>VWZV01008984.1:272814-792684 GCA_013397155.1 Irena cyanogastra | reverse complement strand
CCCCCCCCTTTTTTTTTCTATTTCTTTTTTTTTCCCCCTAGTCCCAGTTACTTGTTAGTGTAGAGTCGATAACCTGACACATCTCTGGAAGTAACACAAAGCATTCTAGCTCTCGGGCATACAAAACTGCTTGTAATCATAATGCTAATTGATATGATAACATTACAGAACTGATTTCATCGGGTGACACAATTACTTGGGAGCATTAAGAAATAATAGTCAGTGATAGATCTCATGGCAGCTGGCTATAACAGGATCTGTCGTTAGAGGTAGTGAGAAACATGGCTAGCAGCAAGGCCCAAAGATGCTTACTAACTTAAAACTTTTACAAAACAGTGACTGTGAGGTACTGGGATTTTATAATTATTGTGAAAATGTAAGATTGTTGCGAGCAAAAGTCCATAAAGATGGTAAACCACACCATTTTAAAACAATATTTGTCCTCTGTTACCATGGAAAGGGGCACAGAGTAGGTCTGAAGGATGAATGAAGCACAATTTCCCGAGAACATAGGTATGCTACAGCAAGAGCTACATCTTCTAACCCATTCATTCACTGTTTACGTTACTCAGAAAAGGCTTGATCTGTTTGCTTGGGTTGCGTGGTGATCGTTGCTGCGTATCAAATGTGCACAGCAGTTACTGGTGCACAGGGACTTAAATTTGTTGCACTACATTGTTCAGCTGTGGGGGAAGCTGAACTGCTCTGCAACATCAAACTGCCCTGAGGCTTTCTAGTCACAGTCTATTCAATCTATTCTTAGATACGGCTTAGGTCTTGAAACTAGAATGCCCTGGTAGATTCTTTAACTGCAGAATTCAGTCCTTTTCAGAAATTCCAAACAATAAAATCATAAATTTATTTGGGCTTGCTTTTCATGAAGGCTTAATATGCATTTGTAAAGTTGTAATATTACAAGCTTTTATTGTTTTTAAAGCATTTTGGCTGGATTTAAGAGGAAACATATTAAGAATAATGTGATTAATTGTTTTTTATACGACATTTGTTGTCTGTTTCATGTTTACAGATCCTTTTCCAGTTGATGTGATCCAAGAAAATTATGTCCGTAATGTGAGAAACTGCATTTTTTCAGTTGTCTATCCTACACCATTTAAATCTAGAGTTCGTCTTGTAGCTGTTTCAAAGGTTGGATATTGTTTTTTTATTCCTCTCTAATTAGTAAAAGTTATTAATACATTTACTAAAGTATATTTTAATATACATATGCTATTTGTCATGAAACATCTCAATATATACTTTAAACAAACAGAGCATTTAAAACATATTGTGAGATGTCTTTTAATGATGAAGACTGTAGAGAAAACATGTTAATTACCACTGAAAATTTGATCATGTTCAAATATTATTTTTTTTTTCCAGGAAGTTCTTGAAAATATTTTGGATCTTGATATATCTGTCAAAGGATCATCTGATTTTCTGGAGTTCGTCAGTGGTGGGAAAGTGATATTTGGGTCTGTTCCACTGGCCCATAGGTATGGGGGTCACCAGGTAAGTACGGCACTCATTCTTCCAGGTGGAATTGTGTCAGTCTTTTCTTGTGAATTACACCTGGATAATACCTGTAAGTACATGAGTATATGCCCTGTGAGTACATGAACACTCACTAACAGTTTGATTGCAGACTTGCTCTTCATAATGAGCTGCAGGTGGAAAAGATTTATAATATCCTTCCACACTACCTGTTTACTCGCTCTGCTTTTGTTTCTGCCTGAAGCAAATTATCTTTTTAACTTTCATTAGCTGCTGAGTCTGCTTAGCACCCCAGCAGTCTGGCCAGCTCTGCTTTGTGATAGATGCTAGTAGCTCAGAGGAGTGGAGAAGGACAGAGCTTCACTGCAGTGCCATGATCAGTAAGATTCAAGTTTCATTGAAATGGCTGTGATTATTCATGGAGAAGAATGCTAGAATTTGATTTGTAATTTCCAATTAAAAAGATCAAAACAAGCCATGTGGGTTTAAAGACTCATTATACAAAAAAGACAGGTCTGTAGCTGTACATCATAGCTGGAAGGTAAAAAAAACAAGAGGATTACTGGTGTTACTCTTTTCCTGTGGTTTTCTGATTCATTTTTGGAGTGAGTGTGGAAATACAGCTTTAGGGTTCAGCATTTTGATGTAAGCACATTTGTCTTTTGTGAGGACCTAGATTTAATTTGTATTTTTTCAAGTATAACTTCTATAAATGATAGAGGACAATAACTTGATTTTAATTTTTGTCAGTTTGGTAGCTGGGCAGGTCAGCTGGGGGATGGAAGAGCCCACTTGGTCGGAGTATATACAAACAGGTGTGACTTTTTTTTAAGTGTCTGATTGAACTCTGCGTTCAGTTTAGCTGATTAACCTGAGGTCTGTTGTTAGAAATGCTGATGGTATTTTTGCAGGCATGGTGAGAGGTGGGAACTGCAGTTAAAAGGGTCAGGAAAGACCCCATACTCCAGGTAAGTTGCAGTTATTCTGTGTACTCTAAAACAGAACGTTTTCTTTTTGAAATCTGCTTTGATTTTATGACCTATTCCTTATTTCTCTGTTCTCCATAGGAATGGTGATGGAAGAGCTGTGCTTCGCTCTTCTGTTCGAGAGTTTTTATGTAGTGAGGCCATGCACTATCTTGGAATTCCTACAAGCAGAGCTGCTAGGTACTTTTCTTTCCTTTGTTCACAATATACTAATTTACAGGTAATTTTGTGACTGAGTTTCACTGAACATCAATAAAGCAGGGCAGTTAGTTTCCAAGGTGAAAGATCTCTTCATATATATGCAATCAGAGCAAAACGTATTCTCCACAGATTTTTGGATAAAATTTTCCAATAATAATAAGCTCCAGCAATTAATTGCATCATATAATTTGCTAGATTCTAGAAATACAGCTTAACTTTAGTGTAGTAAAGACTCATTTTTGTAAAGTTAATTCAAATTCTAGAATCTGACCAACTAGGAAAATGTTGGAAGTGCCTATTTTTGTACTGTCATTTTTAAGATTGCTGGGAAAAATTTTCAGTCATATGTACAAACACTAATATTGGAGGTAGAACTGAATGTAGGCTATTACTCTCAATCTTTATCTATGCAAACACCCCTTGAGCAGAGAGAGAGAGTTGGTAAAAAAAAATAAAACTAATTCTGTGTGAAGCAAAGGAGACTAACGCATTCATTCATTCATTTGGATGATTTTTTCAGAATCAACTGAGTATTTTCAGATGATCGTTTTTAAAATGCCAAGTTCATTTTGTGTTCCAAGTAGTCTCAAGTCTGTACTGCAGTGTTTCAGGCTTCAAACAAAGCAAATGTTCTGCAGAAAAGGCCTGTACTCAGCTGCCACATGGCTAGGTGTCTGTGTTTGCAAAGTGTCTGCAAATCTCTTTAGCGTTAGTTCTAACTCATTTGCTCTGTTGAAGTGCAGTGTTTGTAAATGACATTTTCGATGGTTTATTCACTGACTTCATCTTGAGACTCTTTGCTGTTGGCTGTTAATGCAGAACTTTAAATCTGTCTGAATATCAGCAGGAAATCATTTGGCAGGTTAGAGCCTCTCTTTGCTGTCGTCTCAACAAATTGTTCAGTGCAAAACCAGTATGAAATTACCCCTTTACTGTGCACGAATTCTACTGAGCACACAGTGTGCTTTAGTTCTCTGCTGGCAGACTGGTTAAATGCCTGGCTCTCTTAACTGTTGTACAAGCTCTGCAGACTGTTTGCAAGACTTAATTTGGAAAAACCCCAGCTGACAGCCATATTCTTCCCGATGGGGAGCTGTTGTACTGAGGCTGGTGGGATGCACTTAACAGAGGTCTTGTCAAGTCTTGGCAGAAGTGGGAGGAAAAACCTTATGGCTTATCCCAGAATACCCAGCAGGTTGGTTTGCTCTATTGAATTTAAGTACTGTGTTCCCAGTGGAGTGCTACAGTTTATGACTGTACTGCCAGATACAGAACACTTCATACAGTACCCTTTTAGTCACATACTGAGACTACCAGTGAGCAGTGTTATGCATTAAGTCAAAAAAGTGAGCCAATATGCACTGTTTTCCAAGTGGCTTTACTTGCATAGAGCTTGAGCTTGCATAGAGTTCGTGCAGGACAGCAGGCGGAGCACTGGGAGTGTAAAGTCAAGCCCTTAAGTGAGAGCCTTAGAGGGAGGGATATCATCCATCCATCCATCCATCCTCCATCCATCCATCCATCCTCCATCCATCCATCCATCCTCCATCCATCCATCCATCCATCTGTGAGTGCTGTTCCAGCTTCTTTGGTGTGAGAGCAATTTCAATGCTCTGTTTCCTATGGGTGAGTGTACAGCTGGTCTGCTGCTGCCTTCTCTCCAGTAATGGTACTTGCCAACTACAGGACCATTGGAGAACTACTTTTCTAGTGGGAATGTATGTTTATGTGGCTGCTTACCAACCTTCCCAGTTCTCAAGTGTTGCATGTCCATACTAACTAAATGTTGATGCCCCCGTGGATTTTTTATCCACTAAAGAAGTGCTGGTATTCTGTAGGAATTTCGCAGAGAGCCTGCTAAGAGTTACACAGTAAAAAGGAAACAACCTTTCTGGCAGAGGTCTGTTCAAAACAGTGAAGTTTAGTAGCTTAACTTTTGTGCCTTCTGTATCCTAGTGCTCTGCTACATACAGTATTTTGTAGGTGTCTGAGGTTCCTTCCCTGTTCCTATTTTTTTTTTGTTTTCTCTTTAAGGATTAAGATTTTCTTCTTCCATCTCATTTACTTCAGAGCTTTTTGTACTTAATCCTATAGACATACCAATTGGTTTCAAATGAGTATTAAAAAAAAATAAACAAAAACCCTAATTCTACTTGTATCAGTACAGCTCCAATAAAAGGAGCAGATCAAATTTCTGTATATTTTTCCCCTCCTGAAATTATTCACTGCCTGTTCTTTGCAGTTAACAGAACATTCAGTTTGACTAGCTACTAGGTATCTTCAAAAATACTGAATACAATAACAATTATTTAGCTTCAAACCCACAGTTACTGTTGCAAGCAACTGCACTAGGTGAGTCTGTGTTATTTCTTTTCATGATCTTTTTGTACATATTTATATTTATATGGATTTCCCACATTTTTGGTTCAGCTGAATTCTTTCTAAAATTTCAGTGCTCAAGTATGTAAAACCAGAATCTAGTGTACTTCCAAAATTTAACTCTTGGGAATTAAGACTGTGTCTGTCTTCAGTCATATTTATAAATGGAATAATAGGTTTGTCTCTTGTTCTTTGCTGTGTACCTTGAAGAAAAGTTTGGTTCTGTCTTCTCTGCTCTCTTCAACTACCTAACACCAGATGTAAATAACTGCATTAAATATCAAATAGCGTGCCACCCAACTGCATTTTGAATCATGGAATAGTAATTTGGGTTGGAAGAGACTTTTACTAGTCTAGTCCAACTCCCCCCTCAATGAGCAGGGGCATCTTGACTAGATCAGGTTGTTCAAAGCCCCCTCCAACCTGACCTTGAATATTTCCATGGATGGGGCATCTACTACCTTTCTGGGGCAACCTGTTCATTGTCTCACCACCTTCTGACTAAAAACTTGCCATCAAAACAGTCTTTCTTTTTATGAAGAAAATGAATTTATATAAAATATCACTTTGATCTTCATTATGAATTACTTTTGCTGAGATAACTTTTAACATTCATTTCTTGTTTGCTACAGCTTAGTTGTAAGTGATGATGATGTGTGGAGAGACCAGTTTTACAATGGAAATATTAAGAAAGAAAGAGGTAATGAACATATTTTAAAATGTTACAACATTGTAACTTAATTCTCCATGAAAAAAATGTGTAATAAAAGGTAATAAATTTAATTTATTGAGATATAAAACCTCTCCTGAGAAAATCAGTCTAAAACATCTCGGTTGAAGAAATTAAGCCCGCTGAACAGGTCTTCTATGGTTATGGCAGATGTATTGAAAGAATATAATTTTGATTTTTATTTCCCATTACAAAAATTATATTGAAAACTAGGGAAGTTTTTCATTGTTTTGATAGCAATACCAGGATGGGTGGAATGCTGTTGTGGGCATGTCATTGCTACATCATCTACACCTGCTCTGAAAGAGAGATGACACAGCATGGGGAAAAATCTGTTTGTGTTCTTTCTTTGAGGCTAGCACTTCTGGAGTGATTCTAGTACTAATGCACTAACAGAATTTTGCCTGTGGTTGCTGGTATAGCAAATCAAGCTTTATCATTAAAATGCCTGTGTAGTAAAATAATGTTATACATATTCATCTGTTATATGTTAGGCATACTTACAAAAATACCAGTTTAACTGTGCATATACAAATTCTGTGTCTATAGAAACAACACATGGTGGCTTTTGCTGTTTTATTTTGCTGATGCTCTGTTTACATTTAAACACAATTGTCTTTAAGGTGCAATAGTGCTACGACTTGCCAAATCATGGTTTCGTATAGGATCCTTGGAAATCTTAGCTCACTCTGGGGAACTGGACTTACTAAGGTTTGAATTTAATCTTCACAGTAACTGTAATAGTTTTCTCAACCATCAAGTTACATTAGCATTCATGTATACAGTTGGAATTTAGACATAAATTATTTAGCAAGTAAGATTACATAATTTAGAAAGGAAACATGCTATTTTTATAGAAGCATACTGAAGATCTTACCTCACAAGGGTGAAACCCTTGAGATGTTTCTAAAGGCCTGGATCTTACAAAATGAGGATAGTTTTATACCTAAGTAGTTCTGGTAACTAAGTACCAGGGAGGAATTATTTTTTTTTTAAAGATTTGTAAGATGAAAGTGTTAAGTTCCTACATTTCTCAAGTTTTCTGTGATGGATCCTGCAAATTTTAATGCATGTATCCCATTTCTCCAAGCCTGTCTTGTAGGAATGTGGAGCACTGTTTTGGGAACAGCCAGTTACTGTGGAAGTAACCCTACTTCATAAGAATTCAGCCATAACATTTTCTTTGTGAGAATTCTGATGTAGAATGGTTATTTCTTGTAATCTTATACTGATTTTTTGGAAATGCAAACTCTTTTTTTTCCTAAAAAATTGGATATTGCTGCATGCAAAACTATGTCCTGGTGTGCTCTAGAGATTTAGTGTGGGGATAATTTTAGCTCTGTGTGGCAGTGTGCAGTCATATTTATGACTACAACTTTAGGTTTTATCACTAAGCATTTTGGATTAGCTTAATCTAGTATTCATTGGAATAAATAGACTGAGTTTTTTAATAACTATTTGTGGCAAGCTGTAGATCATAATTTTACTGTTTGAAAACAAGAATTTTTAATGATCAGTTGCAAAGTACCAGTTTTGTTTAAAGTATTCTGTTTCCTCTGTTACAGAAGATTGCTAGACTTTATCATCCAGGAACATTTTCCATCAATAGCTATGAATGATTCAAATAGATACCTGGTAAGTGTTTTTTAAGAGTCATTTTTATTTTCCACAAGTATGTGAACAAAAATTACAGGAAGGTCTTCACAATTTCAAGTTTGACAAGATTTTAAAATTTGAAGTACGCTTTCAGGTTTTATTAGCAAAAGTTTGTTAATTCTTTGCAGTAAAAATCTGCTTGTTGATTTTTTTTTTGTTTGTTTTCCCAAAGTCAAATATGGAGATTTTTTTATCAGTTTACCTTATGAAAATGTTTATTGTGAAGCTTCTATTTTCTGTTGTTTTTTTATTCTCTTACTGCTCAATTTGTCAGTGAACACTGGTCATGTTGTGATGAAGTGTGCTTTTGCTAATGTAAATGTAGTACCTATAGTATATTCTAGTATACTGCCTAGTATATATAATGTCTTTGTTTTGGTTTTTTTTTTTAATTTTACTTCTTAATTTCCTTAAGGGCATCTGTGTATACGTATTTAACCATAGTCTTTGCTGGATAAGGTTGTTGTGCATTCACATAATTTAGAATGGGAATGACAAGTCCTGACAGACAGATACCTAAATTTGAAAAATAGAATGTATTACGTATTTCTAAAGTGAATAAAATGCTTATGTATTTCAATATTTTTGATACAGAGAACTTGAAGTAAAAGATGTATTTGATTTTAGGAATTTTTCTCCACAGTCGTGTCAGAGACTGCAAGTCTCATTTCCTTGTGGATGTCTGTGGGGTTTGCACATGGTAAGGTGCCAGATGGCATTGGCTTTAGGGGAGGGATACTTTACAATAATGTATTTAAAAATGGCTTTTATTTGTCACTTTGGTATGCTGTTCTGCTGATGTCTTCACCTACAGCTTTATGTGTTATAGGAGGGGCTTTTGTAACAGAGTTATGCTGTCTGATCTCTCAGAGCACAACTGTGGCAGGATGCGAATAGGGGAGCAAGAATTCTCAGAGCTGTTGCAACAGTGCAGTGTACAAAGACAGGGTACTGATGCCATGTATAAGTTTAACTGCTCTGAATTTTTTCCATCCACATGGCCTTTTTCAGTGCACAGGACACAGAGCTGTGCGGCTTGCCGCAGATTTGTGGGATTAACCCCAAAACAGTGGCGAGAGCCTCGGTGTGCTGCGGGGCATGGCCTGGGGACAGAGGGAGTTTTCCAGAGTCTGATTCCTGAGACCTCTCTAAATTCAGTGGACCTGTTTCACAGCAAATTGCCTAGAGACTGGGGTTCAGGTGGAATTCTAACTTTTGTTTCCTCTTTCTGTTTGACTGTAGGTGTGTGCAATACAGATAACTTCAGTTTATTGTCCATAACAATAGATTATGGTCCATTTGGATTTATGGACTCCTATGACCCAAGTGAGTGTAGCATCTTGTTTGTTTGGTTGGTTTTTTACTTAAAATAATATTTTTATATTAAATTATATAGTTTACATTGCATGAAAACTCCTTTCATTATTAGCAGAAAAACTCTAAGCATGTATACTGTTTGAAGAGCTTTAGAGAAAAAATTGCATCAGTGAACAGTTTTATGATGCACTATATAGGTTGCATTCAAGGACTAAAAGTCTTGTTAATTAAATATTACCATTAAACCCATTTCCATGAGACTGTTTCCACTTGAACACCATCAATTCAATAGATGCTGCAACAGAAGCCTAGAAAACTAAAAATTGAGTATTGCTGGAAGCAGCCAAAAGCAGAAGTGGAATACTGTAACTTTGTGTGCATGAAGCTCTAGCTTTATAGTCACAGCAGCTAATTATATGTTGGAAGAAAAGAAATCAAATCTACACAGTCGTGGTCACCTTTCTTTGAAAGTCTTAGTCTGGGATTGATAGATACAGGTTCAGTATGAACATAAATGTGTATTCTTAGAGTATTGTTTATAGTTTGCAACTGAATAAACTTCAGAATCAGCAGTGGTTATCTTGCTATGTGTTTTCATGCCTGCAGCCTCAAATTAAGGAAAAGTCATGCGAATAAATGTAATATTGTATTGAACAAAATGGGGCTTTTTTGCTTTTAGATCTTTCTCTGCAGGGTGGGTTGACAGCAGCTGGCAATTAAAGATCCACAAGCCACTTGTTCACTCCTCCCTGCTGTGGGCTGAGGGAGAGAATTGGAAAAGCAAGGCTAAGAAAAAGCTTATGGGTCAAAATAAAGACATTTGTATAAGTCAAGGGAAAAAACAGGGCAGGAGTGACTAGCAAGTGATGCAAAGACAATCACTCACCAAATCTCACCACCAGACTGATGCCGAGTCAGTCCCCAAGCAACAGCTGCCTTGGAAAAACTACCCCCAGTTTTAATTGCTGATTGTGATGCTATAGGTGTGGAATATCCCTTTGGTCAGCTGGGCTCAGCTGTCCCAGCTGCCTCCCCTCCTATCCTCTTGCCCACCCCAGCCTCATTTTCTGGGGTTACAGAATGAGAATAGAGCCCTGGCTCTGAGCAATGTGTAGAACATTGCTGTTCTATCACCACTGCTTTGGTCACACATGGCACCAGACAGGCTGAAGAGAAGTGACTCTGTCCCAGCCAGACAGTGCACCCTAGAGCCAGATGAGGGGCATTAGAGTCGAAATTCAGACTGGAATCACTCACCAGATCTGACAGATGAGTTAGGAGTCTCCTCCTTAAAGCTCCATTTGCTGTCAGTGTCCTCTGAGGGCTCGGATGATGCTGCGTGCATTGATCAGCTGATCTGGGTTTGAGCTCAGTGAGGGGTTCCCACTGATCCCCTCAGACTGCTGCTGTAGATTGACATATACATTTTACTTCTGGATAGTTGTAACTTGCATGACAGGTATTCGTTATCTCCCAGATAATGGATTTGCATTCTGGAACACATTAGGCCTAATTTTTATGTGACTACAAAGCTTGCTTAGGTGGCCTATTAAATATATGTTTACTGTACGTGTGACTTTTCCATAAATACTTAAATCCTGAATGTAGTTGGACATTTGTTTGCTTAATCTATGTGCTAAATAATAGCACTAGATGTAGTAAAAATACTGGGTTTAAGTTTAAAAGACTGTTTTTGATGCAAAAATGTTTTTTTTCTCTGTAACCATCTGAATTGACCTTATATCTTCAAGTAGGAAAATGTCACTTGTGGCACATGGGAACTTGTGTGTGAAGGATGTATTCCTTAGATTTGCAAATAATAGATCTTGAGTTAATTCACTTTAAAAAAGTATTCTTGTGATCTGATTTTAAATATTTAGTAGTTTTAGGTCTTCTGTAAGTTTGCTGTGTAAGTATAAAAATGAATGTATTTCAATATTTAAACATTGATTGTTTATTGTAATTACTCTGTTATGGAAAAGTAATGTTTTGTTTGAAACAGATTTTGTTCCAAACACATCTGATGATGAAAGGAGGTATAAAATAGGAAATCAGGCAAGTGTTGGGCTGTTTAATCTGAGCAAGCTGTTACAAGCTCTAAAACCTTTATTGGATCCCAGGCAAAAACAGCTGTAAGTAATCCTTAAAATATCATAATGCTTAAAGGAGCTAGTGAGATGGGAGACACTGTAATCACCATATGCTTAGAAAAGAAAGGGATTAGCTTTTAAAATATTTTATTCTTTTTTTAACTGGAAATTGATTCTGGATTAATTATTGGCCAGAATAACATTGGAGGGTGGGGAGGAAAGTTTTTGCTGGTCAGAAATAGTAGTAAAATAGGACCAGAGGGAGGTATTAGATGTTGTGTAATCCTTTCTCCTTTCACTAAGGTAGGAGCTTTGCCTGTAGTTTTCTGTTCTAAGTTTGCCTAGCTTGTTTTGTAAGACACTTACTTAGGAAGACCATGCATCCTCCTGAAGTAATGAAGTAGTATTTTAATAGCCTCTTGTAAAGATTCTTATATGAAGAACAGATCCCAGATGATTCAGAATATCAATGTTTCTGAGATAGGAGGCAGAAGTTTTCGTTGTTTAGTGCACAGCAGGATGATACCCGCAGCAGCATTTTAGCTCCTTAGAACTTGACATTTCTTCTGTTTTGCAGAGCTTCCCAAATTTTGGAGGGGTATGGTGAGCACTATTACAGTTGGTATGCACTTTCAGAACTGAAACCTTCTAGTCACAATACTGTAAAATATATAATGTTCACAACTTCCATACTTTGTTACTATTTTCAGTTTCACAGAACTATTCAAAACAAAATTGGGTCTTCTTGGGGAGAATGAGAATGATAACTATTTGATTGCTTTCCTCTTAAAAGTGAGTTTACTTTGTTAATTTTGTTGGAAAACATCTGAACTGGTATCCAACACTTGAAAAGCACTCATAGAAGTATCTTTATTCACTAGATTATGGAAGATACAAAGGCTGATTTTACAATGACATTCCGAGAGCTGAGTGAAATTACTGCAGACCAGTTAAAGGAGCTCCATATTCCTGAGGTATAAATACAAGCACCCAATCCTAGAAATACTTAATATAAAAAGAGTCAATCAAGTTGGACATAACCCTGATATAGTAGAGGCTATCTCAAGCCATGATTTGTCTGGGAAATATGTTATTGTGTCATTATTAAGGGACAGAGGGACTAATACACCTGTGTCAGGCTACCAGCCCTTGTTAAGCCTGTATCTGGTAATGATGGATATGTTAAAGAAAAGTGCTAATGAAAGGTGCATTAATGAAGAGTGCTGAAGTCAGATTTTCAGCCTTTGGTACAATATGAGTAGTCATAAATACTCACACGACTGGGAATGTGATTTTCATCACATTTAATGTGCTCTGATACAAAGAACTTTCTTCCCCTTCATCTCCCTTTTTTTCTTGTTTTGTTTAAGAATACCTTTTCTCCAACAAGTGAAGTTGCACAGGGCTCATGAGGAAAATTTCAGCCTCAGGTCAACCAAACTGTTCCTGACATGGGTTTACCAGGTGGCCTAAACCTCTGCTCTCAGGTGTATTTGCTTATCTTGGTACCTAATGATAAGTGAGATCTCATCTCAACATAAACACTTGGTAGAACTCTTTGCCCTGAGTGGCCTCTGCCCTTCCTTGAGCAGGAGATTGGCTTTAAATGTAACTTAAAGGGTAAGAATACATTTTGCTATTGTGTCCTGTTCAGCCTGCTATCTCATTCTGTGTTGCTGCTAACTTAGCCTAAACTTATTCTTTAGGACCAAGTGTAACCATATATAAAAGACATGAAAGTATTTAAACTTTTTACCTGGATGTAGTGCAATCTTTGAAAGTGGAAATATAGCTGAAATATTTGAACTGGACTGAGATGCTAGGCAAGTCATAATTGAATAAAAAAGCAAATGAGAAATTCCGAAAAGGAAGCTTGTAATCTGGTTCTGAAAAGAAACTTAATCTGGAAAGAAAAAAGTGTTTTTGTGACAGCTGAAATAATTTTTTTTTCTTTTATTCCTTAATGCAGTGCCTTTTCCATGTGATGCATAGTGTTCATTTTGCCTGGGAAACTTCATTGCCTTCCCCAAACATGTGATTTATGTCTGTTTGGTTTTGAAGCCAATTTAAAACAAGAGCAGGTGGACTTAGGAGGTTGTCTTTAGGAGCAAGATGACTATGTAAAACACAGAATGAAGATGAGGAGTTGATGGTTCTTTTTCCAAGTATAATTAAGTGGTTTTGAGCAAATTTTCTGGTTTTCCTTGTTTTCTTCTGTTAAGTGGTCTATCCTGACCTTTTCTATGAACTTGAAGCCATTAGGAGTTTAAAAGTTTAGCTACTCTAGAGGTAAGCAACAAAAAACACCCTGGAGTTGGGGCTTTGGAATTAACTGTTTGCACAGGAGGGTGATAAGAAGATGGGTGTATTTGTAAGAGAAGGTATTTTTGTCATAGAACTCAAGTGATTTTTCCATTTATGGCAACTCCATCTTCCTATCTTTGAAGGTGTTGGCTGAGGAGCCAGCAGTTGTGGTGTAGTTGTGATCCTGCTGCTACACTGAGGGTCATTTCCAGCCTTCACTTGGTAGCAACCTTATATTTTTTTTTTCCCCACAATGAAATGATTTAGCCCACAAATTCTGAGTTCCAAAACTGATGTGGAAAAACAAGTACAATTTTATGCTGGTAAAAAGTTTTCATTGTTTTAAAAAATTTCAATTTTAAAGTAATTTCACCTCTGTTTATTTAGACAATACTTTTATGAGTAAGTTTTCATATTGATTTGTACATGACTTAAGATTTTTTCAGCTGCATACCAAAACTGACCTAAAAATGCCAGAATCCTTTGGGAACACTGCAGGAGTCCTTATATTTAGTATTAACTGAAAACATTCTGAAATTCCTCCTGAAGAAGCCTAACTCTGCACATCTTTGAACAAATGCTTGATTCTCATACTCACCTGTTATCCACCTGCCTGATTCCCAGCTCTTAGTCATTTCTATGCTCATTTTTATGATCAAATATAGTTTTCATATATTTTTTACTCTTATTCTTCAAAAAAAAAAACAAACCCAAAACCGAAAAACCCAAATGGGATCAAAACTTTTTTTCTTGCTTTTAATTTCCATTACCTTTTTTTTCCTCAGATATGTGCTGTTTACCTCCTTTTATCTATGTCCATTTCTTCCTAATCTGTTGTTTCTCTGTTTTTGTCTGTGAGCTTTGGCTGCTCTCAGCTGAGGAATATGAAGCAGCTGTTAGCTCAGTGTAATCAGCCAGGGAGGCCTGGTTTGGGTTTGCTGTCCATCCCTGGAGGCAGTAACCCCAAGCTCTGATTTCTTCCTGTCGGCATTTTGCAAGTTCTGTCTTCTCTCCTGCTGTCTCTATTCTTCTCAGTTTTCTCCTATACCTGTAGACTTTAGTTTCCCTTTCTCTCCACCTTTCCTTTATTTATATATTTTGCTTATTGCACAATTTCTGATGAAAAACAGCTCTATGAATCTATCTGACCCACGTACAAGTCTCAGGAGAGAGTGAAACCTGTAATTATGTAGCTTAAAAAATTAAATAGATCAGACAATAAGCCAAGGAAAAACAGGGGTGAAGTGCTAGAGGTGTTTAGGTAAAATTTGTTATAACAGAGATGGATTAATGTGGATGTATCATGCTAGCAAAAATAAATAATTTGAATACAGAGGAAAAGATACTAGTAGAATGTTTAGGGAAAAAATTCTTTGGAGGGTCATCATACATTTGCCTTTTAAATCCTTTTATTGTTCATTGTCCTAGTTTCATCTGGGATAGAGATAATTTTCTTCCTAGTAGCTGGTACAGTGCCATGTTTTGGATTTAGATTGTGAATAATGCTGATAACACACTGAAGGTTTAGTTGTTGCTGAGCAGAGCTTACACTAAGTCAAGGACTTTTCAGCTACTCGTGGTGCCCTGCCAGCAAGGAGGCTGGGGGTACACAAGAAGCTGGGAGGGGACAGAGCCAGGACAGCTGACCCAAACTGGCCAAAGGGATATCCCACAGCACTTGGTGTCATGCTCAGCAAATAAACTAGGGGAGAGCTGGGGAGGATACCCTGCTTGGGAACTGGCTGGGCATAGGTTGGCAAGCAATTGTTTTTTCATTTGTTGCATCACTTGCTTCTGTTGGGTTTTATTTCTCTCTCTTTTTGATATTTTCCTTTTCACTGCTATTACTACTATTATTATGGTTGTTATTAAATTATTTCAATTATTAACTGGTGGGTTGAGATAAGATCAGTTTTTCTTACTTTTAACCTTACTTTAAACCCCATATGAGGGCGAACATGAGCAAGTGTGAGGCTTAGTTGCCAGCTGGGGTTAAAACACAATATTTGTTGCTTATTTTGGTTTTTGCTTAACAGGAAAATAATTTTGATTATCTGTCAATAAATTTTTCTTTCTCTTTAGGAGTTCTGGGCTCTCCAGGATTTGAGTAAACACAAATTATTTTCAGAATGGGTTACTGTGTACCTCCTGAGATTAAACAGGTAGGTCTGATTGCAGTTTAGAGTGTGTATTTGCCAGAAGCAGTCAACTTTAATCTGCAGTGGTTTTGCATAGTCTTTAATGGGTCTAATACACTGGCCCAAACATGGTTTCATATGCCTTTTTTGTTTTCTTGGTTCAACAATAATTACTGTTGTAGTTCTCTTTTGACACTCAGTTACATAAAAATGACATGGTAGGAGTAATTTCTATTCTTTGTCCTTCATTGAGCACCTGATCAGTTTTCTTTGGTTAACAGTTTTTCTTAAAATACCAATCCTACAGATTCAGTCCAAGATCACAAACAGGCTTTGCAAATACATATGAATGAATAATTTAATTAATAATAATTAAATAATAATTTAATTACTGGTTTTATATATATTTACTATGTAATAACATTGCTTTATGGTGGCAGGGGATAGAAGTTGAACAGTTGCAAATACACAGATTGTGTTTGGAAACCATGGTGTTGCATAGATATGAATGCACAGGATTCTTTTGTGGTAAATCAATAAACAATCTAACATTTTTTCTTAGTTGTATATGGTAGGCATGGCTAATAGTAGTGAAAATAAATACATATCTGGTACTTGGCAATTTTATTCAGTAAATACAATTCTTAGGGGAAAAATCAATACAAGGCACAAAACCTACAAGAAAGTGTGCAGTGTTTTCCAAGTCTAATTGTTCTTAGAGATTCACACCAGCTTCTGCCAAACACAAAAGCAGAGCACTTAACAATTTAATGGAAGTCAAATAAGATATTTCTAAAAATAAAACAGCTAACTCTCACTAGCTAAAGTGCTTTCTGTTTTTCTTCTTTTCGTTTGTTTTTCATGTGTAGTAACAATGGTGACTCAGATGCCAAAAGAAGAACAAGAATGGCAAGTGAGTAAAACAATCCAAAGGACTCATATGCTTGCAGATGGCAAATATCTATTTACATATGTTTCTTCAGTGTTAGTGTGGGTAAAACTAAAATACAGTATTTTTCTAAAGAGGAGAAGCTCTCATTATGCTGCTGCAAATCTTGTAACACTATGCATTCATTCTGTCTGTCTCTGCCCTTTCTACATGCTACACAGAATTCAGATTTCTGATAGGGACACACTTTTTCTTTCTGCCACCCAGAAGAAAAAATTCCTTGTGAAAGGACTATCTGGTCATAGAAGGCAAAGGAAGATGCCTTAATTCTCCAAGTTACTCTAAACACAAAACTGCAAAGGTACTGCAGTTAGGTATCACAGCAGAAAGAGTGTGTATGAAACTCCAAGAACTGTTCAGTGGGAGATATTTTTGATCTGCAGTAAGCTGTGGTAAATTTGTGAAATTTGCTTATAAGAGAAAATGAGTAATTGAAAATCAACACAAAAGGGAATAAAGGAACTACAGGATCTGATCAAGACTGCACAAGAGGCTTCACTGTTAGACTGCTTTGCAGGGTGCTTCCTGCAGAGCAGCATGGAAATGGCTGCACTCTTTTGTTAGATATTGATTGGCCACTTTCTTCTAAAGCTCCAATTGATTTGCTAGGAAAATGGCAGGAGCTGGCACTGACTTTCAGTAATGAGGTAGTAAAATGACAGAGGGCACAATTTATGGTTTCAGGTTTACATCCCCATTTTCTAACAAAGGCTCTATCCTTTCTAAAGAACACTTCTTAAAATTCTGTATGTATTTTAGAAAGTTAATATGAAAAGAGCTACTAAGAAATAATACTTATTTTATTGGTTTTTGATAGGGTTAAGAAGCTTCATCTGTAAGTTTCTAAGGCTCTTTGCTCAATTATCATTTTGAATCTTCAAGCTCCTGTTTTCCTCAGCTAAAATTGAATGCTGCAAACTGTCTAAACATACTTCTTATTTTTCTGCATCTTTTAAATCTGCTTTTAGAGAAAATCATGACATTCTCAGATTTTATTCCAAATCAAAAATGATCCTAATTTGTCAATGATCTTCTGCAAACCATCATTATGTTTTTCTACATGCACCTCAGAAAATCTCTTAGTACAGGAGACAGATGAAACACAGAAAAGGTTTTACGTCCAAAATCACACTTCTACTAATGGTCTTAGTTTTGGTAGCAGTCAAAACTTGATCTACAAAGATTCATGGTCCAGTTTGTTTTCTTCCATATAATCAACCATCACTCTTTATTCATACTGCAGAGCTGCAAAAATTTATAATAGGCTACTGATGTTAGTTTATTATTGTTTTATTTAAAATCAGCAACCCTTGTTGGACTTTTGCTAGCTGCTCCATATTACAGTGTGACTGAAATTTCTTACAGAGGTTTTTGGGATTTTTTTGTTCTTTTTTACATTTTTACATCCATGGATTTAAATAGATTGCTTAGATGCCCCTGTGGTCTCATTAAAAATGATTTGCTCTTTTGTTTTGTTTGTTGTTTGTTTGAGCATTTGCTTCTAACAGCTGCCCTTGTCAGCACAACTTCCAGCAGAAATCTGGCTCAATTCAGTCAACTCTGCATTTTTACCCAGAATTTCATGTTGAAGAAAAATCTGTCCTGGCTCCTCAGATTCTCAACTGGGTTGGGAAGTTCCACTAAATTGTATACTGTTGTCTTTGACTGACATTGAATATATTGGCATTAACACCTCATTATTCATCGCCCTTCCCTAATTGTTAATTAGTGTCATAAAGAATCTCACTTCTCAAAGTACATTAACTTGAATCATTTGGAGTCATCACTTATCCATTATTTTTATTTTTTTCTCCCTTTATTTAGTTTTCAGTTCTTAGTAGCACTTTATCTTGCACTGCCTAAACTTAGTTCTTTTGGAGTTGATCAAAAAGTTTTGACAATCCAAGTCTAAAATTGTATTTCTTTACAAAAGCAGCATGTAAAAAAAGTAGACCAGATCATGCCTATAAGGGCACAAATGTTCTTTTCCTTTGTCCTTTTCTCACCTGGCTTGTATTACTCTTTCATAATTATCTTGTCACTTGTGTTAAATACTGATATTTTTAAAACCACTGTGAAACTTGTCACTTTGCAATTGTTAAGAATTTATTTCTGGGACAAATATTCTCCTGCTAAAATGACTCACAGCTCTAATGTGAATTACCATTTTTTAAGTGAGTCATATGTTAACTTTTTCACCTTTTAAAATATTTTTTTAATAGTTATCACACTCTACTATTGATAATCCATTTACTGGATTAAATCAAATACTTGGCCAGAGCAAATTGTTTTGCCAAGTGGTAAAACACTGTTTTTTAGCAGTTAGGGCAGAGCGCTGTTATGCCTGTGTAGAGGCTATCAGGATTCCCAATAGACAGTTGTATTTATTGGCTTTTTTAATATGTGTAGGTACATACTGGACAGTGGGGATGTGAAAAAGAAAAATGTTGGTGGCTCCTTCTACTATATGTTTGCAAATAATTTAATAACTAATTGATTAAAGGAATTGAGTAGAGGGATGTTTGAGATGGTAATTTTGATGGTTCCTCTGCTTTTTCCAATACACTCTTTCAAATATGCTGTAAGGATATTTAGAAGAATATTTTATAAAGCTCCATGGATTTTTAAAAAGAAATATATGAAACTAACATTTATTCATATAAAATCTACTGGGACATCAGTGGAAATAGAAGGAGATGAGGTTCGTGTATGTCCATAAATCACAGACTTTTGGTTTCAAGTGCATGGGGTGAAACACCTTTGGTATCACTAATACCGTAACATAATAAACTGTTACTGAATTGGGGAAAATATACAGACCAATGGCAAATCAAGGCTTCAAAGCAGGCTTGAAGTGTTAAAATTACTCTGTAACATTGTTCTGATCATTAGGTAATGGAAAAACTTACTGAAGTAGAATTCTAGCCTTTAATTGCAGAACAAAAATAAGAATTTCATTGACATAATCTGCTAAAATATTGATAATTAGAGCCATGTGTGCTTATAAGAATTGTCCCTGGCATATAGTTTGACAAAACTCCTTCTATAAGTTGTTATTGGTTCTGCTGTAAGATATATCCTGGTTTACTAATTTTAGGAGTTTCATTTTCCAGTGTTACTACATTCTCTCTACTGCTCATTACACAAAAGCAGCCTGAAACAAGGCAGGGAAGCAGTGCAGTTGTCATGAAGGTTTCCAAAAGGATACAACAGACAGCTGTGGAAAAAACTGAGGAACCTCTGCCTACTCCCAGCTGGGATATTAAAGGGAAAGTTGAAAAAGTAGTTTCTAAAAGATACAGCTGAAATGTAACATTAAAGACTTTTATGGCTAAATTTTTGTTCCATGACATAGAAGGAGTATCTATATACGTATACTTTAAAGGCTATCTTAGTAATTACTTTTAAAAGTAAATAATACAATATTCATTTTTGTGGTCTCTGGGAAAGTATTGACAACATTGCAATGTTTTCCATTAACACAGCAAGAACCCAGGCCTAAACTCATTGCACTTGAAAAGCCTGCTGGTGTTCCTGACAGGAAATCCTTCCTGTATCAATGCCATGTCCTGTGCTACTCTAATTTCTGTTTGGCACTACTGATAGTGCCTGTGTAAAAAAGTCCTTTTAGCAACTCACAGAATTAAGTGGATTGATTAATTCCTCTTTCTTTTTATGCATTTTTTCTTGATCTGCAAATTTAAATCTTCTTGAAGATTTCAGTGACATGTTTCAATGACTGTTTTCCTTTTGTTGAATATGTCTAACTAAATTTTACACTATTTACTCTTGATTTCAGCTGTTAATCCTAGATACATACTTAGGAATTGGATGGCAGAATCAGCAGTGCAAAAAGCTAATTTGAATGATTTCTCAGAGGTAAAATTATCTTTTTTTTCTTGACAGATTTAATAATAACTGACATAACAGCTAATGAAACAATTTTTACATTTACACTTTGAACTGTACTACATTTTGACCAAAAATTGTACCATATAACCCCAATTGCTATTTAAAATATTAACAAAATTATTAATAGTATTAATTATAACATAAATAGTAGTGACTGTATTAATAGTAGTACTATTAATAGCAAGTAATTGATGTGATAATTTCTGGAGCCAGGAGGGTGCATAAGGCAAAGTGGAAAAACTTCCCTTGTTTACGAGAAAACACTTTGTATAAAAACTTACCCATTTTTAATTGCTTCCAGGTTCTGCTCCTAGAGCAGGTTTTACAACACCCCTTTCAGAGGCAGGAGGCTGCAGAGAGAGCGGGGTACTCCCTGCGCCCCCCTGCTTGGGCCAAGCATCTGAAGGTCAGCTGTTCATCCTGAGGGAAATTCAAACAAGCAAGAACGATCAAGGTCAAAGCTCAGGGCTTCAAATAGGGCTAATGGATCAAGCCACAGGAACTTCTCTCCCTTAGACTTTGTGGACTGGAATCTGCTACTGTTCTTGACCAGCTTATGAAGTCTCAAGATTAAAGAAGTGCATCACTATGTGTGGTTGTATCAGCAGATGATACTGGCATTGACTGCTCTGCCTCTCACATTCAGCTGTGCATTACTTTCAGTCCCAATATTTAAGTTCTGCCAAGCTGTAACACTTCACCTCTCAAAATTCATGGCTGATCAAGTGGGTCTTAATAGCTTTTAGTGATGATCAATTTAAAATCCATCTAAGCTAGTTTCAATAATGCAGTGTTATGATGAATTTTCCTCTCGCTGTTACACATGCGTCAAATATAGTTGTGTTCTGCAGACATAAATGTTCTTAAATCTTGCAGACCTGGCACAAAGGATCACCTTAGACCTTGACCCTTTTCTCATTCTGATTATGTTTTGTCCCATTAAACTGACAAAGTATTTAAAGGAAATTCAGTTAAATAGCAAAGATGTCTGTCTTGGGAGTGACTTACCTCAGAGTAAGTTTTGGTGTCTTTGCTGGTGTCAGGTGCCTGTCCAGAGGACTGCTGCTCTTTGAAAGTATCTTTTGCTAGGAGTAGAAAGATTATGGGTGCACAGATATGAAGTCTCAGGAAAAAATCATTGTTTGGCCCTGGAAAAGGACTGTGTTGGAAGCATCTCAGCTGAGACTGCTTTCATTTCAGGTATGGAGGAAGGTTAAAAAGGACATGCTGCAATTTCAGATATTTTCAGGCTAAAATACTGTAAGGTCTAGTGATGTACAGACCGTTGAGAAGGCAATAGGGTAGGTAGAGGTGGAGGGATTCATTTCTTTTTACAAACGCTTTGAATTACAGCATTGGAACATCTTTTTGTATTTTGCAGCATATTTTGGTACCAGGTCAAGCCAGATAATTGTGTATCAATAAGAGGCAGCTTTGTTCTTTGAATGGAGTTTAAATCTTGTATTTTAAAAATTCCATGTAATCATGCACCTACACAAAATATTTGATAGAGGTCTAATCATCACAGCATTTTACTTGATTTCTGGAGTTTTGTGTAGGCTTTGATTTTTTTTTTTTTGTTTTGTTTTTTTTGTTTTGTTTTTAAGAAAGTTCAACTTCTTTTGTGTAAGATTAAGTGCATGAATTATTATCCACAGCAGATGTAAAATACATAAAATTGATTTTTTTTGTGTTGTAACAAAAGAGAAGGGAGGAAATAGGGTGGGAGACTGAGCATTCTGGTGAGAAGAGTGAATGCTAGAAAAGCTATTGTAAAAGTCTCAGTGCTTTGTGACTTTATTGTGCAATATTTTTCTGAGGATATGTTCTGCTTTATTTTGATGCTGGGTGTATATTTAATAAAATTCATTTGATTTAAAAATAGTTGACTTGCAGACTGCTGTTGTCACCTAAGTATGTCAAATATGTGCACTCCTAATACCTAGTCAGAAAATGACACCTGGCTCTTCAATGATTCTGCATAATGCTTCCTTCAGTTATATATGGAAAGGGATTGGGAAACAGTAATCCTTTCCTCATTTTTAATTTTTTTTTTAAACTCCTAGTTTTAACTCTCTTACTTTTAGGTCGTTGGTATTTTTCCCTCCACTTTGAACTGAGGCTTGTATGAGCCTTGCACTGGTCTCGAGGGCATTTCTCAGTCTGGCAGTTTGAAGATGCTTAGATACTTTTTGAATGTCCCAGCATGTCAAGACTTCCAGTCACTTCTGTTAGTGGTGGGCATAGTTCTCTTGGTGAGAGCTTTTTGCTCAGTTCAGCTGAGAGCAAGGGAGCTCAAAAAACAGTAAGAGCTGGATGGACTCTCTGTGTCAGCTTAACATGGTATTTAAAGCAAAATCATTTCAGGAAGAAATGCATGTGGTTCCAAACACTGTTTTCAGATTTAAATAAAACAACAAAAAAAAAAAATATTTTTTTTTTTTGAAAGTAGTAAATTCAAATGGGAAGGTTCTTTATGAAAACATGGTTACAGCTTTCTTATTTCTGCTAAGCTTGTTATGCAGGTATGTAAGTATTGACAAACCAACCTTAAGCCACAACTAAGACTAGAGATGACCCAAAACACAGACCATGGCACTGCCACCAGTTTGTCATTCTCTTGCCTCCACCACCACTTCTGGATCTAGGAATCCACTCTGACAAACACAGCAGGCTCACGCCCTGCTCTGTCAGCTGCTTTCATGCATTTATTTATTTAACCCACACACTTTGCTTTTTATAATTCAAAATACAGAGATATACTGCTGATGGTATCTTAGAAGGTCAAGTGTGCATGAGAAGAGGCAAAGACCAGAATAAAAAAAAACGAAGTCTAGAAAGTATAGGCAAAAATTCTTTAAAATATTTGAAGTTCCAATTGCCAGTAAAATGGCTGCTCATTAACTGTGACACTTATTACAGATATAAAATAGAAACTATTTTTATTTAAGAGCTAACAATGAATGCTTCCTAAATGAACAGTGGAGAATTAAATGGGGAGAACAAATGAAAGAAAATGTAGGAGGAGACATTCATATCAGGTACAAGATAATTATGAAGTCTTTCACAAGACAGATCATTTCTAGGTACAGTTTGAAGACAAATGTTAACCAAGAGAAAAAAAAAATCCTGCTTACCATGGAAGCATACATGATTTCAAAATAATTTTTTTTCTTTGTCTAAGGTAACCAAATAAATGAGATTTCAAAGCAGCAGCTGTGAATGCTGACACATAGGACTGAGTTGCATACAGAAACAGGAGTGTATAGCTTTTGGGGTGACACTGTCTGGAAATGATCCTGGCCCTAACTTGCATCTCACAATAATCTAGCTGAGGTTTTAATTTTTAAGACAGACTATTTAAAAAAAAAAATTAAAGCATCTTTGTATTGGAGGAAAACCCCCAACAGTTGGAAGTTTTCTGATAAAGAACTTTTAAGGGCAATTCTGTAAAAAGGGATTTTCTTTCCCACTTCTCAAAATTTTCATAAGGACATTAAATTTTTCCTTTAACTTCAATTCTACTAAAAAGGCAGCCAGAGTAGATGCATTTCATTTTCTGAAATGGCTGGTTTCCAGAGTGCTGCTCCACCATCCCTGGCTGTTCTTGTGGAGGGAAGCAAGACTCTCCAGCTAATTCTTACCTTGGCCTGGTGCTGGAATGGGAGTTAAGAGCAGGGGATGGTGAGGTGCAGGGGGAAAGGAGCAGGTTACAGAGACAAAGTGGGGGACAAAGAGTGCCCCACCTTCTTGAGACCCCCCCACGAGGAACTCTGAAGGCGAATTCCTCCTGGAGAAGCCTGACCCAGCATGACCTTCTGTGATACCTCACAAAACAGCTATGTCTTAAAGTCTACCCAGTCCCAGAGTTCAGGAGCTGTTACCCCTTTTCCTCTCAAGAGCTTTCATTAGGTCAGACATGAAATCTGCTTGCTTGTCTCCCCCTGCAATCAGAGGTGGCCCCGCTGACTGTGGGTCTCCATCTTGTCCTGTGTTTTCCAGCCTTTTTGGAGGAAGTGGTACAGGTTTCTTCACTGGAAGTGGTGGCAGCTTACTGGAGACAGGTGGAGGTGGAGGGGGTAATGGCACATCTCCATTACTGCTGCTGGAGACTGGTGGTGGTGGAGGCACAAAATCAGGAGGTGGTTCACAGAAATCGGATGGTGGTGGTGGAGGAAAATCAATCTTCAGCGTGGGGGGTGGTGCTGGAAAGCTCTCTGGATCTGTTAGGAAAATGCCACTGTCTCGTTTCACTTTGGAGGGCAGAACTGGTGAAGCAGAAATAACAGAAGAACGCCTTTCAGGTGGAGGAGGAGGCTGCAGTGAGGTCCTCTTAGTCTGGATTTTCTGTGGCCTCAGCAATGGCTGTGCCAGGTCAGGTGCACTGGCATTATTTGTTTCAGCCTTTAATAAGCAGAAAAATAAAAGGACAGACACAGTCAGTAAACATGTAAACTAATGCCACTGCATAAGAACATAAATAGATGTGGAAAATACATAAGGGTAGTAGACAGGGAAATTAGGTAGAGTACATTTTGCCTGAAACATGAAAATAGTATTTTGTTTTCTTTCTGGACCTGCCTGCAGAGGTTTGACAGTAGAAGCCTCCCTGTTGACAGTATTCATAGTGCTTCTTTGAATGCTGTCCACAGGAGATGAGTGCTTTTAAAATGTCAAGTAATTGCAGTTAGCAAGACTAACATCAAGGAAATATCTTTAGGATGCACTGTCCTCGAGCCTGGAAGAAATGATCCTTGAATACTGACCACCTCTCTTGGACCCCACTTCCCTTCAGGGCTTTCTCCCATGGAATTCTTCCAAGAAGATCCCTAAAGATGTTAAAGTTAGCTCTCCTGGAGTCCCTGTTTGAAATCTTGCTTTCTGTCCTGCTACCTCTTCCTTCAATACTGAACTCTACAGTCTCATGGTCATTGCAGCCAAGGCTGCCCCCACCATCACACATCCAACAAGGCCTTCCCTGTTTGTTAGTACAAGGTTGGGCACCCCAGCATTCCTTGTGGGATCCTCCACTACCTGTGACGGAAATTGTCATCAGTGCTTTTTAGGAACCTCCTGCACTGCTTGTGCTTTGCTGTTTTGCCTCTCCAGAAGATGTCAGGGTAGTTAAAGCCCCCCAGGAACCAGGGCCTGTGACTGTGGGGCTGCTTCCAGCTGCCTGTAGAAGGCCTCATCCACTCCCTCCTTCTGATCCAGTGGCCTTCAGCCAACACCCACAATGGTGTCACCCTTACTAGTCTGCCCTTTTATCCTCACCAGGGCAGAGATCAGTACACTGTGGCCCTTCATGACAACACTGCAGTCATGAGAGCTATCCCCCCTTGTCCATAATTGCAATGAGATTGAAGTCCAATGGCTGCACACAGATCTCTAGCTCCTCCTGTTTGCTGCTTTTAGAGAAAAGTCCTCTGCATCCCTGCAGTCAGCAGCATTAATTTTAGCATGAGCTAATTATAACATGTATGCCTCCGCTTCCTCACTCCTTGCCTACAAACATGGAAGTAAACGAGACACAGGAGGAGGGAACCAGTGGCTGAGTTCTCAGAATGTGATCTGGTCCAGAGGAAGTAAGGTTCAGAACAGAGGAACAGGAGGAACTCAAAGACAGAAACAAGAAGTGTAGAACATGTAATGCTGATGACAGGAAAATCCCAGGAATTTAATTTAATTTGTCCTGTGCACTTCATACATGATGAAGAGAGTGAATAATGAACGGCAAACAAATGCACAGTTTTTTTCTGTATGATGTTCTTGAGGTTCTCTTACTGTACCCTTTGATATTTTTACAGCCAGATTTGAGGTAAGTACATGAAATTTGGATCTTAACCAAGAAATGCATTTAGAGCCTAAGGAAAACATGTAAGGTTTTCCCTTAGTTCTTCACAGTTTCTCCTTTCTTACACACTCATCTTCAGCTGTGCAGTGTTCCCTACTGAAAACACTACTGTATGCCTTGTGTTTCTAAGGCAAGACCTTTTTTTTTTTGGCAGAGACAGAACATGGCACCAAGGTTCTGGCAGCACACTTTGAGGCTATCCAGCAGGCAGATTTCTATTCCTGCTACATAAATTCATGGCTGCTTGTTCTGAAAAACAGAAGCAGTGGTGCCTGTGCCTTCACCTCCCACTGGAGGCTCCTGGTTCTGCACAGCACACACACTGTTTGCAGTGCGCAAAGCATGAGGAGGGGCAGCCACCTTTCCCAGGAAATTCTTCTCATTGGCACTTCGAGGGGGAAGATAGTAGGTTAAGGAAAACAAACTTGGAGAATTTGTTCACAGATGACATTTAACTGTAGTAACTGCTCACCTGTGCCTCAGATGTATCCACTTTCTTCTGAGTGTCTGGAAATTCTGCACTGGAACGACGAACACTTTGGGGAATCTGTCCATTTGACTGAACAGTACCTGTGACAAGGAGAGCAGCCAGAGTTGGAAGAGAATGTTATGTTTTTGTGGTATTAACCAGATCAGGGAATACCCATCTAAGAAAAAGGCTATAAAAATTTCTTTACAACTTCCACATGGAAACACTTATTACAGGGTTTTTATACATAACTCAGTAAAATCTGTTTTCTACTTCAAGCTCATTTTGTGACTATTCAGTTCATTACTGAAGGAAAATAAACAAAGTACCTTACATTAAAATCCATAAGTACCTTACATTAAAATACCTGTGTATCATAGCAGCATTTTGAAGTTTGCAGTGTGCTGTAATATTACTACATTCCCAGTTTTTATTGATATTTTTTGTTTAATTTAGGCTAAAGACTAAAAGCACCATAGTTTCATATCAATCAGTCATTGGAGTGGAAGGTCTGAAATCCTACAGCTGGATCCACTTTCTTTAGCATACGAGCTAGAACATCTGCCCAGCTCTGAAGTATCTCCCCAGCTCTGAAATATCTGCCCCATTTGGAATCACAAAGATCTGTGAACTTCACTGTGTTCTCAGAGTAGTGCAGGTTTGGAAGCTGGCTGAATTAAAGCTCTGCAAAACATCTGCTCACCATTTCTGCTTGTGCAAGGGATATGCATAAATAACCCAGTACTGTCAAATAGAGTAAGTCAATGTGAGACTAAAGAACAAATTTACAAATTTATTATAAAAATCCCCTGCTCCTGTGTAGTCTGATGAGGATTAAACACTCTCCAGTTTAGTGCAGCATTTTTGAAAGCTGTATGTGTCAAAGCAGTAGACAGTGTTTGGTGGTTAGAGACCTACATTTGCAAACCTTAATGACTGCCTTAGCTCTATTATAATTTACAGTTCTGAGATCCAGTTAAGTTCCACTCATGTACTTCTGAGATGTTAGTGAACCCTTAGCTGTCTACAGTGTAGATTAAGCACAACAATGGCTTTAATCTTAATGCATACTTTACTGATCAGCAAAGAGGTTCCATGAATATGATAAGAAATAGAATAAAGTATTTTTACTGCCATACCTGCAAATCCCATGACTGGCAGAGAAGTAAGAAAAACTCTGCAGTGTGCCTAATTTACTAAAGCTATTTAAGCTTCAAAGGATGACAGAAGGTGGTCTTACATCCTTAGGTTTTATACCTGTGCCTGCATGCTGTTCAGCATATTTAATCAAAAGTACCATTTAGATCATTCAAACTACAATCTTGCGTTTGTTGAAGGACTCACATGGAAGTCAACAAAGAGATAAAACCAATCTTGTGGCTCTCCTTCCTCAGTGGAAGGAGATGTAAATCCCTGGGTTCTGCGGCCCAGAGAGGTTATGCTCCCTGGAGTGGAGCAAGTTACTGTCTCACCTCCCTTTGTCTGCTGTTCATAGCAGAGCAGGAGTTTGGTTTTCAAAGATGTTGCTGCCCTCAGTCGTACTGAGATTTAACTAAATGAAGGAGAGCAGAGAGAAAGCCACTCTATCTAGTGCAGGTATGGTGTTCTACTTGGCAAAAATTATGTAACAGAAGGGTGGGACACAGTAATCTGTTTCTTCTGTAAATGGATTTCATAAACTATGCAAGACTTGAAAGTAACACTTGATACATCATCTCCTGCCAGCCACCTAATGGACTCCCAGACAATATATGATGTGAGCCCATGCATTCTATTCTCAAAATTTATTTTTAACAGAAATGTTATGATTTTCTCTACAAGTTAATTTCTTCAAAATTTTATAGTGAATTAGTATTTAAGGAAAAAAAACATAGTCCAAATAATGCACAATATACATACCCAAATGCAAAATATTTATCCCTGTAGTGATAAGGAACATCTGTGTAAAGTGACACCTTCCATCTTTCAAACATCATGATATTGTGCAGGACCACTACATACACTGATTTTTTTAGTGTTCAAAGGCCCACAGTAAGGCAGAGAGGGAAACAACATATTTTGACTGAGATGGACCTGGCACACTTCAGAGCCATAGACTACACAGGCTGGGGTATTGTGACCATACCAATGCTGGTTACAGCACTGTGTCCAGGGAATAATGGCTACATGGAAAGTGAGAACCAAAGTTTCACCTGCCTTCCTTGGCTGCCACTGAAGAGTACAGCCCCTGCCCAGTTCACACAAGACTGCAGTTTTCTATAGCAGGTTCCAGCCTATACTGAAGTCAGCCCATACAAATGGCTATGGAGCCATCTGAAAACAGAAGTGAACATCTTTTGTTCCTTTTCCAAAATACAAACCAACAACTGCTCACAGTTACGCAGTTCTAGTAGCATAGTCAGGCCCTAGGTTTTATATAGCACAGCTACAACAACTCTAAGATACCCAGAATCACAGTGACTTCCCTCAATTACAACACTAATGATCCTTCAGAGATAATTCCATAGAGACAGTATATATGACTAAAACCTTTCCAGACTACTTAACCATTTAATGCAATCCATTAGTTAAAATTAGCAGTATATTCTATTGAACACATGCAGTGTTCCTGGATTCTAGTCAGGAGCTGAAGTCACAGAGATGTATATACAGCCCTTACAGGGCCTCAGTCCTGCCCATATCCAGGACAGACAGCAGCACCAGCATGGAGCCTCCCTGGCCAGCCACCTCTCTATTGCTGTCAGCACCTGAACACAAATGTTCCAGGACTGTCAAACCCACCCTCACTCAGGTAAACTTCCTCCTGTCAAGGGCTGATGCTAGCCAGATGCCAGGCACCCACCAAAGCTGCTCACTCACCCCTCTGCAGTTGGACAGAGGACAGAAATTTAACAAACAATTAATGGGTTCAGATAAGAACCAAGAGAGATTGCTCACCCAATACCATCAAGGGCAAAACAGGCACATCTTAGAGATATAAAGTGAATTTATTGCTAACAAAATCAGAGCAGGATAATGAGATGTAAAATAAACCCTTAAAGCCCCTCCCCCCATCTGAAACCTCTCAGATCTCAAAACAGTCTGTTACTTGGGTCTCCCCATGCCATACACGTCTTTATTAACATAATTTGACTCCAAGGAATAGTAGGAAGACCACCTTCTATCTCTCATGTACTCAAAAAATGAACTGAAGCCCTAGAAAGGTATTTGTCTACATGAGAAATCAGAACATTAACTTCCAACAGCAATTTCACTTCACCTGCCTTATGACAGTAAGTACTTGGCCAGCATGCCCTTCCTAATAAAACATATCTTAAGCATGTAAACTAGTCATGCAACTTACAGCTGCTATCATGCACTGTTGTACTGGTATCATGATTAGATCAGTAACAGCAGTATGACGAAGCTACTGGAAAAGTAAGGTTAGAAAATAACACAGTCCTTTCTTACTCTTGTGTCCTAATACCCACATTGTGTGTGAATGGCTAGGACAGAGAGTGGCTCACCCTTTCTATAATAATTTCTAATCTTTTCTAATCTTTCTGTAATGATCAATCTCAGAATATGCCACTCACCCCTTTTACTAATTGGAAGAAAAACTCCAATACAGCCAGTGTAGAGATGGGCAAACAGACAGTTTTGTTTCAAGAATGGACCATCAGTCTGCAAAATGTAGATGAAGGATAAAGGATTCAGATGCGAAGAGAAAAATGCCTTATTAAGTTATGCAGATTTAAACTGATCTTCAGTGAACTGTCTTTGTATTGTCCAAGTTCTAACTGTAAATTGAGAGCTTTGCTGCTACACTGGCCTGTCTATAAAAAGACATCTTGCTGAATCCATGGGATAGTTTTCTGGACAAAGACTCTATGCAACACTGATGATAATAGAAGGGGGCAATAAATGTGACTTCAACTGCTGTGGCAGTGTCAGTACCTGCTGATGAGGATCCTGCAGGGGCAGCTGGCTCCACCATTTTTTGATTCGCCCACCGAGAGGACAAGCCAGCTTTCTTCACTGCACATTTGTAATTGTCATAGAGCGTCTTGCCATACTGCAAAAGAATCAAAACAATAACATGAGCTTGCCATAGGCTTGACATAGGCCAAACATTCATTTTGCTCTTGGACAACTTTTCTGACCTTGTTTCTTCCTACCTAGTTTTGTTAAAAGGTGTCTTTCTAGAAGTAGTGTACCCTTTTCTGTGTAGGGCCAGGTGGAAAGCACAATAAAACATGAATCCTCATGACCAAACACAGTCCTACTGATACTGTTCTTACATTTCATGTTCGTTTCTGTATCTGTAAACTTCTTGAAACCTGGCTTTAAAATCAGCTGTTCTCAGTATCTTTTCCCAAGCATTACATTTTCAAACTGGAGACTTGAGACACTGAATCCTAGGCTCTAGAGCAAACAGCTCTGTCAGTGTAAGACACAACATAATTTTATGTTCACCCTACACCTTTGTTAATGCTACCTTGCAGCAGAAATGTCAGGAAAAAGCCCAGACTTACAGATAAGATGAGTAGGTCTGTATGGGAAAATGCAGCCAATACTAAGGCCATGTATATAAATCCATCTACCTTAATGTTTTGTACAAAGAAAAATGGGCTCTCAATTAGGATCTTTTTGAACAGGCAGACGATTTGGGTAGGACTGTCTGAAAAATGTCACAACTGGACTTACCAGAGCTTGCACACTTTATCTACAGCATATTATTATTGAGCCAGATAACTGTGCAGTAAGTTTTATGAGTACATGAGTTTTATAGCTACTGAACTCACTCCTGTGTTGATAAGAAAAACATACTGACAGCTAAGGTACAGGGACATTCAGCAAATCCATCCTCATCATGCACTTCTGATCTTTGTTTCTGTGGTAAAATTACCATACATATCCATTCTTGTCACAGCATTTCCAGTTGAGGTGATGACAGTCAGTAACCTCAGGAAGACTTGATTTTACAGAAAATATATTAAAGTAAATTTACTTTTAATCTCACCTTGGCAATTCTTATTCCTGTCACCCACTGATGCAGGGTTGCTTTATCATCACAGCACAAGTACTTGATATATTGTGACTCCTTTTGAATCTGGGGGTGCTGAAAGATATTGATTTGTAAAATAAGACAAACACAGATATTAAATCACTATACAAAAACCTGAAGGAACCACACAACGACCCTGTGAAATCACATCATGAAGATGATTTGAAAAAAAAAGGCAGCAAAAACAGTGTAACAAAATATAAAAAATACAGTGATTATGAACAATACACCAGTTGCCACTGGCAGCTTTTGCTTGAAATAATTTAAATGCATTGTAATATGAATTCAAGGGTTTCAGAAATGTAACAGTGATCTAGAGTTCAACAAAATCCACAATTGCTCTGGTTCAAGGTCTAACACTCAAAGTGCAAACACTAGAAGGAAGTCTGTTTCTCATTTTGTGGTTTGTCATATGTGAAGCACCCAGACTGAACATTGAACATAATTAGTTTTCAAAGACTATGTTAAATTTGTTTAAGTATAAACATTCAGCTGAAACAGATTTTTCCTCCTAACTGACTGATTTTCTTTGGGCTCAATTCTAGCTTTCCTCTTATATATTTTTATTCTGCTTTACTCTTGCTGTTTTTGAAAAATTATATATAAAACCATGATATATTCTAGATAGAGGATCATTCAAAATCCAGCACCATCGAAAGTATTATTTTTCATTTGTTTGTACCAGAAGTCTCTACAATTTTAAAACATTTTTTTTTCATTTTGGACAAAATTTAGGATCTCTTTCCTTTACTGATCAAGGCAGGATGGGTATGTGTTGACATACTTTTGTAACTCAAAGACCATCAAAATGCTAGACTTCCTACTTGCCTAGGACTGAACATTCTCTCTAAGACTCTGAAGGAATTTGGTTTCCCTGCTAAAGCAGAGAAGGAAGTAACTTGGATGGAATAACATACTGCCATCTCTTGATATGCAAAGGAAAGAATGGACCCAAAGGCAAAATGCTTCATTATCCCTTATTTAAGTATTCATTTCTATCTATAGTGCACAGTTAGTGAAATATTGTGAAGGCACAAAGAGTAGCTCAATATGCACCAAGGATTCACTCTCTTTTGAGCCTGTGCAGTTAAAAATTCAAAGTACACTCCACCTAGCAAGGACACTGGGTTTACAGGTGTCATTAAGCCCCCAAAGCAGAGCAATGCTGGACATGGGGAACTTAGCAAGGTCCCTCCCAGCACAGAGCACTGCCAGCCGCTGGCTCATGTAGGTGCCACCTCCTCACAATATCTGCTGGTGGCTGGGATGTCCTGCTGCAGAGGCCAAACCTGCCCACAGCAGGGTGACCCAAAAGCAGAGCCAAATACAGCAAACTTGCTCCTCAGCCACGTGTCCCTTGCTCCCCGCTCAGCACTGCAAACACCAGGCTTCCCTTGCTTGTGCTGACCCAGCTGCTCAGGAGGCCACATTCTGATTAAAAAAAAACAAAAATGGAACTGGTCTGGGTTAAATATAACCCATTTCATCATGCTGCAGTTTTGCTTTATATGTTTTTAAACCCAGTCCACAGCATGACCTCACATAGAGCGAGGGAATCAGGGACATTGTGGCTTGGGGAGAGAATGAGTAGCAAGGGATGGATGAGAGGATAGGACTGCACAAGCCACTCTTGCTGCCAAAGCCCTGTATCATCAAATTACGGAGTGAGAGGGAACATACCGTGGAGATAACTGTGAGGAACAATGTGAAGAAAAAAAGAAATATTGCCCTTAAGAGGTCTCACAGTGACAGATGCATCCCAAGGCTGTGTTGTGTTACAAGTTCCTGCATGTTTGCACTCACCTGCTCACACAGGTCACAGTCTTTCTGCAAACACACAGCTGGCCACCTCCCCTGGACAATGAATACACTGAGTCTGCTTCTGCCTCTGGAAGTGCCCGTGGCTACCTTATTCCATTACCTTGCCCTGGGGCACTCCCAGGCTGAGAGTGAGGGACAGCTCACACTGCAAGCCCAGAGGTGCCAGCTCACTGTCACCACGGGCCTTAACTGCAGAGCAGGGGCCATGCCCACCTCATGGACCCTCACACACCTGGTACACTCACACATCACCCCTTCACACAGCTCAGTGTTCAGGGCTGTATCTTGTTTTTATACACCTCTGCCTTGTATCAAACCGAGGCAGTAACCAGGCCCCTGGACAAACAGCCTGCTCCAGCTCCCAGCAGCTGCCTCTCCTGGTCTCCCACAGCCTCAGAGAGCCTGAATGCTGCTCAGAGTAGGCTCTGCTAGCACAAGACATGGCTAGGACACGATGCCCAAAAATTCCTTCCACTCTTTCTCCATTAGGTGACCAAACACAGTGAAAATCAGTAGAGAATTCAGCCTTAATGGTACCTTTAAAAGGGAACTGTAAACAGGCACTTTTTTGTGTGACAGAGTACATCCCATATACCTGGGTTACGTTATCACCAATGGAGACAAAAGAACCAGGAGGTGCAAACTGCGACCCTCCGTAAATTCATTTCTTCAGGCACTTTTCAACCAGCTACTAGCAATTTTGCTCCATTGTGTAAGATCCTACTGAACCCAGCAGATGGCACCCAAACCTTTCAAAAAGGAAAAAAAGGGAGCTTTTCCTTTCCCTTCTTTTTCATGGCAAGAAGTCTATTGCATCCACATATTCCCCTCCATTTTTAAACACCACACCTACCAGCATGTGTTTTCATTACAAGCAAAAAATAGAAGACTTCCATAATTTAACAAATGGTTCATGCAAATGTCTGGAAGAACGTCCACACTGCATAACAAGGCAGAGAAGGTCAAGGCATCGAGCAAGCTAGGTAATGATGCTGCACATACACACAGCCATGCCACTGGGATCTGCTTCTGGGTGCTCAAGAGAGGCTGCAGACCTCTCCTCTGGGGTACCCTATGGAAATATCAGTTTCACAAGAACACCTGTACTGTGTCAGATCAAAGGTCCCTGAACCCAGTATCTGGACTCTGAGAGTGGCCAGAAATGGGGGAAGAAGAAGTACAAGATAAGCATATATGATGCTTCCTTCTCTGTACACTCTCTGTCTACAATGATTTGAAACTAAACTCATGGGGTTTCTCCATAAATAGCTTCTCCTCCAGGTACTTCTTCCGTTTTTATTGAGCACAAAGAGAGTTCTGGCATCCACAACACCTTTTAGCAACAACTTTTGCAGGTCTGTCACATACTCTACAAAGAACCACCTCCTTCTCCGAACCTGACTGCTACTAGCTTTGTGTAACATTCTTGTTTTGGAAGAGAAACTGAATGCCTGACCCCTAGCCACACCTTTCCATGCCACTCCTGAGCCTAGAGATCCGCATCATACTCGTGGCAAGCTGTCCCCCCTTTTTAGCCTACAGGCTTCTAGTCTCTTTAGTCATTCTTCAAGTCAAAGTAATTCCTTACCTTTGCTTATCCTTGTTGCTCCTGCTTGATACTTCTACAAGTCTATTATATATTCTCTTCGACATGAGAGGACCAGAACTGCACAGGTGAACAGAAACCATGAACTTGTGCCATGGTAAGGCAACATTTGCTGTTTTATCATCTATGTCTTTCCTAATCATTCCTAATGCTTGATTTATATATCTGACAACTACTGAGTATTGAACCTCAGCCTAACAGGCTTCCAGAATTCCTCAGTCTGCCCTTTCCTCAATGATCTGAATAACGTAATATCATCAGCAGATTTCCTCACCTCGCTCCCTACCCTGACTATGAATGTTTTCAGACTGTGGGGGGGTCTCACAATCTCACAATGCTGAGAAATTGAGGGGGAATTATCAGTGAACAAGGTGACAGCGTCCCTTGCTGGATAACATGTGAGTTACTTACTGGCTACCCTTTACCCTGTCTTTTGCTGGCTATTGTCTCCACTAGGCAATCCATCTTAACTACTGATATTCACCAGTGGGACCTATTCCAAATTGCCCCAATCAGTTCCTTGATTAAATTACTCCAATCAGCAACCGTGATTAAGCGCACAGTCACAAGTATGTGCTGTCACTTAGGGACCAAACTAGCAGGCTGCTGAACTCCCAGCTCTGAGAAGGAAGGTCAGACACCTCTGAGCCATGCAGGCACTCTGTATAATCTCTCTGTTACAGCTGAGAACTGCATTGTCTCTCATTTTTCCAAGAAGAAGCAGCAGCACTGGCTCTTCTTACATGTAACTTTATGAATGACACATACAACCTAACTTGTTACTGGATCCACAGCCCACTGAGGTCAACTGGAAATATCCCCCTCACCTCACAAGAGCTTTGGATCAAGCCTAAGCAGGACTGTTCCAGCTGCCAGTACAGAGGCTGCCTACAGCAGCTGTCTACAAGGCCAGACCACAGGAACAAACACCAGCAGCACCAAGCCTAGCCCTGAAGGTTTATACCCATACAAGATTATTAGTAACTGACTCAGATGGAGACATTTGGCTTCCTGTGGTTTTTAGATTCATGAAGCACGCCAGTTTAGGTAGGAAGGTAAAATGTTTCAGCCAAGAATTGTCACAGCCCACCCACCCCACCATTTGCTCACTTGGAGGAACTGTGTCATAGTAGAATCGCTTCAGCAGTACAAATGGCAGAAGTCTCGGCTCTCGATGCTGACCTTTACAAGCTCAATTTTCCACTTAAAACTTTACACAAAATCTACTACACATAGTGCATAAAAATGGTGACTCAGAATAAGCAATTTGAAGAAGAATCTAGGCAGCTGGAAGTGCCTGGAAATGCTGACTTGGTATGAAGATTCCTGAACAATTGATTGTATGATTCTGTGTGGACCAATTTCCTCCTCTCACAGCTCCTGTGTCTCAGGAGAGTGTTTAGTCTAGCACACAGACATAAGCAGCTGTAGTCACTACAAAGGCTGGTTTTACTAAACTAGATTCAGAGTCTCTGTAATAACTTCTCTGTGAAACTAACATAAGTCAACAACATCAATCACAACAGCCATGTGAGAAATACTATACTTTAAGGCAAAATAATATAACCTCAGTATGCCACACCTCACATATAGACAGATAAATTATTTTGCTATAGAGTGCATACCATGTCCTGAAAAGATCATTAAAATCATCTCACAGCAAAGTGAAAACATCTTCTCTGGAAAGGTTTAGCACCTTTGCCTCTGAAATACGCAGCACCAAAATGAATTATGAAAGAAAACTGCTTAAACAGTAACAACTCTAGAAGTCATAGTTTAAAAGAAAAGTGGAAATATGCGAGTAGAAAGGCTCTCCAGAATTTTTCTCAAATTAAAAAAAATTAAATAGTGTTTTGAAATAATATAGACTACAGTGAACTTTCATCTATTGATGTCAAAACTCTTAATAATGATGAATTAGTCACATCATTGAGCTTGATTTTGCAGGTATTAAGATCTGAGCATCTCAAGCATCAGGCTATAAAAGGATGTGCCATGTTTGACCCAGAAAAGCACCAAAAAGGCTTGGAACAGAACCTAGTATTCTCCCCGTTCTACTGTTTCCTCTGTAAGTATCAACTGTCTAGAGATAAAAAAAGCAGAAGCACTTGAATATAAAGAGTTTGTTTTCTGGAGAGCTTTAAAAAAATATTTGTCCACAGATAACATTTTCAGATATAAACTCTTTGCCTAAGGAAAAAAGATAAAACACATTGAAAACCTGAAGAAACAGGAACTGAATGATGTGGTTTCTATGGTGTCTGCCAAAACAAATGACTTAAGGCCATGTGTGCATGAAATTGGAGATTATCCCAATAAAATGTTCTTTTGTGTTGCCTTCGTCCAACACTGAAGATGAAAAGTAAACTGAAGTTATTCAGGCATCTCATTGCATTCCTTGCCCCAAAATATATGGATCATTGCTCAGTCTCTGAGGCAGAAACAATAGTCAGAAGCATAAAGAGTGACTAACTTTGGATCACAAGCTTTGGCTTTTGACTGAATTTTCACAAAATGCTCAATGCTTTTGCATACCTTAACTACTACCAATGAACTTGTGCTGGGTTTAACTAGCTTCTCTGAAAAGCTGAGACTCTTCTGGCTCCCATGGCTGGAAGTAGAATTAATAGTCAGTATCTTTCAAAAGTCACATTGAAATGGTTCAGATTTGCAATCTATTATTCGTCATGGTCAAATTTGGATGCTGTGCATCCCTTGCATGAAGATGATCATACTTAACTGGTCTTTTGAAGATGTGCGAACTCTATGTATAAAAGAGCCATTGCCCTATTAAAAGGAAATTATTCTTTTGACCTACATTTCTCTAGTGACCTGAGGCAAAATTTTTAGGTCATTAAAATATATATAATAGTCATTGTAACCAAAGAGGTCTGCATTATGCAGGAAGCAATATTTTCCAAAGCTATCATATTCAATTTCTCCCTGTCCATTCTCTGTCCTTATTCTCCCTGCTGTTCATACATTAATCGAGCAAAACTGTGCATGTACATGACTGCAATCTCAGATACCTGAAAGTGTTCTGCAATAAAAAGTATTTCTGCTTCTGCTTTCTCAGTTAATCTAGCAATGAATTTACTCTGAAACACTTATCTGAAGCACTCATACTAACACAATTTCTAAATCTTTCACATTAAAAAACCAAAAATATCCTGCTTGCTATATTTGTTTCCTGCACTAGCCATTTGTTCTACATAGTTGTTATTCACAATGTTTTCTTTCTCAAACACTGCCAATTCTCACCTTCTACCTTTTAAACTGTCTTTGTGTTAAATGCATTACGTACATAACTCAGCCTGCATGGAGCACACAGGGTGTGAGGGAGGAGGGAATCAGGAGAAAAGCAGCTAAATACCAATCACCTGCTAGAATGATGCTGCTATTGTAAACAAGCTATTCTTTTTGAAAATTTACTTCCAAAATTCTTTGGATCATTAGATTTTTTTTTTTTAAAAAATAATGGTGCCAAATGATGCCAGGAAAACTTAACTGTTTTGACTGCACAGGAAAATGTACCCAGCTGCAGAAATAAAGGATGATTTGCCTTTGTCTCAGTTTATCCCCAGGAAACCAATTTTTTTCATCCTAGATTAATTCAGCATTATGCACCATTACCTCCAGATTACTCAAGCATAACCAGCACCAATAAACTATAATTAAATCCACTCTTTGTCGCAGGCACATCAGACTGACTAAACCAGCAAATTTGCATATAGATTACCTTGCTATTTGTCTGCTTTGAAAGATTTTTCAACATGGTGTGACAAAATCAGCTCCTGGACGAGCATGCGTGTGCATGCACACACAGCGACAATCCACAAATTAAACATTACACTCACAGTTTCTGCTCCGTGCAATAGATGCTGTTGCTGGCATGATGGACAGATCCCTTCCTTTTTGGTGAAATACCTTATTTTTCTGGGCTTTCAGTTTCAGAAAATAAAATAAATCATTAAAGGTCCCATTTGCTTCCACAGCATTTCCCATATAACATGAGATGGTGAATGAGAAAATTTGCAGGAAATCTAGATATAAAACCATGCATTTGTAAATGCAAAAGTGGTTCTGAGGAAACAAACCATTCCTACTTACTGCGTGCAGTGTGTGAATATATTTCTGCTGGAAAGGAGAGAGAATTTTGCTCCCTCACCATTGATCTCCCAGGAATGGCCAGCACTCTGTGCAGAGTGGCATGGAGAGCTGTGCTGTGACCCTCTCCTGCCTACTCTGCTAGGAACAGAGTGACAAACCCAAACTTGAGAGATGAAAGTTTGAGTGAGGGTCTTTTTTCAAACTTGGCTGACCTTTCCTCTTCTCTGCATATGGAGATCTCTATTAGGAAAAGACTCACTTTACCTGATGTCAAAGAGAAGGGTGGGGTCTTTAAATTTATGAAAGCGTTAGACTTAGGCTGAGTACAAAATAGGAAGAATCTGCATATTTACAGGAGCAGATGTTCAAGAAGTATTTCTTATACTCAGAGGCTCTGTTTTTAATATTCTGAGAGTTCTTTGTGTTGTTTCTGGGTTTTGAAATGTGGGACTTCCTTTGAGAGAGGAAGGTTTGTCTAGCAGTGGTATAGAACAAGAGCACTGAAGAAGGTTAAAGCTCAGCACAGACCAAATAGCCACTGGGAGATAAAACACAGTTCTTCAAGTTTTTAGTTGCACCAAAGCCTAAGGATTCCTGAAAGCCAACTCAATTGAAGGCTCTGTGCCAGGCTGCAGTCTTGTCCTCAGGACCCAGCCACATTAGCCCTGGTCTACTGCACAGGCACAGCTAAAAGTGACCCTGCTCTCACCACCAACCAGCCAGCTGTGCTCTTTCTGGTTGGTCACAGCTGGGCTTTCTGCTGCCTGATATGAGGAAGTAGCTGCTTTGTTCTGTTATTGCAGTTATCTCCTGAATCATCCTGAAAGGAAACTTCTGAATAAGCTCATCAAAATGCTCCCTCTCTTGCTAGTAAACACTGTGATATTCAATTGCTTCACACCCCACCCTTTTGCCCGTTATCTCCTCAGTGTCTTGATTATTAACAAATAAGCAAAGCACATCCCATTTTTGTCCTGAGGTATAGTATATACAGTGGGGTGCTGACATAATGGGAACAAATGATACACAAGGAGCACTCACAACACATCATGCTTCTCTAGCTTTAAGAGGAATATTCTACAGCATGGATCTGCAGATAAGAATACTTATATTTGAGCTAGTTATAGGTGCAGCTCCAATATCCCAGGCTGCAAAACCCATCACAGCTTCAGGCTAAGTATCAAAGCAACGTGCCCATGATGTGCATGATCTTGTTGCTACACTAATACCAGCACCCAAGCCAGCATTAGCTACATAACCCAGGTATGATCACTGAAGTTGAAATAAAACACCTAGATTATATAAGAAATGGGACAGAGGGAGCTGCCAGCTCCTGGTGACTGGATGCATGTTAGCTGGGACAGGCACTATGACCAAAAGCTCACTGTCTCTGCAAGCCCCATACCTGACCGTAGCTGAGGAAAAGAAACTGGAGAAAAAGCCCACATGCCATTTAGAGAGATCAAAGTGAAGCAACAGTCGAAGAAATGTCATGAAGACTTTGAGGCAACATCTGTATTACTCAGGGCTGTGTCAGACAACCTGAGAAAGTCTCGTTGTTCTGGCTAAAACCAGGTCATCAGGATTGTGGCTAACATTAGTTATAGTGTTTACATTCTCTTTACATTCTTGCAATGCCTGGAATATAAAAATGGCAGGAACATTCTGCTCATTCTTAAATTTTTTCCTGAGCACTCTTCCCTCCACAAAGACACACCATAAAGATGACCAAGACTGGGGGAGCCAAAAGGAAATGCTCTCTCTTTCTTCCCTGCTAATGTGAGACAAGAACTTCAAAGCAGGAACAAATATTACAAATATACATATATTATTTGTTTAGAAGGCTCATCATACAACTAGGGACTGGAGGAAAAGAAAGAGCACTTCCTTCAAGTATTAGGCCATATTCAACTCCAACCCAGCCTACCTTACTGGCCATTTGCTGCCATTTGAATGAAGAAAGGGTGTGTCCCTGTTCTTGAAGTAAATATGCCAATAGCTTAACCACTGAGAAATGAATATGGTATTTTTTCAACTCAGTTCTCAAACCTGGGAAAATATAGTTCTGAATTCAGCAGGATTTTCCACCTAGCACGGAAGCAAGGTACTGCTGAAGCTGCTACACCCTTGCATTTCTCCTGTACTATAAACTGGTCTCTTGCCTCTGAGCTGGGCAAGTTCTTTTGTTATTTTTGAAACACAGCAGAGCAAGTAACTTGGCTGATGACTGCTCACTGTTTTGACACAGCAGCTCCTATGGGGGTCCTCAGAAAGAAACAATTCTTTAAAAATTGTAGTGGCATGCTATTTAAAAACTTCCCAAGTGGCATTACAGTTTGTTGGAGTTTATAAGGGCTTCCAGACTAAGCTTTTCTTCCCAAAATATTTCCTTTGCTTTGCAGCCATCTCAGTGAACAGCTAGCATGGGCTATGACTGCTACTTTCAATTACCTTCCCCCATTTGTTGTAAGACAGAGAATCTTATCCCGCTCTCTGTGGCAAGGCACACATAGGGGAATGGAAGAGCTGTGAAGACACAGCAGAGCCTTGGCTCTGGAGAAATTTCCAGCTGGCTTGGACTGAACTGGGTATCCAAATTCCTTCAAAATTACTAGGCTTCCTGTGTAATAAAAGCAAATGTTTACCCATTAAATCCATTGTCTTCTGCTCACTGCACCTGTCTGTGAGAGTACTGTTATTTCTTCTTGAGGACTTCATTCTCAAAATATGGCAGGATGAGAAATAGCTCAAGAATGATGGTTTTCCTTTGACATGTCAGAACAAGTGTCTCTCAGCAAGAGAGATATTTTCTTCTGGGAGACTTACAGATCAAACCAGACAGGATGAAAATGTGACTAAGTGTGATAAATGGCTCAGTGTTACCATACACACACTTTTGTGTCACCAAGGATCCAATCAGAGGGACTGACATTTAACTTTGCTCTTTCCCTCAGCCCACAGATCTCAAGAAGTATTACATCCTCAGCTCCAACCTCCAAAGGTAAGACAAGGATGAGAGAAGTCATTTCAGCAGCATGGTTTTGAAAAGTAGAATTAATACTCTATTTATATATAGAATTCAAATTAATGTACAGAAATTGTAATAAATATTAAACTCTCCACTCCACCACTCTCAGAAAGCCACCCTAAGTGAGAGACTTTTACTTCTGAAATAACAGAAGATATGAAAATATCAGTATTTTCCTGTACTTCCTGACCAACTCCAGTCACTGCAAGTCAGCCATTAAAAAAATCCAAGCCGGAAAGTGAGGGAAGAACCTCAGTTTCTTCAGAAACTGACAAAGAATCTACCAAATGATGATTTGTAGTAATTAAAATGAAAAACAAGCACTATAACATAATCTATTCATCACTAAGTTACATTGTTCAGAAATAATTATTGATAAAATGTTTTTTCTAGTGTACTGCACATGTATTTTAGAAGCATCAGAGCAAACATGAATTGCTAAGTAGTTTTCATACATTTATAAACCTATTACACATGAAGCTTTCCTGTGTAAGCTTTTGATCTTGCTCTTACAATTTCACATTGAAGGTACAGCACTAACACCACATATGAAATAAAGCAAGAAATTCAGCTGAGGTGTGACGTTTTGCTAGTGTAAATAGCACACCTCTTCTCAGAAAAGACAGCAGTAAGCCCAGAAAGTTTACCCAACTACTGTGAACAGTTAAACAGATTGCTACATACATTCAAAAATCATGCTTTTATTTTCATCTGAACAGAATGTGGATAACTATTATTAAATTAGTCAGATATTCTTAGACCAGTCATCTGTTTAGAAAATCAATTTCCCCTTATTTTTTTACATCAGCTCCCTTTTTCCTTTTTTACATTAGAGGTTGTACTTTTCAGAATAAATGCTTACCTGTTAACTTGTGAAAGTTCACCTGTGTTTCTTGTAGAGTGTTTTGTGGAGAACTATAGTATTAAAACTGTTCATCTGTGTTAATTAGATACATCTGTTTCAGAAAATAAATCTGGTCTATAAACCACTTCTGCTTGGTCACATGTAAATTAGGCTAGCAGACATTTTGGAACTGAATAAAAAAGTGCTTGAAGTATGCAACTACAGCCAGAAATGTGGTACTGTAAGTGATCTTTGATGTGAATGTTTCCTGTAATTTTTTTTCTGAGATGGCAAGATACTGTGTTTTCTAATACTTTGTTCACACTGCACCCCAATAAAAAGAAAAGCAGCAACAAGGTTATCTTCTGTCTTGTACACAGTGATATGACAGACAGCAAGCAAGGCCAAATTATTGCAACCTCAAAGCTTCATTTCTGCTGTCTGAACTAGGTGAAAAGCATGGGCTTCTCTTCCTTTCCTGAGAGGAATTCAGGATTCTCAGCCTATTTGCAGTGCTATTACCTGGAGAGGCAGCAATGAGATACTTATTCAAGAACAAGAATTGATTTTCATTAGTGGATGAGCAATGTATTTTGCCTTCCTGCCAGAAACAGCAGTGCAATAAAATATGACAAATGAGATGCCTATTCCTGCAAAATTTCACATCTCAGTTCAACAAACCCCTCAACAGGTATGACTACACAACAAAAAAGTAGACATGCTTTTTAGTGTATAATCCATAGTGCTCGTAACATCAAAACCAGGGATTGCCAGACTTCTCATCACACATCTGCCCTGGGTGTCATCTGCCCAAACATGCCACTCACCTGAACATTCAGCATATTCAGCCCTGCTTTGAAGATAACTTTAGGATGCAGTGTAGACATATATCACAGGACTATCAGTAATAAAATTAAGGTTCTAAATGTATGTTGCTGATAACAATGAAGCAAAGAAGAAATTACACATGATTTTGCAGGAGTTACTCTATCTTATCAGGATCTTTGGAGAGCCACACTTAAATATGTTGCATATTTTTGTACATTACCTTTAAGACAAAGCAGTGATCTGTAGGTGCCTTATATTTCACTTTGTGTTGATAACCATAATACACGTTCACATTCTCAAATTGAAGGAAGCATGCCAGATCCCGTGATGTCTACAAATGAAAACCAAGCCCATCATTGTTAGAACAAATTGAATTTTGATGTGAAACTCATTAATAGGACCTTTATCAAGTGCATGAATGGCAATGATTTTTATTCCTGTAACTCTCATGAAGCTGACTGAAAAAACAAGGATTCATTTTAAGTGTCTGCTTTCTTAAAACAAAAATTGGAAGAGGGTCAGTAGATATTATGAATAATCTACAACACAGTTCACCATTTTGTTCTCGTTCTGGTTATGCTGTGCTTCATTGCTTTGTGTGGAGATTTTAGCTTGTATCTAATATGACAAAAGAGAACACCACAGTAATAAACCACACCCTTAAAATTCTGAGTGGAGAAAGAAGGTTTGGGGTTCTAAATTGCTTTGGAAGCTTGTTTTTCTTTTGTACATGTAACAAACAAACCCTCATCAGGAAATAAGCACACGTTTAATCTGTTTTGCTTTGAATTGTCTCAAATTTCCTGGCATCATTCAAATTCTGTTTATCATAACATTTGCTTGTTCACAATATATTGCTAAAGTAACAAGGTTTCTCTTGCTGGCATGTTTCTCAGTGATGAGTTCTGCATACAGTAACTTTTGCAATCCTTTGTGTGGAAATGCAAAAATAGCCATTTCACATGGTCACCATTGGCTAAACAGAGAAATCAGGAAACTGGGGGGAGAAGGAAAAATAAAACAACAAACCACAAGCTCCCTCTACCCCTAAAAATGGGGTATGATATGATATGGGGGTATGTTATAATATGCATATGATGGTTCTTGTCTGCTATTCTCATTCTTAATGATCTTTTCAATACAATATACCCTTGAGTTGGCTTTATTTACAAATTGAGTTTGCAAGTAAGATATGTGGGGAGACACTTCCCACTAGATGTAGACAGGACTTCTCTCTTTCTCCTGTCTCTGCTGCAGCTGATGATGCCAGAGATTTTGTCAGTGAGTGTGTGGACCTCAGTTTTTCAAACATCTTAAAGTTCCTAAATGTGCTCAAATCCATCAGTATAATGTGTTGTTCCTTTCCTTTAGGAACCAGGCAATAGTGATTAAGACCAATATGAATGTAGTTGTTATTATCTTCTAAGCAACAGATTTTTATGCAAGGGACAAAAGCATTTAATGTGAATATTTGTGCAGTGTTAACATGACATAGCAATGTTAACATTACAAAGCAACACAATGAATAGAAATAGATTTTTTAATTATCTGTAATTCTGATGCTTTTGTTTTGTGACCCTGTCCATTCACAGCATGTTTTTGAATGGGATGTAAGCAGATCAATGCTGAAGAAAAAAATTAAGACAGCAGTGCTTACTGGTGCTAGTTTGTTAACAAATAGCCCTGAAACAAAAACCACCACAAGTATGTGTGCAAAATGATCTGAACGTGCCTCTGTATTTTCACTTTTGCCATGTATTTTACAGCCAGCACAAAATGGCAAAGGTATGCCAGATGTCTTTGATTTTTTGCAACAACTGAAAACAGTAATATATATGATGAATTTTGAAACAGCTGCAGAAGCTGAAGATACTCTTGTCTGCCAACTGTTCATTTCCGTACCTCAAAGAAAGACTACTCTGCCCACAACCGAATGATGTGCAACATGCACATGCGCTTTTCATGCTACCCTGACAAGAGATGAACTCTCATAATTTAAGGGCTTTAACTGAAGAGCTCTACTGAATTCTGCTGCAGTGCTTTAAGATGTTTAACACTCTCACTGCATCCTGCTCATGCCCCAGAGATTACTGTGTCCACAACAGACACGTGTACCTCATCCTCAGCTGTTCCAATACACAGTGCAGCAACACTTAGACCACCATTAAGCACAGGTTTGAGCTAAGAGACTTGACTTTCTCTGGAATGGCTAAGACATGGGCATAGGCATCCTTTTGCTGAAGGCTGTTACAGATGCAGGAGCAAACAGATGACTGTGCCACCATTTTAAAGAGCTGTGACTATCTCCTAAAGAATTAGATTTGTTGTGGTAACATAGTGACTTTAAAGCACACAATTCCTAAAACTGCTCAGTTATAGGCAGGGTGGTACAGAGGCTGTTATAATGATCAGGCAGTAAAGTGTTAAACAGCTGTTACAAGGGGACTGTGCTGTTCCATCTGAGCCTACGTTTACAGCCTACCCCCTGAAAAGAGAAAGCACTTCCCTAATTTGCACTATGATGAAAAGTCACTGGAACAGGTATCACTGGATGATGAAAAAAGGCTGAGTAACTATCAGGACCATGCTTAGGCACTGTACTGATGGTCACTGTTGGAGGCATGCTACAAGGAAATGTCCAAGATGGACTTTGCATTTGACTACTCTTACACTTTTTCCACCTTAAGTGCCTTCTAAATAGCATTCTAGATCCTAATTGATAGGATGCTGTGTGTACAACCTGTTTTGAGGCATGAAAGCCATTATCTCAGGGTCAGGTAAAGTCAAAATAAATTGCTGTGAAAGCAGCAAGGTGATCTGTAGTTCTGTTATAAACACAGGTCACTAGAGCAGCAGCACAACATCCCTTTACAAGATAAATTTTTTTTTTTCCTTTGTACTTTAGTCATGAAATAGCAGAAGAGTTAAGTTTCAAAGCACAAATCCTAACAGTAAAGCTTCACCAGCAGCAGCATTTCTAAATATGAAGCATTAGCAGAGCTGTAAGTGGTAACAGAAGTGGTTTTCAGAACACACGAAAAAAAAAATACCACCAGTTCCAGAATCCACTGTTCTACCTCATCACTGTGGAAATGAAAAGCCAGCTGCCCTTATGTGCAATACATCCAGTGCTGGCAATTCAGACTCTTTAAATATTTTGTAATACTAAATGTAAGTAAATTTGATTCAGCGGGGTAGATGCTTCTGACTCACTTCTTTCTACACAAAGGGCAGTCTTAAAAAGCCATAAAAGACACGACACATCCTCTAGGTACAGAGCACTGTATTAAAAAACACTGTATTAAAAAACGTGCTGGTTACTGGTGCAGAAAGTCAGTCAAAGCAAAGTAAAATTCTACCTTTTCTGTGACAAGAAATTAATTTACTTGACAACTTTTTAAGATATTCTTTCACAGGGAACACATGTAACAGTGAAGCATTCTGGCAGCACATCACCAGCTGATGGGTGTTAAGCTGTTTTTCTTTCCCCTCCTGCCTTCCAGAGGAGCACTATTTTATTAACACTTTTATCTATCCCTTGAAATCAAAAGGAGAGAAACATGACAGGATCCAGTGACTGCATTCTAGTATTTGCACAAGTGGGGTAGTCAACGTTGAACCATGGAAATCTCAGCCCTCTCAGACAGTGCTCTTCAAATGTCAACTTGGGAGTTCTACACTTCCACCTCCAGGAATTGTTTTACTGCTAAAAGGATTATTTGGCTTCCTGACCTTGGTTTTTCCTCTGGGTACATAATAAATTCCAGAAGCTCGTAGAAGAAAATAACGCCTCTTCCAGGACTTTTTTCCATCTTCTTTCAAATAAAGGGCCCCTTCAAGCTCTGGCACAATGACAGATGTCCCACAGAAGCTCTCCTGTGCAACAAGAATAATAATGCACAAAATAAATCCATTTAAGCACAATCTTATAGCAGAAATCCTATACAGCAGAAAAATGCTCCCTTGAAAAATAAAGACATTTCTTGTGACAGTGAACACACGAACATGGGGAGTACAGTTACTAGGGAGATGAACAGCTTAGACAGGTAAACTTTTCCAAGTTAATGGTGGGTACTCACACTGATAAAGAAGGCCTGCAAAACCACCATCCCTTAGGGTCAAGCAAAAATCTACAAAGGCTTTGAACTAGACATAGATGTGCTCAGTGAAGGCTACAGAACAGAGTGGTTGGTACTGTTGTTGGGGTTTTTTCACTTCTGCAGTGTTTGTAGGTTCTGTAGAACCTACTTTGGTAGAGAGATTCTTTAGTGACTGCATAGAGCTCTAAAAACAGCTCAATCTCTGCCTTCACTTTGAAATACATGCTGGCATTTAAAACACTGTTTAATCAGATATACTAATTGTTTGCTTGAAGGACTTACTGTTGGGTAATTTTTAATGCCAACACACTTATCACTTAATGTTTTCATTTAGAATTCACCAGGACTTCTGCTGATTAACATCTGGTGCCTTCATGAGATGCACTAATTTTGAAATGTGAGTCCTTAGTCACCTGAGAAAAGCATTTCCTTTTTGAACTTTTACCTTTTACCAACAAAGTGCTTGCCTGGAGAACTGTGGTAATCTTTTCTTTCAAATAATGCTGGATTTTTCTCTTTCAAGTGCACATCTGAAGCAGAACTTGAGCAGGAAAGGCAAGGGATTAAACAGACTTTCTGGAAAAGTGAACATGTCTTTTTCTGTTGTAGTACAGCTAATAAGTTGAGAAGTAAATTCACTCCTAACCTAAAGATAATTGTTCGGTACTGATCAACCTTACTAACAATAAAAAGTCCCAAGGGCTGGCCTAAGAATGAATAATCTGTATTTTTAATGAGGAGCAGCCGATGCAGAGGAAAGTCTACATGTTAAACCCAAGATACAAAGACACCAAAGATCACAGAACTTCCTGTTGTTACACTATTTCCCACGAAGAACTAAATGTTGTTATTGCAGAGCAGATGCAAATGGTGGCAGAGTTTTGGCGACATTTGCATCAGCAGCCTAATAATTTGGCTTACCTCCAGCAAAGCCTCTTTGTTTTTATCATTCATTTCTTTGCTTTCTTTCTTCCCTTTGTTTGCCAGGTAGAAATTCTGATGAAGACACAAAACAAGTTCATGTTCATTATAAAGCCAGCAATACAAGTATCTAGATTGCTACAAACTCACTCAATAGTGACTAAGTCTTTCAATAGTGAGTACCAATCAGCAGGTGCAAGAGACAGATGCTTATGGATTCTTCTTACAGATAAGATTAATCACATCTGCCTGCTCATGAATTTTATTTCTTTATTCTAAATATAATTCAAAAGTAATAGAAGATTGGTTTTGCCCATGTAAATATTGCCTCCATCCAAAAATGAAAACCAGTGGCATATGGTTTTGGCTGTTTTTCTGGATCAATGGGTTTGGGTTTTAGCATTCCAATTTTCACTGCTTCCTATATTATTACAAGTTGTAGAGAACCTAACATTTGATTGCATGCTGATATACAATGCAGTATCAAAAGGCTAGAAAGCATTTTCCCTGAAACCCAATCTGGTAATTTGTATGCTTTGTATCTGGCACTCCAGATATAACTCAGCTCTCAATGTTTAGTTAAAGCGTTTATATGCCAAAGCCTTTATCCAAAGTTACTACTTTCTACTTTAGTACTCCTACTCATACTCTTCTAAGTACTTTTATACAGTGAAGAAACTGTTCAAAAATCTAGAAGAAATCAGAAGAAGCGATCACCATGATATCTTGGCACACGTGCTCCAGCCTACTGAAAATAAAGCCTGCACTCCTCTGTTCCTGTGAAGCTGCAGCTGCCCTCAGAGAACCCAGCGCCTGCCTGCCCCACAAAAAAGGAAGCACAGTGCCTCAAGGACATGCTCACCCATAAAAACAAATTCGCCCACTGTTAAACAGCAATAACCAGTCTGCATCCATCTGCATTGTGCAGACGGACAAAAGGACAGCACTTGGACTTATGTGCAAATTCTGACAAGTGGGAAGGATGCTAAGACTTGTGTGCTGGAGCATGTGCAGCGGCTTTGCTCCACAGCAAGCAGGGCCAGACAAGCAGAGCTGGCTGCCTGCAGACTGTAAGGCAGTGAAGGAAGCGGGGAGATCAAGGATGGATGCATCAAGTGGCATTTGGATCCATAGCCTAGATGCCAGAATGGTTACACTCAGAGTTCTTGTGGTTTATAGTTTTTCAGTTTATCTGACTTTTCATCTCTGTTTTTTCATGTCTCAAGACTATGAGAAAGTGACAACATATTTACATGCCTAGAACTCCTAAACACCTAAACTGCAACATAAATGCAAACGTTACCAAAATACAAGTGAGAGTGTGTAAATAAAGGAACAGGCTGTTGCCATAGTATAAGAAAGAAACAAACAAGCAGCAAATCTGCCCTATCAGTAGACCACATTTACAGCAATGCAATTTAACTGAAGTGAAAACCTGCTCTTCCACACAACCACATCTTCTTTTCCAAGCAGTGCTGTGAACAGATGTCTGCCAGAATGCAAGCCGACCGTTTTTGGAGGGGCACCAGGAGAGGAAGCAGAAGAGGTCTGGATCTCAAAACCAGTTCTTTAAAACCTGCTTTTTTAAAAATTCACATTAAGTCAGGGGAGCTCAGAAACACGGACACCTGCAATGTGGTCTATGCTGATGCTATGTCTATGGTGTGAGAAACTTTAACATTCAATACAATAGTTATCCTAGGAAATGCAGCTGGCTTCAGACTGCCTGGACATAATTTTAGTCCAAACCTGTAGGTATGCAAACACTAAGGACCGCAGCTTTGCAATTACATCTAAAGACAATATTCAGAGTGGAGAAAAAACCAAAATCAGCTCAAAACAAAACCCACTTAAAAGTTCTGAGCAGCTGCAGCCCAGTGATCTGTGCATGTGCAACAGCTCTCCTTGACAGCAGCACTACTGCAGCCCTGAAGCCTCAGAGGGCACTGTTAGGCTGGGTTGGGCCTCCAGACCTTGGGATGGACTTGGAAAGTAGAGGGACATGCAAGCTGTAAGGCTTCTTCTCTAGATCATTATAAAGACATAGTACCACCACTAAAATACACAATCAAGGTAAGTATATCACTTCATCACTGTCTCAACAAGGCTTGGTTCATCAGTTTTACCACTAGTGGGGAGAGCATCCATCTGACTTAGCCTTCTGTGGATTGATAGTACAAAAACAAAGCTCCTCTGACTACAACTGATTCACATTTAGGCATCTGGCATTTATTTAGCAGAAGCCCAGACCACCCTGTACTGAATAATCAGTCGTAAAGAGAGAAATTTTGTAAGGATATCCATGATGGATCTCTAATGCCATAACTTTTTCATTAGGGAAACGGGGCTCTGTCACCTAACCCAGTGTTACACAGATGTACACTGCTGTCTTTCACCTGTCAATGCACACTTCATTTATTACTGATTACCTCCTTTATGTCTATTTTCTGAAATCTGGAAGTACATAGTACTTATTATTTGTCAGTGGCTAAAAAACTGGGGAGCAGACTGAACACTGTACTTGTTTCATTGCTGTGTGGTCTTCTATTTTTGATCAGAAGCATTCATCCTAGAGGAGGCAAAACACGTGTCCAGAAGAGGTCATTTCAAGTCCAATAGTTAAAGGTCATGATAAAAAGCAATCTCTTTCCTGTGTGGGGACACCACTGGGAAATGCATGTTTGGTTTGGGATGTCAGGTCATTAACAGGACAAGATGTAGCTGCAGGGCAGCCTTCTACATATATCTACAGATTTGAGAATTAACTATTTCTTACACTCAAAAGACAAGTCTATGCATACAACCTTTCCACTTAGGAACACAGCCTTCTCCTTTTGTGTGGAAAGGCAGGTAAAAAAAATCAGGCTGTATCTCTCTGCACTATATAATGCTCAAACAGTGGCAGAAAGTATTTTCAGCAGTGTCCAAGAACATCTGTGTTGGCATGTAAGCGAAGCAAACCTGGATCACAATAGAAACAGTATTTAACTACTGCACTATCAAACGCTCTGATTGGTGTTTATGCCTCTATACTCAAAAAATGAATTTCCTAAATGAAATAGCACCTCTCTCAGACCTTTTATGTTTTTTCATACACAGACCCATCCAAGTGGGAATGCAGCAGCAGCTACTTGTTGCATGGCAGAAAACAGGTGCTCCAAGACAGCATGCTCCCTCTGCCTCCTTTTACACTTAGGTTGTATTTTTGCTTTCAAACTGATTTTCCAGAAGATCTGAAAAATCCACAACAGTACAGATCAAACAGTGGGCATAAAACAAAGCAGCTGCTTCATACTCGTGACTAGCTCCTTTGAGCAATGGTCTGCCTGCTTGTGCTCATCCAGCCTGCACCCAATATGAGGCAAGAACTGGCCAGCTCACATCCTATTTCAGATCATTGCAACTGCTACTCAGTGCAGCATGGTTTGTGCAGAAAAAAATAAACCAGAACAAGGTCATATCCACAACTCATATCATGGTGTGTCCCCTAGGAAACTGCACACAGTGCATTGCTCTGAAGATCATAAAAGTAAAAAAACTCATGAAGCTAAAGGCAAAGCTCTTTTGAAACCCAAAAATGAGAGAGAAATTAAGATTACTAAACAATGGGAATACAGTGAAAAACACCTCCCCTTTTCTCACTTCCACGTCTTTGCACTTTTGCCAGCACACTCAATACCAGGTTCCCTGCCCCCCTTTTATGTTTCCACCACTGGGTAACAGTGGAGAGAAAAGGAAAACCTTGATTCATAAATGTGGCCAAGCTGGTGAAAAACAAAAGTATCGCCTGGTGGATAGCAGATAAATATTCAAGCATGAAACTCGCCATAGCTGTCCAGTTATGAAAGATGTTACAAATACCTACTCCACCCCCTTCTGAATGCTGCTGAGAACTCTTGCTCTTCCGAAGAAACAGAATATTGATTCAGTGTTTGGATTCTCCATTATAAGGTGCAGGTCTAGCTTTTGGCTTACATATGAGGAAGCAGAAGCATAAAGTACTCACTGTACAGACTCTCAGTAATTTTCATAAATACTGTCCAATAATAAGAAAACAAACAAACAAAAGCACATGTAGGCGGCGTTGCCTGCACTGTTTGATTTTATCAAAAGAAAAACACAGGAAATTGAAGTTCATGCAAACTGAAGTAAAATAGTTCTAAACTGAAGTAAAAGTGTTCTAAGTGCATGACCAGCATTTACAGCAAGGAGTTTAGTTTCAGCTACACCTTAAAAACAACCATTTTCCTTCATTTTTCTTCCTTTTATAGTTTCTTTTAGCTGAGAATTATTCTTTGAGTTTTTTGAAAAGAGGTGTTGAGACCAGACAACCTTTCCTTTCAAGGGAAAACCAGCATCACTCAACCATATGACAAAGCATCACCTTTCCAATGTTATAAAGGTTCTCTTTATTTGCCCATGTACCAGTATGTATTTTTGCTTCACTCTTTAGTCACAGACTTGTGATGCTCCCTCTCTGCAGATGAGTCACTGATGGCATTCATGGAACAGTCTTTCACTGCAAGTTCCCTGCAGGGTCTATTATATCACAGTGAGCAGTGGGCAAAAGTGTGCCTGTCTTCGTGGTGAGGGGGACATCTGAGAATTTTATAGAAAAATATACCTTTTTCTAAAAGGTATTCCAAACACTTAAAAAAATATTTCAGAAACTAAGCTGCAGAAAAATTACCACGTGCTCCATGACAAGAACGACAATCTTCAAAAAAAGCCACGAGCATTAACTGAGCACATATGCACATAGAGAATAAATCCTGCATTTCAGAACCTCAATTCCTCCTTAGAAAATGAAACACTTTTAATTAAGTGTTGGTAAATTGGTCTATAACTAGTTCACAGAAAGAAACAATAAACATTGGCACAGGTCATAGACTTTCTACAGAGGTCCCCTTGTTTTAGGAAGGCATCTGCCCATCTTTATAAGATTTTTTTAAAGCACTAATTGTTTCAAATATTTGTGATTAAAATTTTGTATCACTAATTTGTCTAAGAATAAACTGTAGGCACCTGGCCACCTTTGGAATTTGCCTCTTTTTTCCTCGAGAAAAAGATCTGCAAGCTAAAAAAACTGAGACCTCCACAAAACCCTTCCAACAGAATGAGTACGAAACAAACAAGGAATTCAGCTGATGTGGCATTAGCACCACTGGGTGTGTCAAAAAAAGTATTCTGCAATTTGTGTACTCCCAAAATGAGTTTTACATGGCAGCCTTGACTGAGCTAGGAGGAAGCTGAATATACTGAGCACACAGTCTCAGAGCACAAGATTTCAGTTTCCCACCGGTTACACCATAATTTCAGTAAGTAGTTAGCTAGGTAATCGTGCACCCCACCCCCACAACTCAGCATTTCTGCTTGGTTTACCTTTTCAGGGACTCTCTGCAGATATGTATTTCACCATGTTTCAGTATTTAGTGGGAGCTCTGTACAGTACTGATTACTTTCTGCCACAAAGTGCTGATATGACGGTACTATTTTCCCCATTCACAATGTTTGAGTTTACCACGCCTGACAGATGGTCAGACTTTGCTACTGGCAAAATATTTCAACAGTGTGATAGTCACAACTGATCCAGCTTCCTAAGACTGCTCATTTTAGAGCTTATCACAGAGAGGCTAAAGCTCAATGACTGCAGGCTTGTCCCGATCCAGCTGAGACATGAGGACAGAGCTACACTTTTGTTTGGTTCTGGTTTAGGTCACGTTTATTTCTGAATTTCACTGCAACCAAAATGCAATATTCATCAGAGCAGAATATTCATCAAAGTTTTACTTCCTGTTTGAGGTTTAGAGCCTTGCTCTGAGCCACCTACACAAATAACACTACAGTGTATGAATCAAACGTGGAGTCGAACCTCTGCTGCTGGTAGGTTTATGTGCTCTAGAAAGGAGGACACTTTGAGCCACTATACTGTATTTCCAAACTTGGCTTTGCTGTTTCATATTAAAAATCAACATTGATCCACGCACACTGCAGGATAAGTTTTCCTTCTCTGACTCTGGATACTTATATCAATGAAGGAAACTTCCCTAGGTTTTATTCGAAATGTTGCCTCATTCTATTAAAAAAACAATTTCCTAATGAGCAGCTTGGTGAGATTTGCTGCCAAATTACATATTTGACTCATTTTTTTGGCAATGCTGAATTGCTCATTTTTCTCTTGTGGCCCTTAGGAACAAACCAGATGCTCAGTGAGCTAACAGTCAGCTGACATGGGGAAAAGATCTTGTGCCCCAGAATCCAGCAACTGTATGTTCCAGGATGTTTGTACATACAGGTTTGACCACATAACACAAGAAATAAACCAATTTTCATACACACCTATCTGAGTAATTTGATGCAATTCAGTGTGCAGACCCTCCTTTACAAAGTTAATGTGAACAAGTTACTGATAACCCAATTCTTCTCAGTATAAACAAAACCCAGTAAATTCCCTGTACCATTCAGTATACTCTTTATGGAGTTTCATGTACAACTGGCAAAAACTGGGCCTTCCAGGAAATGTTGATATTCATCAGCAGAAATAGTGGAGAAGCTGTAGTAATAACAAAGGCCAGGTTTTTACAGCTGTGTCACCTCACACAGTTCTAAGAGCTGTACCCAAGCAGTGGCTTGTACTGGAGGTGAACTACATACTTCAGTTTTTACCTCTACAGACAGGACTCTAAAACAGTATCAGAAAAAAAGCAGAAAACTCTAATTTTCAAATCTTTGCATTCAACATCCTGGTGGGCTTTTTGGTTGAAAATACAAGTTTTGGTGTCTCTGAAATGACAGAGCTGAAAGCATATTATTAATGTAATAGGCAGCATGCAGATTAAATTACCTTAGTTTAGACCCTTATCCAAATACCATGTTAGCTTACCTGAGGATTTTTAAATAAAGCATATTTTTGACTTTTTTCCAAAAACAGAATCTTATTCTCAGTGTCTCGAGTCCAGTCTGATAACACTTCAACAACATTTTCATGGTCTTCAAAAAACCTTTCTGGAGAGACAGAGAAGATAACATGAGACATTCAAACTGTTTCCGCCCTCTCCTGAGGCTGCAGAAATTCCTGTGTAAGAATGTAATCATTATCTGATGTTCACTCACTCAGGGCTGGACAGTCCAGCACTCTTTTCCACTGCACAGATGGGTGCAGAGCACACGTGAAATTGTGTCACATGGAAGGGGAAAGCAACTACAGAAGACACCTTGTGTAGCTGTGCCACGCTCCTGGATTCCTCCTGAATCTCTGTACTGTTGCTTGAAGACTGCAAGGGATACAACTATGTTCTTCATGACTTCCTGCTTTTGATTGATTTTGTTTTTTTTAAGGTTTGCAGTACTGCATACTGGGGGGCAGGACAAGGGGTATACATAAACTTTGGCTAATGAATTGAAAAAAGCGAAGATTTATTTATTTGTCTTTTTGCTTTACTTCTTTTACAATGAAGATTTGCTTTTTGTCAGCAGGAAGAATTCTATGCACTGAAAAGAAAATGTTTTGTTTCAAGCAACTGTATTTAAAACCACAAATAGCAAAGCAGAAAAAATATGAAGATAGACTGAGAACTGATCTCAAGATATATTGGTTCACCCAGCATCTCTGTAGTTAACCTTACCAGGGACGTGAGAGACCTAATGTCAGCTCTGTCCCCTCCTGACGTGCTTTGAACCCCACTCCTTCACCCAGGAAAGCCACAGAGTGTGCTGAGATTAGGCAACTCTGACCTCTTCCACCTCAGTTTAATTTATATAAGATCGCTCAACAGTAACATAAAACTCCTTTTAAAGGAAAAGGAATTCAGCGTAACTTGAAAGGTCATTTTGGAGGGTCCCAACCTGCACTTTTCCACAAATTCAGTACTGGGATGGAGAATTCATCCAGCTCCAATTTTCAGTAGGATTTTGGCAGTTTCCTGGGAACAGCCGTACTCCTGTTTTTGTGGTCTGTGGTGATCACATCTTCCAATGGCCTAGACTGGCCTAGCATCAGGGGAGGCAACAGAGCACACATTTTCTAGGCTTTCTTTAGCACTTGTTACTTTTGACAAGGGTTTAGTACATCCCATCCAACCTATACCTTGTGAATTAATCAAATTCACAGAATGAGATTTGCTCCAAGACCCATTTGCATGTACACAGTAACTTTTAACACCAACAACATAACACTCCTCATGTAGCAACTGGTACTTCTGCAACACACTGGAAATAGAAAGCACTATATAAAACCCTGTTAATGGTTTGAAGGGTGAACAGTACCTATAGTTCAAGACAGGCATGAAACAATTCTCAGACAGTAACACTAATTTTTGCCACATATATTTTTGTTTGTTCATTTGCTGCACCATGATTTTCTTGTATGAAAAATGTGATTTTATCATCCTCAGGATAATTAATTTACCTGAAAAAAGTCAAATCTGGATGCCTATTATAAGACTGTAATAGTCTTTATTGCAAAATAGATGCTGGTATGTACAGTCCAGTGTTACATCACCATCTCACTACTGAGATTGTGATATTTAACATGTATTTAATTTCAAACTGTAGTTTATTTTATTTACAGTGATAGTCTTTCAAAATAACTGTATATGTAAGACAACCTGTAAAGGATCTTGTAATATAAAAATAGCTTGGACCTTCAGTTCAGCAAGAATTGTTTGCTGCTCAGATTTGCTTCTTAAAGTAAACATAATTTTATTCTCTTTAATACTAATGTGGAAAGCAGGCAGAAAGATGAAGTGCAGAAAAGTTCTGTCATTGTGCTGATAGCAATAAAGCTATCTAGAGCAGCCAAGAAGTGAACTGACAAAAATAAAGAATGGCTCACATTGTTCTGATTTTGAACAGAATTAACTGCATGTTGCTGTGCACTGGAAGCAGAAGAAAGAACATTTACCATTCCATTCATATTGAAACTGCCTTCTCCAAACAAAAAGGCTCCATCTCAGCAGATCTGGATGTGCTAATAGATCATTGCATCAGGAGTTAATAGATTTTTTTCCTTTTTTCTTGAACCAGATACAAGTTTATTTCCTTTGGTACTTTACTTCTGTCCTGGCTTTTAAAATAATTTTTATTCATAATGAGAGTGATTCCTTACTATACCAATATCCTAACACCAACCAAGATCACCTAGCATTAGCTGGGACTAAAGTAGAACAAGTAATTTTTACAAAAAAAATTCTAACTATTTACCCTAATGTTTGTAGCAAACAATCTCCCTGATATCTTCATTTTTAATTGCATGATGGGGAATTCAAATATCTATCCAGATTATGAAGAAACACAAGTACATTCTTTTTAATGACTATGGAGATTCAGAAAACAATATGTTTACGTGCTATCATCCTAAAACTCAGGCATGTTTTCCAAGTCACACTGGACAGAAAGGGAGCAACTTTCCAAGACAGGAAAACACTCCAAAATTATTCAGTGACCTGTGTTAGATTTCTAGGGTAAAATGACATTTCCAGTCTTTCTGCAGTTAAGATAAGCAGGGGCAAAAGAATGTAGCACTATTATCTTAATCAAGTAGCAAGAACAGATTGGCAGTAAATTTCTGCACCACTCTTACAAGCAGATGAACATTGCCTTGTTCATGACCAGTCAGGCTTTTTTCCAGTTGTTTTTAAATTTCTATAATTTAATTTAGCAGAATGACTACACCTGGGGTTCTTTTAAAGTGCAATATTGATATTTGACTTCATTTGTGAATCTTTCCATCTCTGCTGGGAGACTGTAAACTGAGAATGTTAAAGGCTGTTTGACAATTTCCCATTTCTCTAGGTCAACTGAGACTCTAAAAGAAAGTTGTGGCAAATTTCCTTGTCCTTTTGATGTCAATATCTTTTCAGTCTGGCAAAAAAAAATATTCTGAAATATTTCACAATTAAAGAATACTCTGTTCTTAATGGAAGAAACCTTGAAGCCTTTTTCAAACAAGACTCATTATGTTGCAATGAACAATTTCTAAGTTTTGCACAGCTGTTTCCTAGGACCTGGAGGCCAGGCTAATTACTCCATAAGTCATAACTCACCATCGGCAGAGCTGCAGCCCCATCACAGAGCAGCATCCTGTACACAGCTACACTTAAGAAAACAATTACTGCAAATGAAGAGCATTAGAAATGACTGAAACACTTCTCCCAGAGTATTGTTTGATGACATTTGTTTGGCCAGCATGTACAACATGCCTGCTGACAGCACTCCAGCACTGCATCCTCTCTTCAAAAAGCAGGTTTGAGTACTGGTGTGTTTCGGTTTGTCACCACCTTGAAATCCACATGGCTCCTCCATTTTGTGTAAAATAAAATCATGGAAATGGTGGAAAAGCAAGGAGCCTTCTGCAGGTCACAGCACAGCTGAATGGACTCATTTCTACAGCATGAACAGACCAAATATGTTCCTGCAGCATCCCTCAGCTTAGAGTCTGTGATGTTCCAACATCAGGGTACACATGGGCAGGAGAAATGTTACTATCTTTTCAGGATTACCAACACTTAGCTGCTCTTTCAAGATTACCAGCCCTCCATCTATTTGCTATATGCTGTGTCCCTACACCACTCACCAATCTGCAGCTCTGGGTACATCTCGTACAGACACCAGTCGACGTTGCAGTCACAATGGGTTTTCTCAAAGAGATTGTCCAGAACATCCCGTGCCACCTGACGCTCATCCACCATCAGAGACTTTGTGCTGTTATCGTTCATGTGCACCTTGATAACAAGCTGAGACCAAAGTCACAGAACAGCCAGTTAATTTCAGAAGCAAGAAAAAGACTAGTCTGAATCTGCTAACACAGATAAGAAAGATAAAGGCTGAAGGTTATTACTGATTCAAAGGCATCCTGCCACACAGCAAGCTGAGAGAATAAAACAGCTCCCAAGTTTTCACATCATAATTTTCACCAAAATAAAGATCTTTACTCTAAAAATAAAATTGAGCCTTGTCCTATGCATGACTTCAGGAAAGGTGAAATTGCCATGAAGAAAAAGCAGAAATTAATCTCTTCTCTAAATCTACTATGCATGCAATTAAGGAAAATGCTTGATAGGGAAACCAACTGCAAAAGCGGCCTTAATGCAAGCTACAAATGTGGAAAATTTAGTTTTAAATAGAAAAAGAATGGAAGAATCTTGCCATGCCAACAGAATAACCTGAAATTGGATTGTACTAAGATGGGCCATAGTCCAACCATCATCAATAAGAAAACAGATGAGTTCACAGAATATGCTGAGTTGGAAGGGGCCCATCAGGATCAACGAGTCCAACTCCTGGCCTTACAGATGACAACCCCAAGAGCATTGCTCCATTGCCCAAGAGCATTGTCCAAATGTTTCTTGAACTCTGTCAGGCTTGGTGCTGTGACCACTTTTCTGAAGGGCCTGTTCCAGGCCATTCCCTCCAGTTCTGTCACTGGCCACCACAGAGAAAAGATCAGTGAGTGCCCCTCCTCTTTCCCTCATGAGTTACTAACATCGACCAAATTAACCTAAGACAGTCATTACTTCTTTATGTGGTGAAGAAACAAGAAACAGAGTGAACTTTCTTCAGAGAGGAACAATGCAAGAAAATGCTGAAGTACACAGAATGTGATAAAGAACTGGAAATACATTATAAGAAAGTACTTAAAATGCACCATTAGTACTGAAAACAGTAGAATAATTCTTTACAAGGTCTGTACATTGCTGGTGAGTTGGGAGGGCTTTCCATATAGTCTTGTTTAAATAGCTCTTTATTTTAAAATGTGTGCATAAGAAGCTTTGGTTCTGTAGAGACAATATGTGTAAAAGCAAAGTATGGTCCTCATAAGAAAATCTACTCTATCTCTGAAGAGCAAATGTAACAAAAGCCATGAACTTGTTTTGATTCCAATCCTTGTAGGAATAATCTTCTGTAAAATAAGCATCTGAGCTGTAGTGCAGATTATACAGAAAAAGAAGTGTTGTACGTGCATACATGTGCAACACGTTTAAGGCAAAAGGGGATTTTTGTCTGGTTATAACTGACTGCTCAGAAACATGCATGCAGCTTCCATCTTCACAGAATCACAAAAGAGCTGAGGCCAGAAGGCACCTCCGGTGGTCATTCAGTCCAGTTGCCCAGGCAAGCATGGCCACCTAGAGACCAATGGCCAGGACCCTGTCCAGATGGTCTGTTATCATCTCTGAGGAGGGAGACTCTATAACCTGCCTGGGAAACCTGTGCCAGGCTCACCCACCCTCACAGTGAAGAAGTGTTTCCTGGTGTTCAGAGCCTCCTGTGTTTCAGTTTGGTCCCATCACTGGGCAGCACTGAAGAGAGCCCGGCTCCATTCTCTCTGCACCCTCTCTTGAGGTTTTTCTAGAGATAAACAAGCACCACACAGACTCCTCTCTTCCCTAGGCAATCTCAGTCTTTCCTCACAGGAGATACTCCTGATCATCTTCACAATACTTTCTGATCATCTTCCATTGGGATGGAACGTTCTTGACTTTGAAGGAGGTGATCTTTAAACATTAACCAGCTTTCTTGATCCCTTCCTCCCATCAGGAAGTTCCACATGGAACTCTTCCAAGAAGATCTTTGAAGAAGCCAAAGTCTGCAACCCTGAAGTCCAAGGCTGTGAGCTTGCATTTCACTATCATCCTTGCTCTCTGCCCTCTTCTTTCAGTAAAAGAAAGAAAAGCGGTCTTCTTGACAATATTTAGTCAATTTAGAATTCAAGAATGACACAGTAATTTCATTATAGTGACATAGTCACAAGATTGAATCTTACTTGACCATATGGTTTCAAATATTCAGGGGGGAAAAAAAAGTCTCCCAAAGGAGAAATGCTAACATTACATGGAAAAGAGGGCGACCAGTGAGCAGTCATAACTTTAGTTACAGAGCTTTACAAAATCAACATCAGTGAAATCCTCCCAAGACATTCTCTCAGAAGGAGCATTTGTACATGAACATAAAGTGCTCCGTGGAATCCATCTCAAGGCTGGACATCTCCAAATTTATTGGAAGCTTCCATTCTTCCTGGAAGCTCTGCAGGCTCCAACACTTCCCATCTTCTTTGAGCAAGACTGAAAGGTCATGACTGTTTTTACTTCACATCCATTATTCAGAGTTACTGAACACCTGCAGCTTCTGCTGAGTTCAGATGGAACACTAGTTTAGGATGAGTGGGCATAATTACTGGCACACTGCAGAACAGTGCAGACATTGCCTGCAAGCATTCTAATTTGTTGGTCTAAAATAATTTCTATTATGCTTGTACATTACTACAACTGCTGTGAAAAGACTTAGCAAGAAGACCGACGTTAATTCAATAGGGATTAGCTAAATCCTCATTCACTATAAAGAAAAGTTCAATCCTCCTGGAATCAGCACAGCATAAGTAAGCAACATTTTCATGTACACTCTGCTTTCTCTAAAGCAACAGTGGGTTTTGCCCCAACACTGAAAAAAAGAAAAAGAGGAAGTGCTTTCCAAGTTGTCTAAAAAACGAGTTGGTTGGAGGCAGCATTCTCCCAGAGACTTCTCTTGAGGTGGATGACAAGAGCTCCACAGAGTGTCTTTACAGACAAAATACGGAAAAGTCTAGCCATTTTAGTAAGAAATTTATTACTAAGAATGTTAACAGATATTTAGGTGGTAGCTCTTATGGTAACATTTACTATTTTATGGCTCACCTTTTTAACTTTGGCTTCCTTCAGTTTCTCCAATGCAAGTTTAATCTTGTCAGCTTTAGCCTTTGCCTCTAGTTCTTCCTGAAAAGACACAAGATATTCAGTATATTTCTTGTTAAGTAATCTCAGCAATTTACATTTACTTGAAAAGGGTTCTTTCTTGATGTTTATATCTTGAAGATAAAGCTTGTCACAGCAAACTTCATACATACAGATGAACTCCAGCTTTCCTTGACCTAATATCCTTCAGCCAAAGCTTTGATTTACAAGTCCAAAGCTCTCTGCTGTTGCTCAGTCATATAGTTCTTACATGATCTGTTCCTCAAATGCTACAGAAACGCCTGAAAACTGGACTCTTCTATGTTCCTGTATGTACAGCTGATATAAAAGAGAAGGTGAAGGAAGCTCGAGTCTCAGTGAAGTAGCATTGTGGATGCAGGTACTTGGAAGAAAACTCAATTCTCATTAGGGTAAGAGAAGTAGAATTTGTAGGATTTTACTGAAATTTTGGCTTGCAATTACACCACTTAAAATTTTATACTCTGTGCTCAGTACATTAATTTACTTGAATTCTTTGACTTGCCACATATGACCTCTTACTGCACAGATACTTACTGAGAGGAACACCTCCATTAATTGGTGGTGCACAGATACTTACTGAGAGGAACACCTCCATTAATTGGATGATACTGTAGCATTTATTCTACAAATAGATCTATTAATATTAACTCAGACACAGTTAGATAGAGCACACAAGTTCATTCCATAGTAAGAATCCCAAAAATCTCAGTATCACCCAGCTCTTTTTTTACAAAGCAGCTCTATCAATATCATGCCTCTCTCTTAATATCAACGACATTTGTGATCCAAGAAGACTCTGGATCCCGAGGTGCTGAGAATTTTAGCTACATGTACCAAATGTAGTCCTAGGTGCCTAGTGCTGCCTCTGTGACTGCTGTACAGATTGAGACTGTTCCTTTATGCCATCTCTCTTCCAGAAATCTCCTCCAGTCACATTTGGAGTTGGAAAAGCACATTTTGGACAGCAAGGGACTGTGGCTCCTGGGGCTGCCTTGGACTCCTCCAGTACTACTGGAGCGTTCAGTATCTTTCCAACTTAACATCTCTGTTGCCTCTACTGAAGACTGTCTTGTCTTTGCTTTTTTGCCTCTCTGCTGATTTTTGCTGTCCCTGTTGCTCTCTCACGTTCACAGTTTCCTTTGTTTAAAAGGAGTAGGGTTTTGTGCTACACTACTCACAGGCTACCAGCTTCCAGTCAAGGACTGTGGGAGAAAGTTCCTGTTCTGCTTCCACACAAGACTTCTGTTACCTTCAGCCTCCATTTCCTACCCTAAAGTCATAATTTTTAGTGGTCTTCACACCAAGAGAACTGGCTGCAACTCATGGAAGATGCACTTGCAAGAAACTAAGCCTAACTAAGCATTGCCATCACTTCTCTGTGAGTGAGATATCATACAATCATAGCAAAGAAAGAGCAAAGAATGTTATCTTATTCATCCCAAGTTTTGAGGCATGTTCAACAGTAGCTAAAGTACTTGTGACTGACATCCCTCCTGCTGAACTAAATATCTTTTGTTTTATCACTGCTTCAAGCATGTTTCCTGTTATCAAATTCTTCACTATAAATACCATGCAATCAGTTAAAAATATCTTTTTTTTTTCTCTGCAGGTGTGGAAATTTGCATTGCTATAGCTCAGCAGTGCTTAACTTAGAGAATCCAAAAAAAGCCTCTGTATTGGAACACAAGCAGTTGCACAAAGGTGGCTGCTGCAGGGAGGCTGGCTGCTGTACAGAGGGAAAAGCACACAGCCTCTCACGCTGTGGCCCTCCCCTCACCACCTCTATGCAGCAAGCAGGAAAAGCACAAACCAAAGTGGTTGAATGTGGTGTGGGAAAGCTCTCTGATGAAAATTTTAGACAAGTATAATTCAGGCTTCATCTGAATGCAACTTGTGTTGAACAGAGTTCACACATTGTATAAATCTGTGCAACAGAGCTCTCACCTGACAGCCTTCATGGTTTCATAAGCTTTGACTTAATGCAGAAAAAGGAAATAAGCTATCAGATGAAAAATTTTAGCAGTGTTAGAGAAATGCTTTGACAAGCTATGGGATTTGTTTTCCTGCTGCAGAATCATGACCACGTTTTCTGGCTCTTTAAAAAGAAGCACATAAAGTCATCATGTCAACAGCAAATGAAGAAGCCTTATTTAGGTTAAGGGCAGTTTTAAAAAGAAATCCCAGGGTTGATGGAAACTTATAAGACAGCTCTATGCTTCCCTGAAAGAAAGGCCACACTTCTTTATTTTGGCACACATAAAGGTTAGAAAATAGGGTCTTAATACCACGGTTGCATTGGGAATTACTAACACTGTTCTTATTTGACTGAGGATAACCAGAAGTGTTAAACAGAACTTCAGCCTTGATAGGCTCAAGAATCACCTATCAAGAATCCTGGCTAACAGGAACGTGGATTTTGATGACACAAAATACATTCCACTTACAGCTGAATTTCATTCTACTGAGCAGAAATGTCATGTCAAAACAAATACTAATCAAGACAATGAATACTAATTTGAAATCGATTCTTTCCATATTAATTTTAAACAGTTATTACCTCCATCATTCACACTGCAACCTGTGTAATAGCCCTGTGGGCAATTTTTTGGACAGTGAGCCACAGGGGGTACCCAGTAGTATTTGAATACAACCTGAACCATAAAATGAGATCAAGATGGGAAAATTTTTGAAGGAAATGGATAAAACTCATCTTGATAGCATGTCTTCTACATCAGTCATACTAGTTAAATAAAATACTTCAGCTTTCAAAGCTGTTTAGCTGGTATTTTGCAAATGTTGATATTCCTTTAAGACAGGAAGTTACTATTATCTTTGAGATGCAGAAAAATGGCAAAGCTTCTCCCATATGTTTATGAGTTTCATTCTTCAAACAGCATTGAAAGGTCCTATGCATCAAATGAAGCTTTATCCAGTGAATCACTTTTTATTTCATCAGACATATCCAATTTTCCTATCCAATTTTCTGTTCCTTTTGCTGAATATGCCTGCTGTATGATTCCCAACACAGGGGCAGCAGTGATGTTGAGGTGATTCTTATTCAGTTCATGTGGGCTTTTAAACAGCAATGAATTGACCATGGTTTTAAGCAAAACTGACTGACACTTTTCACATTCCCTAAAATACTTCCATTCTCCAAATGTAAACATCTTCTCTCAATCATAATTACTGTGAACATGAATACTGAAAGAGATATATTTGTGTATTTCATGATTTCAGATTCATTTTTTGGAGGGCTGCATCACTCTTTTAATGCCTTCTCACAGGGCTGTGACAGGGCAGAATTCTCACATTATCTACCTCCCTACAACCTCATGTGAAAAAAAAACTACAAACATCACATTTTATTTCAGTTGTTAAAACAGCTCTGCAATAAACACAAACATGGAGGAGGTTGTGATAAGTCTGAAATTTTAGATACAGGTAAGCCAGTTGTTTATAAATAGTCACCTACTGATAACTTTGGCACCCCCTAAGAGCATTTGTCCCCTATTGCAGACAGTCTTCATTACTTCCTATCAAGCGCAAGACCAAGAAGAGCAGTAATTCCATGTTAGGACCAGGAGAGCTACTTCTTGTGCTTGTCCCTGAACCTGGTCAGCTAACAAATGTTGAATTTTCCACAAATGAATAGCTTTTCCTATTGCAAGAAATCACTTAGGCCAGGGATGGAGCCGGGAAACATCCACAGAATTTTCTCATCAGTACAAATAGCACAGACTGCAACGAACACACATAGTGACATCTTCACAAAGTGGAGATCATTGGCCATGCTTTGCACTGATGCCAAAACCAAGCTCTCTATAAGAAGATATTAACCGATCAGTGCTTCTTTAAAAAATTCAGTGCTAAGTTTTCTGTTAAAATAAACCATTTGCAATGATTATGCCTGTATTGGGCTATCAAAATGATGATTAGAAAGATGAAGGAATGGGCATTAGGTCAAGGAATGGGCAGAAACTGCTGAGGCCACAACAGCAGAAATTTCACTCCAGAGTTCATCCACATTTCATCATTGCAGAACCTTCCCAAGATGCATCTACCTGGGAGATCCACTGGCGTTCCAGTCCCAAACACCACTTGCAAAATGACAAGAACTAGTGAACGTTTAAAATAAGGTTTGACCCAGACTTACCTGAGTAAGCGGCTCAGGAGGAGGTGGTGGCGGTGGTGGTGGGAGTTCTGGTTCAGGGTCTGGAGGTGGAGGGGGAAAATCATCCCCAGACTGTCCAGTAATGGTAACATAGGGACTTACTTTAGAATAAATATCATTATTCAAGCCTGTTGAAGGCTGAGTGACTGTACTTTGCTGGTTGCAAGGAGGAGTTTTCTGGGCTTGTAAAGTTTTCTGTTCAACATCATTAAGGTCTGCTACAAGATCAGCCATTAAAGCATCCAGGTCCTTGTCCTCTAGGGCATTTAGCGATTCTGTAAAGAAAACCACAAAATGTGTCAGAGTGAGTGCAATGCAAAGCACTGTTTCCAGTTCAGCAGAGATTAAACTGCAGAAGGCACGGTTACAGGGTTATGGGAAAGGAAACAACATTTTATGTAGGTTCAAGAAACAAATGTGCTTTTGGAAAAGCCATTAATCTGGTCATACTGAAGTTCAGAATAGAAGGAATTCTAGGAATACAAACTAAACAGGACAGGAAGCTTCAGTTGCAGTGATACAGCCTCAGGCCTTATGATGTTACAAACATGGTCCTGATCCAGCAAGGTTACTGGCTACATGCTTAGCGATATGAATGCAAGAAATTCAATGAGCTCCCATTATGCTGTAAGCACACACATAAATGCTTAGCAAGTTCTGGAACAGCACACAACAAACCATGTAACTGAGGCCTAGATCAAGAATATCTCCATATATTATTACTATTCTACAACTCTAAAATTAAAATGAAGCAGAATTAAAGAATATTAAGACACAAGAAACGGCATGGTATCATCTGTAGCACAGCAGTAATTGTGTGATCTGTGACATATCACATGGGTGTACATCATACACGCTTTTGAGGCTCCTTCCTTAGGCAAGGAACAAACAAAAAAGTCTCTTTTAAAAGGGTCTTATAAACCTGATAGAAACTTCTTCTTTCTGACTTTTACTCTGACAGAGTATAAGATAAAATCCTGTACCAGAACTTCACATGCAACTTGTGGTTGTTTGAACTGGCCATGGTGTAAAGAGATACTGTGGAGCAAAACCCTGTGGGATAGTTTAGCTTTCTAGAAGAGAAGGGTTCTTTAAGATTGAACAGAGTGTGTGGTCTAAATCTCTTTAAAGAGCCCAGTTAATAAATAAATAAATAAATAAATAAATAAATAACTGGGAAAACCTTTAAGTGAGATTTTGAGAGGGATGGAGAGCACTGAATTAGATACTCAAAAATGTTAATATAGTAAAATAAAGAATAGTCATTCATGAGACTAAGTGTGAACATGTCACTAGGCCATCTCAGCTTACTCTGCTCTCCCTGGATGTTAATATAGTATTTAATAAGTTTTTCTTTACACTGGGAAAGTTTGCTTATGATCCTCTCTACTTACATATTCTACCCAATTTACTGATAGAGTCTTTAGGAAGCCCAACAGGGAACTGATCCTGGGACAAAACCAGAGGTAACACCAACTCAGGTTAATGCAAACAACCAGCCCTCAGTCAAAAAACCCAAAAAACTCCCCTCAAAAAAACCCCAAAACCCAATCACAAACAAAATCAAAGGAAGGGTTCCTACTTCAAACACAGATAAATCCCCTCATTTGGTTTGTCATACAGCCTCAGCAAGCAGCTGTACATGCAAAAGTGAGAGTGCAAACCAAAATGAGAATAAGCACTGAAAAGTGGAAGCAGCTGAAGCTGATACTTCCACTGGACAGAAATGCTTACACAGCTCTGACATCACACTGAGGAACTTTGTCTTTCACCAAGTTAAATCTTTACATTAAAAACATTACATTTCAGAAAGTTACTTGGGAGGCTTCTCAACTTTGTTTTCCCCTACACTCAGGCATTTTTAAAAGTCCGACTTCTATTTAAACTGAGTAATGCCCCAAAAAATTGTTCCCTTTGAAGTTTCCTAAATTGAGACACAAAAATACACCTCCCCCTCCAGCAAAACAGGGTTCTTTTGTTTGGACTGGGGTTTTTGATCAAGGGTATGTACAGATTTTCTTCACATTTGTTGCTGTGAGGTATTTTAAGCAAGTATAAAAGGCATGAAAGAGTCCATTTGGCTACTTACCATTTAAATCTTTAAAACCAACTGTAAAGTTAAATTCATTGTTGGACACTTTGGGGCACGGAGGCGGTACAGTCTCCACTCCTAAACTCTGTTAAGGTAGAAGAAAAACAGGTATCTGATGATATAATTACTATTGCACACATTAAATCTGAAAATCAATTACCTGACTTTATCTAATGAAATAAATTCTTCTTTAAGAACAGAATGACACACACTGAGGTTTCTGAGATTATGTTGGACCGGTAGACATATTAGGGCCAGGACAAGGGTCCAAGCACTGTCTCACAATCATGGCAAGGGTTTTGCATGCTTCTCAATCCAGTGTTGATGGCAGCAACTCCTGTCAGGAAACACTGGGCTAGGTGTGGGGAACAGCAGAGAATTGGACTGGGCAAAGCCAGACTGATTTTCAGCTTTCTTGGGTTTTTTGAAGGGGTGTGGAAAGAGTTTAGCTGTGTACACATTTGAGCCACAATGCCATTTTCTTTCCAGCGTGCTTTATTTACCAATATAAATGAAACCTAGCTGTTGCTTTCTCCTATTGCTTGAAAAAAAAAAAACAAACCACAAACCCAAATACAATCAAAAAACTCCCATTCTATTGCAATGTAAACTGTAAATCTGTGTAAATAGAGAATTCCTATTTGTGGCAGAAAAGGCCAATTCTGAATTTTAATTTATTTTTCAGCCCTGTTATGCCATGTAGCAGTATCTCTGTGTGCTTCTATAATTTACACTTATTTTAGGAACTGATAGACTGATGAAAAAGTGTGAAAAACTATCTACAGCCTTGTTTTGAAAGTTAAGAGTCTGAGGAAATTAACAGATCCAGTTCAGTTAACTGAAAGTCTTCAGGCTTTCAGACACCCCTGCCTCCTTCTCCCATATCATGCTGATGTGAGATGTGATGCCAGAACTTCAGAGAGGAGGAGAAGCCTGTCTCAATTTCAGGAACTCTCCGGCCCACCCAGTACTGCGCCGGGGAGCACAGAGACAAGAGACTCCCTCTCTTCCACTCTTTGCACCACCTGCACCTGTAACACTGCTGTGTCCAGTCTGAGGAGGTAAAATTTATCACAAGCAGACTTTTGTTCTTTTGAAGGCATAATAGTGAAATGAGATTACAATAAATCCCTTTATATATACACATATATAAATACATAAAATTAATAAATACATAAAATTAATATGCACATTTACAAAAAGCCCTAAAGAGCAGAAAGGCTACCAAGGGACAAGGTATTGTGATTTGACAGCTAACAACACCATGTGAAATCTTGGCTTTCGCCCAGTTTAAACACAATTTCTATTCTGTGCCTCAGAATTATTGGTATTTATTTCGTCAAGCACTGGAATTCAACAAGAAGAAAGACCCCCTCAAAAGAGAGGCTGTAACCAAACTCACACAGCAAAGATGACAACTTAAATGTTTTCAATCATGAATTTATTAAAATACAACAAATGTATTCCCTTTGTAGATTTTTTTCTAGAAATAAAAATTCTCCTTTCATCAGCTTTTGCAGGAAGTATTTCATGATTAGAGCTTTAGAAAAAGGCTCATGCTGTTTTATACTCTCAGGAGGGTATTCTGCATTGGGAACAAAATCTCCATGAGCTCTTGAATGCCACCCTCACTGCAGCTTAATATTTTGCCATATCTAAAGAATCCTTTAAACAAATATTCAAAATGTTGCTTTCATTTCCAAAGTCCACATTTGACACTCAGGCTACATCCCATTTACCCATGTATCCTAAGCATTCATACCTGAAAGTTCAGACTCAAACTCTTCCTGTTTTCACAGAATCCTTTAATTTCTTTGGACCAAGTCCAGAGGAATTTAAATTGCTGGACTGGATTTTTTTTCAGAAAACGTCTTTCAGAAGCAGTTAGGTCTCTTTAACAACCTACCCTGTACTGATATTACCTTATTCTTTGGGCCACTTGTTTTAACTGCCAAGCAGAGAAATTTAGCTGAAGGTTTACCACAATAATGTAACTGTATTTATTCAGAGTGGAAGTGCATGAAAAATGTAGTTCCCTCTTTTCTCTAACACATAATAGCTATATTTTTAATCTTGATGGAAAAAAACCCCTATTTACCTGAGTCAGCATGTCCATCTCCCCAAGTAAATTGCTGAACATTTCATCTATATCATCACAGGTTTGCTCCATCTGAAAGAAAAAAACCCACAAATAAGAAGTTCATTTCAGTTCATTTCAAAGCCACCAATGGTTGAAACCAGAAGATACCCAATGCTCTTTTATATTGTGTTCACAAATAACTTAAAAACAATTGCTCATGACTTGCAAAAACCCAAATCTATACCTCAGAAGTAACTACTAACAGTTCAGAACCCTTATCTTGTATATGCTAAAACATACACTTCAGATCTATGCTCATCAGAAGTTCCAACTACCTCCTTTTATCATTTACATTTCATACAAAGTCACCGGCTAATAAACCATGGTTGTATCTTAAACATTAAAAAAAAATGCAGCCTGTGAGAGAGAGAGAAGGAAACAAAGTTTGAACAAAGTTTGATGTTGAGAAATTCCTGAATGTTTCATCCTGAAAGCCTTTTTTCTTTGTCTTGGATAACTAATACTATAGGAATTTATTGAGTGTTATCTAGTGCAAAACCAGGTTATGGTTAGGTACATGACCAATTTTTGGATCAATATTTCTCCATTTTTCTTCCAATTATTACTGCACTGAGAGAACTCCAGTCTTACCTAACCTCAAGAGATCTGAGGAAGCACACTGAGACAAGGAAAATGGGTACAAGCTGCACGACCATCAATGGCAGTGTGAGGACAGGATGGCACAGCAGTGGTGCTGAGCTGTGGGGAAGACACAGCTTCTGCAATAATCCTCTTCCTCATAAACCTGTTCCTTTGCAGGGGAAGAAGCAGTGTAAAAGGGTGTCTGCCATAGAATGCTACCAGAGACAAGAGCTAGAAGCATCATTTTATTAAGAGGCTCAAGCCTGCAAAGGATTGAGAACTGTGGTACTGAACACATAAAACCAGGGTTAAAACTAGGGCCAAACTTTAAACATGCGAGTAATCCTATTAGTTCTCTGGGTTAGTGTGCACCTGTACTGGATTTTGTGACAAGGTTTGGGGGGGAGGGGGGCATGGCTGCAGTGGTGACTTCTGTGAGAAGGAAGTTCTCCCCAAGTCGGAGAGGACAGGAGTTGAAGCTGGCTCCAAGATGGACTTGGTGCTGGTCAAAGCCAGGACCATTGGCAATGCTGGTGGCACCTCTGTGACAACGCACTTAGGAAAGGGAAAAAAATCCTGCACAGCAGCTGTAGAAAAGCAGTGGGAAAATATAAGTGATATAACCCTGCAGACTCCATGGTCAGTATTGACGGAGGGAGAGATGTTCCAGATGCCAGAGCAGAGATTCCCCTGCAGGCCATGGTGAAGCCCATGGTGAAGCAGGTTGTTCCCCTGCAGCCCACGAAGGACCATGCCAGAGCAGACATCCATACTGCAGCCTGTGGAAGTCCTCCTGCCACAGCAGGTGGACATGCCCTAGGTGAAGATGAGGGCCACAGTGTGCCACACTGAAGCAGGCTCTGGTGGGAACTGCAGCTTGTGGAGAGGAGCCCACACAGCACAGCTTTTCTGGTAGGACCCGTGACCCCATGAAGGACCCACACCAGAGCAGGCTGCTCCTCTAAGACTCTACCTCGTGGGAAGGATCCAGGCTGGAAGAGCGGTTGAAGAACTGCAGCCTGGGGGAAGGTCCCAGGTTGAAGAAGTTCATGAAGGATTGTCTCCCTTGGGAGGGTCCCCATGCTGGAGCAGTGTGAAGAGGAAGGAGCAGCAGAGATAAAGCATTATGAACTGACTGCAAACCCCCCCTCCCCATCCCCCTGTGCCACTTGAGTGGGAAGAGGTAGAAGAGTTGGGAGTGAAGCTGAACCTGGGAAGAAGGGAAGGGTGTGGTGAAAATCTTTTCTGTTTTCTTCTTATTTTGCATTATCCTACCATCTTATTAACTAGCAATATATTAATTTAATTTCCCTATGTTGAGCCTGTTTTGCTCAAAGGTAGGTGGCAAGTAATCTCTCTATTCTTACCTCAACCCATGAGCTTTCCATTGTAATTTCTCTCCCTGTTCTGCTGAAGAGAGGAAGTGATAGAGCACCTTGGCAAACACCTGGTAGCCAGCCAAAGGCAAACAACCACAGCACCTTACAAGATGAGGACAAGGCTGATGCAAAAAAGCAATCAGCTGAGGACAGGAACAACTCTAGCAACTATAAAGACTGGTAAGAAAAGAAAACCAGCAAGTTTCCTGTTCTTCAGTCTTAATGCTTTTCCTTTAATAGAGCATCTTGAGTCATGCAACTATTCCATGGGTAAATTACAAAGGCCACTGAACCCTGAAATCACTATCTGTTGTTTGAGAATTGTGAGAACTAAACAAGGCACAGGCAACCAAGAACTGATTTTTCAACTTTCACATTTCTCTCATATCCCAGAAATCAAGAAAAGATTTGGGAACTGGATACTCTCAAAGACATTTTAATAGGATCTGGTTGACAGAGCTGAGGGCAACCGTAGCCCAGCCATGGAGATTGCACAGCCCTGCCCAAGGAACAGACATCACACAGGACTGAGTGAGTGGGGAGTTAAAGTCATCTTATCTGCTTCCTTTCCAGCTGACAAACCCACACCAGATAGCTCACTCTCTCTGTCTGTATCACGCTGCTCATAGAGAGCCTTGTACACAACATTCTGTTTTTGGAGACTCAGCTGTATGCTGAGAATACTCAGCTGTATTCTGTAATCATACAGAATCTTAATTCATTTATTTGGATCAACAGCTGTGTAGCTTCCTACACACCTGGCACTTGGAGAACCAATTTTCACAGAAAGGCTAGATAAAATGGCACTTACTTGATCAGGCAGAGTGAAGATACATTTGTTATGTGACAAAAAATGGAGCAGCAGTTCATACTGACAAGTATCTAATCAGTGTTTAAATAATGCTGAATAATTTTAAGTTTTCCTGTTTTCTGATTTAGGAGATCAAAATATCTTCTAAGGAAATTTTACCAGTTCCAGTTATTTGTATGTTTGTGGTAGATTTTTTTAAGCACTAGCTATATCAACTTTCAGGAAAAGATCCTCATACAAGTTCTTTTGACAAACTGAAATCCTCCTTTACTATATTTTTACAGAACAGAAATGTAAGAATGGCAAAAAAATTACTCGAGTTGTAACCAGTTGCAACTTCTTATCATGAGGAGTAGTAAGAACTGTCTAAAAAGAAAAAAAAATCAGACTTAAGGACCCTCCTCAGTAATTAACAACAACAAAAAAATATAAAGTCATGTTGTCATCAAGCCACTGCCTGTACTGGTATTTTATTTTCTCTTGAATTTTTATTGATTTGGTTTAGGAAGACAAAATTATTATCATAATCAACAAACATGCTGAAATTTGTTTTATGTTAAAACACACTAAATGATCTCTTAAATTGGTATAAGAACTCTACATGTTCACCAAAGATCTTGCCAAGAACTAGAAAAACTTAAGATAGTAATATGAGTCCCCATAACATGGAATTGCAAAAGGCTGTCCATCCACTCTTCTCCTTGACTTCTCTCCACTTATATACATTTCTTTTATTGATTGCCACAATAGAAATAAACAGATTAAAAAACTTGCATATTTGGAAGTTATCCTGTTGGGTGTTGCTGCATTTTGGATCAGCAAATTTTTCTGAATTTTAAGAATAGCCTTGAACTTATTCAAACCAGAAATTCAAGGTGAAACATGTAGGTGTATGAGCCATTATTAATGAAACAAAGGAAAAGATTTAGCAAAGTGCCCAGAAGAATACTGAGTTTCATACCCAGTCCTACTCTACTGTAACTCTTCCATCAGGTTTTTCTCTATTTTGTACTAATACTAGGAACTCTTAAAACAACTACTGACTACAATAAACTGAACAGGAAAAAACCCAAACCAAGCAGAACAGTACTTTAACAATAAGTTTCCCACACTATGCATAAGATGTCAAGCAGAGAAAAAAGAGAGTTACAGAGCCTTGTCATGTAGGTAAGAAAGAGGAAAGAGAAGGAAGAGAAAAAAACCAGAATTGAAATAAAATGAGGAAATTTCAGTTGTCACAAATCAACAAGCTGAGAAGGGCCTTGTGGGAAGCCATATATGTGAAATGTAACGTATTTTTAAAGTGACTGATTTTCAAACTAATGCCTTCTGGACGGTAGCACAGTTAAAAGCACTCCTTGTTTTTTATTTCCCCCAGTTTCACATTCTCAAATCTTCACTAAGCTCTCATAAAAAAAAACTTTTTAAAAAAATTTATTTTATTTAATACTTCTACCTTTTTCATACTGTATATCTAAGAGATTGGGACGTTTTCTCTTCAACTTCCTGTTCTAACCACCAATGAGTGTCACTTTTAATTTATGTAATACATAAATATTGACTCATTAATTCACCCCACTATTTACCAGGAGTCCTGCAGAACCACTGGATCTATTAATTTTTTTACCTTCCCAATTTAGATAGTAAATCGAATTGTTTGATAGAATCTTTAACACTCCACAGGAAGATAACAAAGGAAGGGTAAAAACAGTGGCAGAAAATTCACACTGCTTAAAAGAAAAAAAAATAATCTATTAAAAAATACAATTAAATCTGAATAAGTGACCATACAGTATACATAAAAAAACCCCAGATATGGTACTATACTAAGCAGAGTTTGAACTGTTAGTATTTTAGTATCTGATAGTTCTGAGAAATACTCAAAGCTAGTCCCTGTCCACAGGAAGAGTGGTCTACGTCACATGGTAAAAAAGCCTTCTGCACTAGAAAAGTCAGAAACAGGCTCAAAGCCCTTGTGAAACACTGAACAGGAAACCACCAACATTATCATCTCTGCAACTCAGTCTCAGTAGAGTTGATGCAGTTTAACCAAAGGACTACAACAAAAAAGGAATGAGGAACAGCTTGATGCCAGAAGATAAAGTGACTGTTCATGCTATGAACAGTATTAGGAACCAGCCCACTTAGTGATCTGGCAAACAGTTACAGACACATTCATTACATTCAAAGTATTGTTGCCATTCTTAAACTGCTACGTACGTAAATAGCAGAGATAAAAATACATGAAGTATATTTTGACAAGTCACAGAGAAACATCAAAAGCACACCTTCAGGTCCTAGTCTCTGCACTACAGTGTGTAAGTGTCAGAGTACCAGGATCAGCAAAGTGAACACTGTTTGACTACCCAGGTGACCACCAACAGCACTGCCAACTTCCTGCTATTGCTTAATGCTTAAATGATTTCCAGAGTGGAATGAAGAAATCTTTAATATTTTAGAGAGACACAGCAGTAGCCTGATGAGTAAATTGCTCAAATCAAAGACTCGCCCTTGTGTACTAGAGACTACACAAAGTAGATCATGCCACAGCAAAGACAGAAGATGGAAGAAAACTAGGGAAGCATGATGAAAGCGACAGAGTCCCACCATAAAGTGAAAAGCTGGAAAGAGGGTAACTGATTGTCACAGAAAACAGGTGTGAAACTAGTGTGAATAAAAATTGCACCAAAATCTAGGGGAAAGTTACTAAGGCACCATTTCATCCTGACGTACAACACAAAATCAATGGGATAGCGAATGAAAGTCTAAATAACTGTTCCAGGGGAACATGCATGGTGCAACTGTGAAACTCATCATCAAAACTGGTGAGTAAGCAAGCTGAGGAGTTGGTTTTCTCTACATGCAGTTGTAGCTAGAAGTGGTAGTATTGCAGAGAGCCTCAGGCAAGGATGATGAACCTCATGTTTTAAGACCCAAAATAAAGACTCCACCAATTTGGAACCAGAGCAAAGCTTTCATGATAGGCAAGTCACATGAGATTTCTTGCCTCTTTCTGAAGTACATGATGCTGGCCATTGCTGGGGATAACCTTCTGTCCAGATGGACTGCAGGTCTGAAATAGATCTAACTAGGTTCCTTACAGTGATTTCACAGTTAGATGGCAAGAAAAAACTCATACTTCACACGTCTCTAATATACCTAAGCGAGCCAGGATGGAAGCTCCTTAACCAGCTATGTCATCACATCTAGCAAAAAAATCCTTAACAGACATTTAGGCCCACTTTTATGAAGTAAAGTACAAGAGAACATCTGCCTCTGCAGACTTCAGTCTAGAGGAACTAGACTGAAGGAATTAGTAATCCAACTAGTTACTAATTCTAGTAGACACTAAGAATGGAAATTAAAGTTTTGGACTGATACAACAGAAATGGTAGCTGACCCCAAGGTTTCAAAATCACAATCAGATTTGGTAATTAGCATGTTGACTTTCCTCTTTCTTACCTACATGACATGGCTCTGTAACTCTCTTCTGCTTTAACTAGCTCATATTTTGAAAAGGATGGATCAAAAGCAATTAGAATGTTTTCAGCACTGTACTCACCTAGCATTGATAAGCACAGTATTTTCCAATAAAAAGCTTGCACACACTGATAACTCTGAAAGCAGTTTTTTACTAATACTTGCTATTCTTCTGGGAAATTTGGTGTGCCAATAACTGTAGGCTTATCTGCAGCTGAAGTTACACTGCATATTTATCTCAAGGATGGTGTGACATGCTGTAACTCCACTCATGAGGGAATAAAAATGACACACTAAAACGCCAGTAGCTTCAAAGACTGTACAACTGCAAAGTATCCTTATTAGTTAATAAATAAATGACATCTGGCTTTGGATTAAAATTAAATAAATACAATCAAGAGAGAATCCTAATGTTAACATGGGGTACTAGAGCTCATATTCTACTAATTCCAGAATCACCCACCCAGAGGTAAACACAAACATTGTTAGATTAAAGCATCCCAAACTTACAGATTCTACTCATGTTTCACATAAATTTTAACTATGCCATTTATACAATTAAACCTATTGAAAGCTTGTTCATTTTTTTGCCATTTTGGAAATATACAGTTATGTCACATGCTTTACAAGAACAAACCTGCAGTGAGGACTGATTTCGGAAAAATTCTTTCTTAGTCCAAAAGTCCCAGATTTCACAGGTCTGAAAACTACACTGTTTCACTTAAATGATGACAGCAGTTGTATTTGACACTTGTTTTGCCGAGATGATGACGATAATAATAATTTAAACACTACAGGAACTCCTATGTACAAGTACACCACCATCTTTTTCAGTGATATTTGAGAACTTCATTTTCAGAGAGTGACAGAGGAGTTGGAGAAGGACAGATAGACATTTAATATATTTGTAAAGCACCACAGAACACTGAGTGTGAGGCCATCCTCCAGATGCTGCTGCCTCAGCATCCATCACCACTGTGACGGATCCACCACCACCTCCAGCCTCTCCCTCTCCTCCCCATGCACATCCCCAAACACATATTTTTTCTTTAACACCCTTGCTGAGAGTGGTGACTGGGAGAAGCAGCTGTGAGTCCTGCTCTGAGGGTGAGGCAGGATGGCAAGATTACTGAATGGTCACTGAGGCTCATTTAAGTGAAGCTGAAAGGAAGAAGTGACTACCTAAAAGCTTACTCACAGTATGTCAGGAAGAAGTTACTCAAGGCCAGAGGAGGGGGTTAGCAAAGGGCTCTTGTTCTGCAAGAGGACAGGAAGCACATTTAACCTAGGGCTGAGTTAAAGGCATGTAGACGGATATGGAATGCAGGCTGGGTGTGAGATTCCTCTCTAAGATCCTCTCCACAGTAACTCTCTGGCACACACACAGTCTGGATCCCGGGCTCCAGAAAATGTATTCCAAATATACTCAAGCAGCTGGGGAACTGTGAGTTAAAAGCACCTTATGAATGGTGGGGAAAAAAACCAACCCGGCATAAAGCACATAGGAGGAGAAAGCTTGGGAGCAATTTCTATGTACCAGAACTGCACTCTGTACCTTCCTGTCAGCTCCCAAAGGGGATTGGTTCTACGGAAATCAAAGCAGTGCCACTACTGTTCATTTTTATACAGTATCCTCACATCAGTCCATGTGCTTCACTCTGGCTTGTGGGCCTAAGAACATCATAGAAATACAGCTACAGTTTCGGTCATCTTCTTTTTTCTTTTGTCACAGAATTGTTTATGGTAGAATGGTCCAGTCTGAGGACATTCTCCGCATGAGCCATACAAGCAGCACAAACTGTGCAGAATAAAATGGTAGGAGGAGACATATTTCCAGCCCTATGCCTTCATACAGACTAGTAAAAGAAACAATTCCCTATTCTGTGCCAGATTAACGGCACACCAGAACACCAGAACAGTATTTCCACTCTGCCAACATAACTTCTCCTGGAAAAGGCAGAAAGCTGGGTGGAAGTGTGTCTCCTGAGCTCATGAACCACCAGCTTACCCAGGCTCATCCATTTTGAGTTGATAATGTGTCTACTTCAGCTCTACTCAGGTATAAACAACTGCACACATACAAGTTATCAGAACTCAGTATCAGAACCTCAGTTTTAGATTCCTCCCATTCCTTGCCATGACAGCAGTGCGAAATAGCAAAAGAGTAATGTAACCCTGAGTAGCAGAAATTTATAGTTTCCACATTCCTTCCCATAATCTGTAGCTTGTTGATGTTGGTGCAATATTTTCCTTCCTGTTTTTTTTTCCTGTTACCCAACACTGCTGTCCAGAACTTAGATGACAACAAGAGACTGTCTTGTACTTTAAACAATTGCCAGCAAAATACAATAATGAAATTTTGATGTTTAGCTTCACAGTCCATGAAGTAGGCTGATCCCACATTAATAGACTGTCTAACAAGCAGAAAACAGTAGACAAGGAAGCCCACAGATGAAAGAGGAAGGCATAGAGGAGTGTAAAATGAGGGCAAAATCCTTCCCCTCCTCAATTCCCCATAGAAACAAGAGATGCTAAAAGTGTGGAATAGTGAAAATAATAGCATAAACTTAGGAAGAGGAAAAGAGGAAAGAAAAGTTACAGTACCAAATTTGAGTGCAGGAACTGCTACATTGGATAGTCAATGGCTCAGCTTTTCCAACACTCACTTCCTCCCACAGTGAGCCACTAGGTAAGTACAAGATATGCTACAAAGGTCCATGACACAACTGTCTCCCCATACAAATAACTTATTCCTATGACCTATCATTGGTAAAACCTCTAAATCACCATTTTCTTTCTTATAATCACATGTTCTTAGTACTGACAGAAATGCTTAAGTGACGGCACACATGGTATGGGAAAGGAACACTGAAAAACATAAAAAGCTCTCACAGTAAGAGCAAAGCAAATGGATGAATCTGTAAAAATTTTATTGAATCCATCTGTGTATTTCATACACAGTTCATGTATTAAAATCAAATAAAGCAAGCAATGCTTTAATGTGGATTTATAGATATTTCACCAAAGTACCTTGCTCAGTAACATAGTGAGTAGTAGAAAAATGAAATTAAGATTTCTTTTACAAATCTCAGTTTTACTATGGACTGAAGTGTCAGGTACAATTCCAAGGCCCACTGTTAACTTTTCGCCTAGCAAATTTGCTTCTTTCAGTCTATACAATGCAGTGATTACATGCAGCCTTAAGCAGTAGGTTTTAGATGAAGATCTGTAAGGAAAAGTGGAAGCCTGGAGTCACCACAGACAGGACGTTATACTGGTATGGCAGCGGTTGCTTTGTCACAACCCAGAGAGCCCTGAGCTGCACAAAGAAACAGTTATGAGAAGAAAATGCACCAAAAGGAGAAGAACCTTGTGACATTTCCATTCTTCCATTTCCCTAAGGTTTTCTACGAGAATGAAACGTCATTGCCTCCCTCTCTTTTTTCCCTTAGAAGTGGAGGAGGGATGGAACAATGCTGATCCAGTCACAGCAACTCCACCATGACACAGGGGAGACAAAAGAGGCCAATCTAATGACAGACATGAAAGGCTTTGCTGGATTTCATGTAAGAACATAGCTCCCATGGGACAGAACTGCAGTTAAGTTTATGATGGATTCCTTCCTAGAACTGGCATCCAAAACCACTGGCTCATTTGTATTTGCTCTCTCAAACATTAGGTCTGTCACCTTCCCCTTAGTCATGAGGATATGGTCACCAAAGTACAAAACTAAGCTGTAACCACAACAAATGTTTGGGAATGTTATCTGTGTTCATGCTTTTGGCATGTATTCTTGCTTGGTCAAGGCTATCTCAGATACTTATATCCTCCAAAGCACATGTACAGCAGATTTGGTATTTCAAAGACACTATTTCATCAAAAAGCAGAGAGAACAGTAATGTATATTTGACCGGGGGGCAGGTTTGTGTATGTTTTCTTAGGGTTTTTTTTTAATTTGCAATCAGACAGAAAAACCATATCACCTTCCAAAAATAATTTTTGGGCTGATTATCCTTCTTATTTATGTGCTTCAGTGAAATCCCCATAGCAAGTGAGGGAATGGGGCCTTCCAGTACTGCTAGAAAATACTAGAAAAATCTTCAAAAATCAAAATCTTGCTTTGATGCAGAAGTAAAGTAATCATGTGTCTGCAGTCTGGGTTACCTGAAGATGCAGTGAGAGTATCAAAATGGATCAACTAAGGCCACCAAGGAGCACGTTTTCATTGCTGCCAGCATGGACTTCATGCCAACAGTTTAAATGACCATTCTGCTTAGCTTCTTAACTTTCCTGGTGAGTTGCCTTTGAGGCAGACACAGTATTTTGCCTAAAACTGGGGACTTCAATGGCAATTTGCAATTTTTATCAGCAAAAGCATCCAGTGAGTGCCTGTATGGTTGTTTTTGGCTCCTAGTGATTCTCTCTATGCTTAGACCAGCAATGCTGCTAAAGGCAGATCTGCTCCCCTTCCATCCCCACTCTCCCTGACAAGTGTAGGTACAACGACAAGATTTTCACCAAAATGTTTACTTTATCAGTTGGATTGTCTGAGGACAACTGAGGACTTTCCGTTGGTACTAACATCAACCACACAGGGTCTGCTCACCTCTGATAGCAGACACAGAGAGTTTTATCCTTTAATACTGATGTCACATGGCACACTTTTACATCCGCTGCTTTAGATTACAAGCAAACGCAGAGTGAAAGTAAAAATGGAAATGCACTGAGATGTATCTAGTGCAAAACTTCTATCAGATGTGATTTTGTTTGCATTTCTAAACAGAATAGTAGAGAAAAATTTGTTTTCTACATACTCTGAATGTTGTTCTTCTATAATGCATCTATTCCCCAAAATACTCCTAATACTTCGAATGACTTTAGCCCTTACTTATTTGAGTATAAATTCATAGCATGCTGAATCAATGTTCAACAAGAAGAAAGATAGCAGTGTAGCTGGTGTAGCCCCTGGCAGCAAAAAAGTACAAGAGCAATTAGCCTGTCACAAATCTAAAAGGTCACTTTATTGGAAGAAAATCTTTGAAACCAATGACAGGCCTAAACTTTTTGAACTATCATTACCAAACTAGTTTGTGAATTCCCACAGTAAAATTTTAAGTCAGATCAAAATCATCTATGCTTCCTCTTTGTTCAAAGCCCAGAAGCAATACAATAAATTGAAACTGAGAGGTGTGAGGAACATGACCTCATATACGCTGCTGTAGTTGCCCAAAAGCCTCCTACAGAAACTTGAGAAGAACATAGCACTCAGTTTCTTTCACAGGACAACATACATCTTCTATACTGGTAGCTTTACTGGTAATATCTAGGATAGCTATGTATCAATAGGCTGGACAAGAAGCAAATGCCCCAAATGCCTTTTTTCCCAAGAGCCATGGATCACTCCTAATCATGGAAAGACATATGGTAGCATTTCTATGATATCTGCATCTGACGTGGTTGTCCCAAGCTCTTTCTAGAGCTCTTTTTTTTCCCATAAAGGGAAAAGAAGACAATTTTCTAGAGCATGATTCATGGCTGCTGCCTAAAACTGGGCCACCAAAGCAAAGTTTAGCAGTATCTATCTCTCTGTGTAAGAGACTGTAAAGGTGACTCAGAACCTCATGTGACTCAAATGCTCTTGTCTACAGCTGGATGAGGAGAGTCCTGCCTCTAAAGCCCAAGAAGTGCTTTGGATGGTCTGCATTGATGCACGTCACCATTGTCACTAGAGAAGATCCAAAGGAAGGCTAAAGCTTTCATATTGCTGCAGGCAAATAAGAGGTCTTGTTTTCACTTTAACCCCAGATCAGCACCTGACCATGGGAAGTCATCACCAGAACAGGTCAGACCAACCTACAACAAAACAATCAAGGTATACTACAACCAAAGATGGAAAAAATAGTCTGTGAGAAAGAAAAAGCCATGTAGTTTGCAAAGAGAGCAGGAAAGAATAAGGACCTTGCTATCTTAATGATATACAGGAAAACGAAATTCAGCTACATTCCCATAAAGCAATCTCGGAAACAGAAGCATGCTTTTAAGAAAATCCATGTTCCCAGATCATCTTGTCAATGGTCAGATGTTCATGAATCTGCAAGAAATACAGGTCCTCTCTGGAACAAGGCAACTCCTTCTGTCATCTGCAGCAGTGTGCAAACTGGTGGTTTTCTCACATATTTTGCAGGGCCAAAGAGATGCAATAGCTGATCCCTTCATCCACAGGCTGCCCAAGTCCTAGCTCTCTCTTCATCACTTAGGGCAGAGCAAGAGAAGGAAAGCTTTCTGCCTCTTCTTCCTCTTACTGCTTTAAGACATTTCTTCTAACAGGAAAGGTGAAACACAGCAAAAGCAAAATCTTAGTGGGCTGGGTTAATCTTTTTACCTGTAAGAGATCTTACTCTCTTACAGAGTTAAATAGTTACAACATCCAACAGGCCCATCTGCTCACAATGTTGCCTCTTTTGTGCAAATTGTTACCCTACCAAACGCGTTAGTCTCTGCATAAATTACAAAAAATATCAAGGTTACACCTGATTTACAGGTACATGAGTTATGGTGTGTGATCTACTAGACAGTGCCCAAATATAGTGACTTTTGAGCTCTAAAAAAATCAAACTTTGCTGTAATAAACACACTTGGAAATAAAATAAACCAGCGCTTCAAAAGCATCATACCCTGCTTGAAGATACTAAACATTGATAATCACAAATTCCAGCATGAACAATTAAAACACAATTTACTACATAATTACATTGAAGCATCAGTCATTTTGCCTCCAAACACCAGAATAGTTTGTAATACCCACAGAAAGTATTTTTAAAAGAAAGAGAAGACAGGGGGAATGAGGGAATGTTCCTTTCAGAGAGTACATTTTCCCAGTTACGTGTGTCCCCAGATGGATCAGAATTCTCTGAGACTAAAACAAGGACCACTCAGTTATTTGTAATACTCCACTGATTCAACCTCCCAAAGACATTCGTATGCTATATTTCAAAACAAATTATCTCCATTTTTAAACAATGCTTGCACAAAGCATTAAGTACAATTAAATGTAATAGTCTCCTCAGAAAGCTCACAGGGGAAAACAGAACCAAAGAGGTTCAGCAAAAAGTTAAACATTCTGGTTTAGACATCAAGTTTTAACCAAAATTCATACTCTTTACAAAGTTACCAGAAAAAAAAAATACTGAAGATTTCGAGAAGACATATGATCAGGAGACTGCACAGGTGGAGCAGGTCACTAGTATAGCTCCCTGGAGCACTGGGGCTCATCTATTTGTCTCTAATGACACAGATGGACTACATCAAGGCCAACTACATTTACATCACTGTTGTGCAGCAGCAGCGTAATTGATTAACGGCAAAATCAACAAATTTCATGTGTGAAATAAGATGGATGCAAGTTTGGAAGAGATGAGAAAACACATAGGTCACGTAATTCATAAAGAGGAACCAGAACCAAAGAGGAAAAATGACTGCCAAAGTTCTGCAAACCAGAGTTCTGAGAGGGAGAGACAAACCGGAGCCAAATTATTCACAGAATCAGAGTCATCTCGGGCAGGAAGTGAAAAGTTAAAAAGTCAAAAAATTAAGCTGCTAGTTTGACGGAACTCTGCTTATTTTGTTTGTAGGCTGTATTCCTGCAACAAAATTTTAAAGACAGTTAAGACAGGCTGGATCATATGTTGCCTAAAAGACACTACCGGATACCTCTTCCCAGTCTGATAACGAATGGATTTAACAACTTCTCTTGCTGGCGTACAAGGGACCGAAACACCTCCCCAAACCCGTGGAGACTGCATTTCAGTCACTCCTCCGTGGTATTCAGCGGAAGGTATCATGCGGGATGGACTCTCTCTGAATCAGGCGACACTTAAGTGTTTTTCCCTACACCAGGTAGCCAAAGACAGCACCAGCAGAGGAGATGTAAACTGTGCGCCTTAAAAGTCTGTACTGGCTGTTTGGCCATAACCGCACCACCTTCTACAGGCTTAGATTAAGACTGATTAGCGCATCCACATGGCGTATTCTCTGTCCGCTTGGTCCGCAGTTTTCTCACGCCTGCCCTCCCTTTCCTAACGCTGACCCTGAAACGGCACTGCGCCTCGGGATCCCCACCGGCCCCAGGGAAGCTTTGGCACCCCTGCCTTGCAATGATCAACCCCCTGCTCACTTCCCCCAGGGAAGGGGCACAGGGAAGGTCTGAGCCAGCTTAACCTCGCCGAGGGCACAACCGGCACCGGGACCCGGCACCGCAGCGCGAAACCGCACGGCCCCGCGTCAGCCCAGCGAGGCCACGCGTGCCGCCGGAAGGTCCCCGTGCCGAGGGCAGCCCGGTGTGCGGGGCTGCGTCCCCTCTGCGGGCTCCCACCGCGCTCCCAGAGCGGGGTTGGCCGCACCTCCCACCCCGCTGCCGCGTTCGCCGGCCGGGCTCCTCTCGGCGGTGAGCGGGACCCGCACCCCCGNCCCGGCCCGGCCCGGCCCCTGCGCTCCCCTCCCGCCGCCGCTCCTGGCCGCCCCAGCCGGGCGCTCCCGGCTGGACAGCGCTGTCGGGGCTCTCAGGATCTCAGACAGAACCGTGTTGCTTTCCCCGCTCCCTTTAGTGACTCTACATCTTCTCTAACGTGCAAGGCAGCGAACTGCTTTCATGGCATTTTTTTTGTCACTTCGTATCTTTGGAAAAGGCTGCCTTGAAGGGTACTTAGATTTTATTCACGGGGCAGGAATGATTTTATAACACGTTATATTCCATTAAAAGTTGGGGAGGAAAAAATAATTGAGACGTTTCCATCTGAAGTTAAAAAAGCAAGTGTCAGAAANTGCCCTGCCCGCATCCCCCGGGCAAACCCCGGCCGGACCGAGGGCCCGACCCAGCCCAGCCCAGCCCGGCCCGGCCCGGCCCCTGCGCTCCCCTCCCGCCGCCGCTCCTGGCCGCCCCAGCCGGGCGCTCCCGGCTGGACAGCGCTGTCGGGGCTCTCAGGGTCTCAGACAGAACCGTGTTGCTTTCCCCGCTCCCTTTAGTGACTTTACATCTTCTCTAACGTGCAAGGCAGCGAACTGCTTTCATGGCATTTTTTTGTCACTTCGTATCTTTGGAAAAGGCTGCCTTGAAGGGTACTTAGATTTTATTCACGGGGCAGGAATGATTTTATAACACGTTATATTCCATTAAAAGTTGGGGAGGAAAAAATAATTGAGACGTTTCCATCTGAAGTTAAAAAAGCAAGTGTCAGAAAATTCAGTGCAGCCTTGGAAGCGTAGGTGTCACCAAGTTTAAGAGAGATTTTGAGTACTGTAAGCTATATGCAAATAGAACCCTCTCTGGATTTAAAATCCTGTTTTCAGTATGTATAACTTTGGCAAAACAATGCTTTTAGCAGATTTTTTTTCTTCTATATCTGAAGCACTGACAGTAAAGTGTAGTGAAAAAAGGTGAACATGTCACCATCGCCTCCTTCTGTTACTTCAGTTTAGAGAAGTCACCAGGTAGTTCAGTGTTAGTCTTGTGTTTATTGGCAATTTGTATTAAAATTTGTATTAAAATTCCAGATTTTGCTCCAAAGCAGCCAAGAAATCCTGTGTTTCATTCCTCCAATACTGCTGGAGATAAAATAATTATAGCAGAAGGATGGTAGCATTTTAAATTACCACCATGTTTTGCACAGCAAATTTGTTTCAATGCTTTAAGGTGTAATTGCTTTGAAAAATTCCAGCTGAGACAGCTCAGCCATATTTAAGAATGCATTTAAGGAATAGTGCATGGTTCTGCTCATGTTACTTAAAAACCCCCAAATTATTTCACTGACAAGCTGGCTAAAATTTACCAGAGTCTTTAGTGAGGTCAGAGCTTCATTTTTGGCTAGGCACATGAAAATACATCTAAATTTGGCAAACAGCATTTGTAAAATCATGGACATAGTTATTAAACAGTTATTAGTCGAGGAACTTGGGACTCTGAGATTCCACAGATACTGCATATTGTCTTTGCTGACTTTATTTGCAGTTGTTCCTTTTGATTTTTGGTATCATTATGGTGCCAAGGAAAGATGTGATTTCAAAAGATTCATTAGAAATTATTTTTTTCAATTTATCCCAAAGTCAATTTTTGAATCAGCACTTAGCACTGAACACTCTGCATGTATTAAGGAGTAATATTGGATGGTGCATTTTGGTGTCAGAATTGGTATTTGGTATTTTCATTTCTATATGTGCCCTACCAGTAACATGGTCACACCCTGAATATACTGGTGGTTTCACACTTATTTTGCTGGTGTTAAATACATAACCAAGATATTTGTTTAGATAAGGTAGAAAACATCTATTCTGCTTGCACAAAGTAGCCTTTGTTTGCTCTGTCTCTAGATTTGTTCCTGTCTTCTCCAAGTGTCCTGAAAAAGGCAGAGAGAGCTGGATGGCAGTGTTTTGCAGCTCTCCAAAGCTCACTGGCATGGCCTATAAGAGGAACAGTGGAGATAAGAACAGCACACTCTAGAAAGCAAAGAGAAAATAACAGAAATCCCAGAAAATCTTGAGTGCTGTCTGTGAAGTTTTTGGTCTGTGTTCAGGAGCATGAGGATTGTGCTCCAGTGGGATGGGTGGAGGCCACCACATATCCATAAGGAAAAAATGTGGGGAGGGAAGCAGTACAGCAGATACAGACTTGATTAACAGTGTGTGTTCTGATGTTAGAGAGAAACAAAGTTTGTGGGAAGAGAAGGTGGGAATAATTAAAACTTCCTAATTTGTTTTCTGTCAGATGAAATGAATGTGCAGCAGAATCATTCCCCTGAATTCCACCCCTACATTCTGCCTGCTTTCCTCCAGAAGTTTTTAATTTTCTAATGGGAAGAGGAGACATGCACTCCACCCAGGTTACAGTTGGGCGTTTCTCAGCAGTTGCATGACTCAAGATCTAATGCATGCAGTTAGAAATTGTTCTTTTCCTCTTCTTATCATGGGTGAGTAGATCACTGGGTAGATATGCTGTCATTTTACACCCTTCACTGAGGAAGAAGGAAGAGAGCTTTATTAACCTCCCTAGTCCTTTTGGATTTCATGTCCTAGTAATATAAGTTTCTATAAAGCAGCAGATAGTTTAGAATTAAAGCAGAACATCTGTTTTTGAAAGGGAACAAATAGATATATTTCTAGTGTCAGGAAACCAGCAATTCATTGGAAAAAAAAATTTACCATAAGTGTGTTCCCTTGAATTTTATTGAGATCACTTTATACACTGATAATAATCACCTGACTTTGTAGAGACTGACCTTAATTTTCTCTGCAGGGTAAATGAGACACTACACTAAGATCTTATTTGCCCAGAGTAATGCAGGATCAGCCCATAGCCCTCAGTGTTATGAATGGAGAGGGTGCAGATATGTAAAGTATTGCCAAGCCATTGTGCCCCTGGCCAACACTAAAAAAGAGGAAAATAAATCAGTGCAATTAATTAGAACTCTTCTCATAGCAAAACACAGAGAATGCAATTGAAAGGGTTGTTTGTTTTGTGATTATTCAAACAAAATAACTTGCAGGTGGAAGAACGGAAGTTTTGATCATAGAGGACAAAGGCACAGATACAAGCTACAAAATTGGATTAAAAGTATATGTTTAAGGCAAGTGATATCTAAAGGCTGGAGTATCCTCTTTTCAAGTAGTACCATGCAGATACTGAAAATCTTTGGTACAATGACTGGATGATCCTCTAGGGTGCATCACATAAGCTCTTTCATCAAGACAATGTTTTTCCAAAAAGCTTTAAGAGATTGCAATTAGTGAGAAGTGACTCACATCACCACATCAGACTGTAATGTCAGAGCATTTTGGAAAATTGTTTGGCATCTTATTATAAGGCCAAAAGTAAAAAGTATACATATAAGTAAGTAGCAATTACAGATTTTATGTTCTTCCAATAAGTATTAATTATATTTAAGGTGTTTTTTTTTAAAAAAAATCATTTATGATTGTGCAATATGGCAGAAGACCTGTAAACCCTAAAACTTCCTTACAAGAAAGATGGAAAGCAGCTCTCATTTAATAGCTTATATCGAAGAAATTACCAAAAGCAATGTTTAAAAAGTCACAGTAAATCAAATTGAAGTACAACTGCATTGTATACAGAAGCTAGTTAACAAGAACATAATATAAAGTTCTTTAAAATTATAGCAAATTAAGAAGCTGAAACTCAGTGTGCTAAAGAGCACCATGACCCTTCTGCCCATCTTCTCTTCTATCTTTTTGAAGGCATCTTTCAGCAAATCAGAACTGAAAATAGAATTATTTCTCCATTACTCTTAAGAGGAAAGCATTGGTTCTTATAGTGGAAAACCAAAAGCAAAACAAACCAATGTTTGTTTTGTTTGTTTATCTCAACCTGGATGAAAAGCTGAAGAAGATGTTTTAATCTGAAAATGTTAGCAGTGCAGTTGGCAAACTCACAAACCTCAAACCTCAATGTTTGTTTATCTCAACCTGGATGAAAAGCTGAAGAAGATGTTTTAATCTGAAAATGTTAGAAGTGAAGCTGGCAAACTCACACTTTTAACTGCAGGAAATTAGAAGTACTCCTGAAAAGTCTACGATCAAAGCTTAGTTACTAGAATTCTATTCACCATCATAATTTTAAGATGGATTTCCATTTTTCTTTTTCCTCTGTGTATGATAGGGCCTTGAGTTAGCAAATGGTTTCCATTTTTGCATGTAGAACATGTTTAGGCAACTATTTAGATATCCAGGATTTCCACTGTTAAAATTTCTCTTCATTAATAAGTCAGAGTTGCCTGAGGGAGACTTTTTCACTGGACTCAATGAGTTTTAGATCAGAGTCTAAGTTTTCCTGCTCTCACATATAAATATCATTGTGTACATCCATATTTCTTCTAACTGTTTGTACATAGCAGATATCTATCTATATTTCTTTCTGTTCCTTGTAGACATCTGTTCAAGTCAGTGCCCTTCTTCACTGTGGGAACTGAGCATCTAACATAAATTGCAGCTGAGGCAGGAAAAGCCTGATAACACATCTCATTTATTACCTTTATTAATCTTATGATAAATTAAATCAGCTGCACCCTTAAAAGGAAACCTGTGTATGTCGTGACATGGAATATTGAAATCTCATCTAACTTGTTCAGAATGATACTTGTTATTAACTAGAAAATTGTAACCTGGGGGTCTTCATTTGAAAATGTCAGCATTTATTATTGACATAATTTCTTTAGCTGAGCAAAATAGGCTTTTTGATATTTCTCAGAGCAATGTGTGCAAAAGTTAGCTTAATGAGAAGTATCATTTTAAACTGAGCATTTGATTTTACGAATGCTGTATGTTAGATTTCACATGTATGACAAACTAAGCATGAAATTAGTAAAGTTTTGAAGCTTCTTACTGAAGTAAATATAAGAGATACTTGAAGAAAAAAGAAGAGAATTATCTTTATTTATAGAAAGAAATTAATTCTATATTTTACTAATTTAAAGCTGTTCAATCCTTTCCTTACTCACTTCTTTCCTCTGGGATTTATTTCCCTATGCATTTTTCTTTCCTGATTGTTAAAATGTGGTAAGCATGGTTTATACACGTAGAATGTTATTTTGAAGTTTCACCAGTTCAAAGGTGGATGTGTTTGCTCGTGTGAGAGCAAGCATGGAAATTTATCCTCTGGTCATACCAGTTTAAACTTTCACCTTTTTAAAATAAAGTTTAAGTTTCTCCGTTACCTGCTACATGTTGACTGTATCATTACATTCACATGAATATTAAAACTTCCCCCATTTCCTAGACACCCAGGGAAAGCCTTTGGAACACTTAATAATTTTCTTTTGACAACACAATAGTAGTTGCAAACAACTTCATAACTTTGAGATTTTTTTTTCTGTTGTTCAGGGTTCAAAATAAATTTGTTCACCCCCCGCTCACTTCTCAGCCATGCAGTATTTTCACAGTGATTACAGAACTCTTTAAGGAGATAATTGTCAGCATTTTTTTTGCTGTCAGAAAGTATCTCCATATCTGAGGATGTATTTATTCTTCTTTCCCTCTCAACAGGTATATTTTAAGTACAAATGCCAGGTTACATCTTTTTGCACATGCATTTGATTTTCTGTAGCTGCACGTCAGTATTAGGCAGCAAAGTTTTCTGCTGTGTGTCTGTCACTTAGAGCATATGTGTAGTATGTAACATTTGTGCAGATGCAATATGCATATAGGCTGAAGGATAGTATGAGGAAAGCAGCACTATAAATTACCTGTATGGTTTTTTCTGGTGTGAAGAACTGCAAAGTAGAGTTTTTGCATAATCACTTGTTTTCCATCCGTGTAAACACCGTCTGCAAGAAACAGATGGAAACCTTCAGAAATAGCCACCAGAACTATGCTTTACCAGCAAAGCTCCTGATAGCTCCTGCAAAACACATTTTAAGTGTGTGGCACTTACTGCTCATAAGTAAGTGCAGAACTTGCTTTCAGACCATGTACTAAATATGGAAGCAACTGTGGGAAACTATTTTCAAGAGTTTCATCTTCTAGCCCCACCTCAAAGGGAGGTGAATATGAAATTAGCTCATGCATATGAAATTCACAGCTGGAATTTGGCTATGCAGTCAATCTTTCCTGGTAGGTCCCAGTGAGGCAGACCAGGTGGTGCCATAGAAGTGCAAGTGGAGTCTACAGAAAAAGTACATGTAATGCAAAAATTTAAGGCTAAGAGTTTTTTCATACCATGACAGCTTTGACCTGTCTTGGCCAACTCAGATTATGTTAGATTTGTGTGAGATACAGTACAATATTTAACCAAAATAATACTCTTTAGTTTCTACCCTACCACAATCTTGTATGATGAATCCTGAGGGAAAATCTATGTGCTAGAGCATACACACCACAGCAGTGGTCTCAGCTTTATGCGGCTGCTGATAAATAAGATAGCAAGGGACCTTGTTTATCTCCATATTGTTCATTAAAAATTTCCTCCATAAAATTATAGATTTTCTCAAGGGTAGTATTTACCCTGTTCAGGTAACATACAGCTGAGCTCTGAATATTACTACTAAGAATTTGGAGACCTTGAGCTTTCTATCTTCTCTTCTTCTTCAGATTCCCATGGCCTATAGCTGGTGCTGGTCTGTAACCAAATGTCTGAGTCAAGCAAGAGTCAAGGTGAGACTCTCCTTCAACTGTGCAAAGAAATTATAATAACCCAGCTGTGGCAAATTGTTTCCCTTTTACTCAAGAAGAATCTCACTTGATTAACAAGAGCATAAGAAAATGAAAGGTTTACTAGGATAGAACTAGTAATCTGTGTTTTCTAGATGAAGTTGGCAATATAGTTTTTCCATAGAATGCAAGTTGAATATGAGCTCCACTTGAATTTAATAGAATCAATAATATTTAAAAGAGGAACTTGACAATAGCATTGTGCTTCCTCTGGCAGCTTTTTTTTTTAATTTTAGGAGAAGGCAGTGAATTCTCACTTCCTCTTTCATTGAATAACTCATGTTTCTACACTGCACTATTGCAATATACAGTTGTATTATTTTTAAACTATGGTTATAACTAATATATTAAATGCTGTCATATTTCCCTCATATGATAGCTTGAGTGCCCATTTGTCATCAAAAAATAGAGCTCTTGCACAATGATACAGCCATCTGCTGACCACAACAGAGCTTCCTGTGAGAACAAGGAAAAATGAGCTTTTACCCAGTAACAGAAGTTAAAATCATTCAACAGCTTAGATATTCCAGCCAGAATCACATGCTTTACTCATCTTCCATGTGCCTGAGGATGAGGGTTCCTATGTACTAGCTATGTCCATGCTATGTCCAATTTGAAGAGTTTGTTGCAGGACACATTAAGGCAGGATGTGGCTTTGGGGTAAAATTTTTGAAGAAAGTATTACAAATAATAAAACTTTAGCTTGAACAACTGTTCCTTCTGCTCTAAAATACAATAAGCATGAAAGATTTTTGTCTGATAATGTTTCTCACTGTCATGTATCTCTCATGAAAGTAAGGAGATTACTTTCTCAAGCAGACTTCACAAATAACTTTGAGCTCTTAGACAGTTTTGTCCAGGACTTTTTGGACAAGGGGTAGTTTATGGCTGTACTTCAGCAAAGCAGTTGAGGAAGTGCTTGTCCTGTACTCATGATCAGTCCACTGTTGCGGTGCAATGTCAGCATCTGCCCTAGAATCCCAGATTTTTCCCCAGAAGGTCCCTTCCCCAGGTGTGTGTGTGTGAATCACCTCCTCCCCCCACCCTGGCTTCTGCTCAGAACTGTCTGTCAATCTTAACTGCGTTGTGTGATTGGGCAGATTCAAAAGATGCCTTAGACCCTGGGGGGCATTGGGCAATCCAGGTGTCCCTTTATCCCTGGAACCTCCTCTCCCTCACCTGGATTGGTGGGCTGGCTACCTCTTCCCTCCCCCTCTCCCCCAGGTAAAAAGGGTGCCTCAGCCATGTGGTCAGTCAGTTGGGAACCACCAGGGAAGCCTTTTGGCAGTTTGTTTAGAGTTCTATTGGAGCAGTTACTGATTCAGAAGCCTGCAGGCCAGAATAAAAAACCTCTGGATATAACCCTCCTTCAGAACTCACTCCTTTTCCTCCACCATTTGCCTCGAGTCTCTCTGGCAGAGACCAACACTACGCCCGGAGCTCATCGAGTTTGGACTTGTGGCTAACTAATGGCTAATTAGTGAGCTAACTAATATCATCTTCTGGGGTAAAGACACTCCAATTGCTGTTATTAGGCTCACACAGAGGGGCTGGACAAGCCAGGGCATGTCCCACCGGTGACATTGGTATTATTCCATGAATGGTGTTTATGCACTGTGCTTCTTATTCATGTTGTGGTTTCTGATTCTGCTCCCTTTTTGCCATAGTCACATTAGTCTTCATCTCTCGTATTACATCTGAACATGATTCAGATTGTGTACTCTTCGCATTTCACTCTTCAATAGTATTTTTGCTCATTTTCAAATGAAAATCCTTTGCAGTAGCATTTAGATTATCCCCAGCTGACAGAAACTTTTCTAAGTACAGCTAGCTGTAGTAGAATAGCAAGTATGTGTACTACATTACCCTAGATTTAAAAAAAAACTTTTGCAGAGACTTTTTAGACGTTTCAGATGTGAAAAACAAAATGTGAAGGCTGTCCTAAATTTTAAGTAATGGGCAAAGAAGAGATGAGGGCTTATGAGTCTATAATGAAAGAGAGGTGATGTGGAACGTGGAGAGTACATGGAGGAACTTGAAAAAGACAAGTAGTTTGTATTTGATAGAAGTGGGAAGCCAGTGCCAGCTAAGGAATGCAGAGACAAAATGATACAATAAAAGTATTGGGCCTAGAAAATAATTTTCAGAGCAAGAAAGAATAAATGAGAAGGAAAAGACTACATCAGGAAACCATGGATAAGGATATTAAATGAAAGCCTTGCTTCAAGCTTTGGCGTATGGAAAGAGAGCACCTATTTTAGAGGTGCTGCAAGAAAACAATCAGGAATCTCTAGACACAGCTGGCCTCAGAAGATCTGAGTCAAAGACGATTCCCAGTTTACAGCAGAGAAGGAAAGCCTGTGGGAGCAAGTATTTTCTTATATCTTCATAGGCTCAACTTGAGCTTGAGTTTACAGCTGGATAAAGAGAAGAGTTGAAAAACATACATTGCAAGTGAACCTGGAACATATAAATGTGCATTCCAAGTAAATTCAGCAACTGGCATGCACTGCTTTTTAAGCAGTCAGTATTGTGACATACATGGTATGCACTTGGTTTGTTTCTTTTGAAGACTGTAAAGCAAACTTTGCCTTGGTGGTAAACTGTTGTAAAAGTAATAAGACTTTCAGAGATCAATGCAGCATCTTTAATCATAATTTTCTTCAGGTATTCAGGTTTTCCTTCTCCATGCAGAAAGAATTCCATGCCTTATGATGCATGCATACAAAAGGAACATCCCATTCATGTGAACATACTCCAGAAAAAAGTCTTCAATATTGATAACTTTGCAGATATGTTCTTGTCTCATGAAGTGAAGATAGTCTTGCTTGACAACACTATATACCACTTTTCCTCTGCAAGGATCATATGAAATGAAAAATATAATCCTCTTCAACTAAAAATGAAAATTTCCATAGGTTTAATCTCTCTTATGAGCTTCTTTTCCTCTAGTAACTGTGGGTCTCACATTCCTTCCTTCTAAATGAAGCTTATTCTTTCTCTTAAAGCATATAAACTGATAATAAAGCAAGGAAGATGAAACTAAAGCACCTAAACAAGGGTATGGAAGACCTGAGCTGGTTTTTCAAGTCTGCTACTGGATATTTGTAACCATGTTACTAGTGCCATTTATAACGACCTAAAAATGTCAAAAGAGCCAAATGTGACCTCAGATTGCAAAAAATATTTGGGTCCCATTAGCTCTGTGACTGTGCCTGAATGCCTGGAAGTCTGCACCTAAATTGCCTAGGAGTCAAATCGTTATGGGCAAAATGGGAGAGAGAACACTTCTTTAAGCCTCAGATGTGTTCTGAGCATGGACTGTGACCTTCTCACAAACTCTGGCCAGGTAAGTACCTCAGAGACCTAGACAGGTGATTAAACCATAGCCCTAAAACTCTAATGCAACTTCTGAAAATACAAACACAGGATGTCAGTGAAACTAATGTAGCACATGAGAAGAAAGCCACAGATATTTAGCCTGCTCAACAGCCTTTTTCTTTATGGAGACAACTTTTTTTGCCAGGTTAATATTATTTCTAGAAACTGAGGCCAACACAAACATTCTCCTTGGACTATCTAATGAAAATCTATCTTGAGTAGAATAAACTCAGCTGCGTCTCGATCAATCAGTGTTTGAAACATTTCCAGTTTGACTGTTAATGTGATTTTGTTGCCAAAATCTTAGGCTTTAAATTTATTTTAGAACTACATTGTTGAGGAAAAGTCTTTGTAATTGATCCTAGCCTATTTTTGGGATTACCAAAATAAGGTCTTGATGGTGGGCAAATAGCCATACTGAGAAAAGATCCCAAAACATCTCACAGCTTGGAGCAAAGATCAACGTAAACTGTTTACAAAGGGTATTTGAGAGACCATCAGACAATGGAGCACTATTGAGAAGAACCTGGTGAGTTATTCTGCAGATTTCTGCCCTAGGAACTATGGAAGCTAATTTGCTTGTCCTATGCAGCAGGAGTTTGCTTCATTTCTCAAGGAGAAAAGTGAATCCTTATTTATAGAAAGGCACAAAGAGAAGCTCATACAGGATGTTTGTTTCAAGAGCTTTTATAATTGCTAGGAAAACACACAGCACCTGATTTACATTTGTAGTAGAGCGCCTTCACATGAGGTAAATGAGGATCAAGTCTACAGTATTTAGTAGCTTAAACAGTCTCAATTTACTCATTTTTGCAAGAATAACTCCCCTGTTCTTAAAACTTCAAATCTGCATATGGAAATACACAGGTCTAAATTGATAATGCTGCCTGTGTTTGCAGAAACCATCCACAGCTATGCCCTTTCCTTTGGGTATGTCTGTAAAACTTATCCTCTACATGAAAAACTTCAGCTGTTCTTGGATGAATGAAGATTAAGAACTGGAAACCTATAAGCACTCCAGGGTATCATTCCTGTGTTGTTTCTCCCATTGCTGGTCTGGAAAATTAGAAGTTGTCATAAAATAAAAGAAAGGAAGGAAAAATCTTGTCTTAGTAATTATTACAACTGAAGTTTTCTTCCCATTTTCACCCTGAAGGCAAAAGGCACCAAGATGCACTCCTATCTTTCCTGTAGCTCTGCAGTCTGGCTGTTTTGAAATTACACTGTTATAAGTTGTGTGCATAAAGATTATCTAGCTATCTTCTTATTTGTTCTCTTTGGCAGCCTCAAAACTGACTGGTGATATTTTTCAGCATTAGTGAAATATAGACAACACTCAAGATCTTGTCATTTTCATTTCCAGGTTCAAGTTCCCATTTTTAACATTTTATACATTTAGTGAATGTATGTTTGTCTAAAAAAAAATAGAGACATTATCAGATTCAGAGCTGGTGTGTCTCTGGTCTGAAATGTCCAATGGAAGATTTCACATAGGTTACATTTCATTTCATCATTTTTGGCCAGTACTTGATATAGTAAATGTTTCTAACTGTTAGACATAAATTGATTAGAAGGAACATTGCCGAAAACTTTTCAAAATATTAAGTATATCAAACTAAACACAGTTGGTTTTGGTTTGGGTTTTTTTTTTTTTTTAAAGTTTCAAGAAAACTAATCTTAACAGAATCTGTCAACTAAAGTAAAATATGAACAGGACCATCTTGTCCTACTTGCATACTGACAAGTCCTGGTACAGAAGTTTTGGAAGTGAATGCTAGATTTCTTAGTCTGTTGTTCTTTTTAACATAAGATAAAATCCTCTACACATACAGTCTGTATTAAGCCAAATATTTTTTGTTTAGAAAATCATTGTTTTGTGATGTGAAGACTTTCAAAGATAATGAATCCAGTGCTGCACTCAGCCAGTTCCTGATTTTGTAGGGTTTGGGGTTTTTTCCTGCTTTGATTTTCTGCTTGACACCATTTATAGCTGTGGGTGCTTTACCATTCACTCTAGTGAATCCAGGACCTTTTCCTCATTTTTCACTTGTATTAGCTTTTAAAAATATTTTCTTTAACCACCATTTTCCCTTCGGGCTCTTCGATGTTCTGAGAGCAGTTGGTACATTTTAGTCTGACCTACACCGTAATTCCATATGTTTACTTTTTCAGGGGCCATGGAGTTTCGATAGGTGGTAACCTGCCCACGATTTATTTTATACCAAATATTTAACATATAAGAATGTACAAAACCAAAGCTTCTATTAAGGCTGTAAAATAAAACTTTCATGACTTGGGAAATGCCAGAATTAAGGCTGCTGATTTAAATTAATTTCTGTCACATTTTTTGCAAACACCTGAGTATGTATTGATCCAAATAGTTAAAAACTGGCAAAAGTATAAAAAAACTCAAACCAGATTTTATAATGGGAAAATCTGAGAGAGTATTACTAGCAAATGACAGTTTCTGCTACTCCTGTAATGAAAAAGAGAAACAACAGGTTGGATTTGAGATTGTCCTCTGGCCATTAGAAACAGTATATGGAAGGAAATACAGCAGCTAAAGTGTATAAGTTAAATTTCTCTTGCACTTGCTGACATGGATTTAAAACACATTATTTATGTCCAGCTAGGGACCCTGCTCCACAATTCTTGGTAGCCTGAATGTACACTGATGTGATGTACCTCAAGCACACATTTTCTTAGCAGATCTTCTGTATGAAGGCATGGGAACACAATAAAGTCTTCCAAAACTTAGCTCTACAGCTACTCAAGAGAAACCTTCCCTCATCCTTTGCATGCTTTTCCCATTACCATGATACAGGGACCCTGAGGAAAAAGACAAGACTCCTTGTCAAGGTGCTTTGATCAGGAGAATTTCTGGGCAGCCTGCTGATCTGTATTTAACTATAAGCTTTCAAAGTAGAATGCAAAAATATCTGTCCAGGAGATTCTCTCTAACCAAGTATGAAACCATTAACAAGGATTCTGTGCTGTGCTTCTAATGCTCATGTGGCATTACTGAAGGAGTGCAGTTAGCAATTAGGGAACAGAAGGTGACTCAAAGATTATTATTACTTCAGGAGGCTGAGACTTGTAGCACTGAACTAATGCTGACCAGCTAGTCTAGCCAAGTCTGAGATATTTTTATCATTGTGTCATCCAGCTATGAATGCATCTCTTGGAAACACCGTTCTGTTGGCATGTTTTCTGTCAGAAGTTGCTGGTTCACTGAGAGTGAAACATTTCACGAAAGCTTATCTCAGTGAGCCTTATAATGGAATACAGATAACTTTTGATAGTCCTCTGCAAGGCAGGTCAGCTGCCAGTTTTCCATTCAGTCAGATCTACTCCTCTGAAGGCCTCTTCCTTGTCTCAGGGATCCAGGAATACAAGGACCTCCTGGTATTCAGGACTCCATCGCTCTTGGAAGAAATTGTTGCTTTTTGGAAATGCTGTGCATCTTTGTTTCCCAAATAATATTATTAGTGGAATGTCTATTTCCTAGGAAATGTTCTAACAGTTTTCATTCTAAATTGGGACAAATTAAAATTTCAAACTGGCGAGATTTTCTGGGAGCTGGCATTCTCAGAAAATGCAAAGTCTGAGCTCTGACCAATTCAAAGTATTCATAGTACACTCCAGCTGTAAAATCCTAGATTATGTGAAGTCTGAGAGCCTGAAGGCTTATCCACAGGGCAGATACAGCTCACTTGGAGGAAGCAGTTGCAACACAGAGCAGGTCTGCAGAGCTGTGTGCAGCCCTGTGAGCCACTGCGGAGCACATTGACACACTGGTATGAGGCAGCAGACTGTTTTGCAGAGAAACTACTCCAGGCTGTGGAAATCATGGAATGCTGCTAGTTTCGAGGTGTGGTGTATGCATTCTCCTGCTCAGTTTTAGTACAATTAAGAACTACATTGTGAAAAGGATCTAGTTTTCTCTCAGCAACTGGAGAAAAATATTTGTATTTCCTGTCTTTGTACTATTTTGACCACAGAAGTAGAAGCCACAAAATACTAAACTTGTACTACCAGACTAATTTGATCTGCCTTTTTTTTATGAACTTACACAAAAATTATTTCAGGTGATTCCCTAAAATTGGTTGGATAACAGGTCATTCCCAAGCTTACTTAGAAAAAGAGATTCTTCATTTCTTTGTAGCTAAACTGCAGAACTGTTGCTGCTGCTTCTGTGCAGGTGGTGATTGGCAATATGTGTTATCTGAGATCTTCGGCATTGATCTTCTCACAGAGAACAGCTCTTCTTTTTTCCAGTTCTCAGTATCCATATGTCAAGGTAATGACTTCTTCTTGGGTGTAGATTAACAACAGTAAAGTATGTAAGTATGTCCCTTGAACTATACTGTTTCCCTTTTTCATTGTTTTAAATGAAACTCTGAAACCTTGGTGGTAGGGGGGATTGTTTTAGTATTGTCATTATTCAGCACAATTTCTACTTCTTCTCCCTTTGGACAGCTGTGAGTTCCCATTTCTTTCTCCGTGCCAATTAGATGGTAAACTGTTACCTGTAAAGGGATGACAGTCTAGACATCTAAGGGAGGCTGACTATCTTGTGAGATTTGTTGCTAGTTCTTGATGGAGGATGTAGCAGAGAGAAGTACTGCTGCAGTGACATGCCTCTCTCTCTTCTGTTCATCTAGTGGTTCAGTCATCTGAGGTATAGTTACAGGCAAATTAGTCATCACAGATATCATTCCATGCCATTTTGCATGACATAAAATCATTCAAGAAAGGAAGGAGTAAAAGCTTGAGGTCTATCTATTTTGTATTGCAAACTGTTTGTAATGGCTGTTTTAGGCAAAACTTGTCAATCCCCTGACATGCACTATTACCAGTTCAGCTATTATTAGTTCCTCTATGCTTTGATTAGGAATCTGTTTGCAATGTATAGAATTAACTTATTGAAATCCAACCTAGAAATAGAGGCTGAAGGTTGGCGAACATTAAAAAGAATTTCTAAACAGGAAACTTAGCAGCTCTGAAAATACTAAAATCACCTTGGGATTTAAATTTGGTAATGTCCTGAAAAACAGTGAAGGATGCAAGGCACTGAGCAAAATCAGAGTGTTTCAAATGCTGCCTGCTAGCAAGCCAGATACATTCTGGCAGAATTTGTTTCTCCTTAGTTTCTCTTTCTTCCTTAGCTAATGTTTGTGCAAAAATCCCATTAGCTTTAATGGCAAAACTCAAAACTACTCCCATGTTTTTCATCTGCATAAGTATTTCTTTAACTATCAATCTTCTTTGGGAACCAACATTTACTAAAAACAACAGCAATACCTGGAATTTTAGCCTAAAAAAAAGTCTTGTAAAAAATAAATAATTGAAAACAATGAGACAAAAAATATTTATTTTGTTCTGGTTTGGGTTTTGATTAGAGAAAAATGCGTATCTGCAAAGGTACGCACTGTAAGCAGTGCTGCTGGATGTAGTATTAATCCAGATTGCTAAATTAAGTATGTCTGCAAGGCCTGCAGGATCAAATAATTGTTCAACATTGCTATTGTAAAAGATTGTGAAAGGTGGGGAAATAATGTAGGATCTAGATTTAAGTACTTGGAAGAGATTTTTTTCCAAAACTGCTGAATGGTTAAACTAGAAATTTAAGAAAAGTAAATCACATTGAGCAAATGTGTTATGTATGACTGCTTTGGATGGTTTTTTTGTCATCCATATTGCAAAATACCATCCAACTCCAAACGTTATTCAAAAATGCTTAATGCGGGTTAGTCCGGACTTTTCCAAAAAACTGGCTCATGCACAGAGCGCACAAGAAAGAACATTTTACTTCATTCAGCTGCCTCAACAAAGAAACAAGCAGAGAAAATGCGCCTCTGAGGTTTGACCAAAGCCAGTGGCCTTCAAGGCTGCGGTGCATCCTCCCGGGGTCTCCCTCCCCCCGCGCCCGCGGAGCGAACCCGAGCGGGAGCGGCGGCGGAGCGCGGGGGAGTGCGAGCGAGGCGAGCTCCTCGCCCGGCACGGGGGCCGGACAGGACGGGATGGGGACGGCGACAGGGCCGGGGACAGGGGCGGCACAGGGCCAGCCCGGGCCGTGCCGCCGGGCAGGAGCGGGTTCCTGCTGCCCTCTGCCGCCCGCCCCGGGAGCGCCGCGGGCCCCTCCGCCCCCGAGGGGCTCCGCAGGCTGCGGGACGTGCGGATGCTCCCTCAAGGGTCTCGCTGGCCTCGGTAAGATGGATTTCGAAAGGGGCAAAGCCCACCTCCCGCTGCACGGGGAGCGATAGAGCTGCTGCGTCTACTTGAAGATGCAGCTAAGTAAAAGGTTTTGGTTTCTCTCTGGGTTTGTGTGATGGTTCAGAGCAGCCGTGCTGTTTTGCAGCAATTTTCCCAGTCTTTTTTGCCCATCACATGCAGTTTTGGCACTTGCAGAGGGTGCTTTTTGGGGAAATCTAACAGGATATTCTCTTTTCTGGAACCAAACAGGTACCACTGCCTGACCAGGGCTGTAGCTGTATGAATTTTAATTCAAACCAGCTCTGTATGAATTTTAATTATTGCCAGGTCTGAAGAACACTCCCCAAACTGCAAATAGTGTAGATGTAGGAGCCCCTTACTTCTTTGATCTGAACTGCTCCTTTTGTGCCAGCAAACACAGCCAATCTGAAAAATGCCATGAGAAACAAAAGCATTGCTCCAAACCATCTTTCAAACTTAAGTAGGGACTCTCCCTCCTTACACAGTGCCCACACAGGAAAGGAAAGCAAGAGTACAACAGGTGCAGCCTTATGTGTATTTACAAACAAGTCACTGACTTCAGTTTGGATGTTCAGCAGGTTTGCTGGGTGATTCTGGTACCTATGCACCTCTACAAATAGTGTCACACAGTTGATACACCCTATACTATACTAGACATCAGCAGAACATACTTTTTTACACGTGCCACCCCCTCCATTAAATTGATGCACAGCTTTTCAATCATAAGGGATGGCATCCACGTGTTTATGCTACTTGTCAAACCAAAGGCAGCATTTCTCACTGCTGCATTCTCTGTTATAGACACTTCCAAAACCAAATATGTGAATCAATACTATTCTTGGCACTACTAGTGATATGATATTTGCCTATCTAAAAGCTTTTTTTTTTTTCCAGGAAAAAAATCGTTATTAAGGTTCAGGTTTGAAGGTAAATTCTATTCTTATTTTTCACATCAGTATATAAAGAGCTCAATTCCAGGAGAGTGACTCTTGATCTGTGTAGTGTCTGAGAACATCATGTCTCATGTAATTTCATGAATTATTAGCCTGAAGGTGTAGCCACTCTGGGCATCATCCCCAACTCTATAGCCTTTTTTATCGCATTTCTGAAGATGACCCAAAGATGAGTTTGTATTTTCTGTAGCTTTATATGTACTGGTACAGATCCTCAAAATAATACAGCTGTGGTAGCAATGTGCTGGCTGCAAAACCTATCAAGGAACTAGAGAAAACACACAGGTATTCATTTAGAAGAAAATATTAGCTCATGCAGAGCTCCATACTATCACTATTCCCCAGAGGAACAAACTGTGGAGGTTTATCTCCATTTATTCTATGCCTTTTCGTAGAGCTACTGGAAGCCATCAGAAAACTGCTCCCTCAGGGGCAGTTGAGCCTGGGATTCTACTTCAGTTGAAGGTCAAGGCAAAGAGTCAAGGAACTGTTGGGCATTTCATGTAGGATCTGGTCTGGCAGAGCTGACAGGTAATCCTGTCCCAGGCAGGTGTTCCAGAACCTGGAAGCTCACCAGCCCTGCAGAATTCAGCAGGGGCTACAACCCGTGTGTGTTGGAGCCTTTACTGCTGCTGCTGCACAGGGCATTTCAGTTTTGACAAGACAGTGTTTTCAAAACAAGCAATGCTTAGTCAAAAAACGGCGAACCAGTTTGCAAGTGATGTATTTGGTATGCTTTTCCAGTAGCAAGCGTAACAGTAAATGAATAAGCCTGAATTAAAAAAAAAAAAAAGAAAAAAAAAGGAAAAAAAAAAAAGGAGATGCCCAAGAAGTTTCAAACAGTATTTGTAGGGAAAAAAACATGAAACAAATCAACCAATCAAAAAACAATGCTGTTTCTCCTCTTTCCTGCATAAGTGATAGCAAAGGGACTGTGTAAGAGCATTGCAAAGATACTCTGAAGAGGTTTTACATGTGTGCGAGCCCATGGATGGAAGGAAGCTGAAGCTAATGAATCAATAAGTAGAATTTTCTGTAATTGTTTTTCTGTTCATAGCTATTGTATCTGTGCCGGCCGACTTCCCAAAGCGGCATCGTAGTTAGTGCTGAACTGGACACATACTTGGTGTCGCTTTCCCGCGGTAGCATGTGGAAGAGATTAGATAAGCGAGGCGGCTCCTGCTGCGGGGAGTTATTCACGCCTCGGAATACTTGAAAGGTATGCTGATCCTCACACCTCGGTGTGAGCGCTGCCAGAAACGCTCCAGGGAAGCTGTTTTATCGGAAAGCAAATACACACGGGCATAGCCCCCTGGCTGGCCTGTTCAAAATCGGTCCTTCGCCTTGGTTCTGCTGCGGCCGTCGGTAGCCGCAGAGAAAACGGCAGCTGCGGTCGTGGTTATCTTTGATGGAGGTTCCTGACGGTCGAAGTGGGAACCAAGAAATCCAAACTACCCATAACTTTTTCAGCCGCGTGAAATTTTCTTTATTGGAAACTGCGTCGCGCGTGTACTTTACTCTTGTTGGGTTTGAGGTTTTGGTTGTTTGACCTTTGGGGTTTTCTTCCTTTTTTTTTTTTTCCCTGAGGCTCAGTAAAACCACTCGAAACAAAAGCCAGCCTTTTAAGACATGTACATACCCCTGTCTGGGTGCCGCCAGGTAACACAGCCAAAAAACGCCGGCAGCAGAGCCGGAGCCGGCGGGAGCCGCGGGGCAGCACCCGCCTCCGTCCCACCGCCGCCCCGGGCAGCCGCCGGGGCTGGAGGAGCGAAGGAGTTAAAGGGAGGCGCTTGGGAAATCTGATGCTAACGAAGCCCCAGGAATGTTGCACATTTCCATTCCCCTCCAGCTTTCGGAGGAGGTTGGTCCCCTGCGCTGCGGGCAGCCGCTCCGAGGAGCACAGCCCCGAGGCCGCACTTGCTTCGAGCGCCGCCCCGCACCTTCTCGCAGGTTACGCCGGGAGACTCCGGGGAGGGACGGGACGGGGGTGAAAAGTTTTTCTGGATTTGGGATGCTGTGACGGTACCTGCACAACGGAGGGAGAGAGGGGTGTGGGGGCGGGGTTCCGCGGCTCTGCGCACCCCGGGCTAGGGCGGAGGGAGAGGGGCATCTACCCTGACCTGGCGCGGCCTCTCTTCTCTTGCAGGCGCGGCCAGAGATGCCGGGGAGACGGCTGTGGTGGGCGCGCTGCTGGCTCGGCGTCTGCCTCTCNAGCCCGCCCTGCTGCGCGCCGCCGACAGAGCCGCCCAGTTCGCGGACGACGACTTTGCCCACGGCGCTCCCGAGCGAGGCGGCGGCGCGCTGGGCGTGCAGCTCACCTGCGATGTCAAGCCAGGTGCGGGGCGGCATGAGGGGCTCGGGGGCGGGAGGGCACACCCTGCACCCCACACCATCACCGCCCTTCCGTGGCACGTAGGGTTCCTGCCGCCCGTGGTGGCTCTGTGTGGTGACGGAGAGCCGCCGGGTGCTGAATCTCCTCGAGCTGGCAGGTGTCTGCTGGGCCAAGGGGCTTCAGCACCTCTGAGAGCCCAGACGCAGGGGCACTTGAGCGACTGCACCTGAGCTCCTTGTTTTGGGAGAGTTATGAAGAAAATCTGATCTTCCCACCATGTGAGGGAATGGCTGCCGTGGCTCCTCTCTCTGCTCCCCTTCGTCTCCCCTCCCAAGTAAACACTTGCACCTTGGAGACACAGAGCTGATGAAACGTGGCAGAATCTTTTTTAGTGCGGTTTTTAAACAAGTTTAAGTCTCTCTCTTCACAGCCTCTTATTTTACAGCAGTATCATAAAAGGCTTCCATGGGGTGGGTTCCATATCCAGCTATTGGTAAGAAATCTGCTATTGCTGCCAAACTATCTCACTGTAATAGCTAGGGGAAAAAAATTGTAAAGTGTCTCTTCCAGTGCATTGTTCAGAACACTTGCCTGTCCATTGACAAGCACAGCTCTGGTGAATTCGGTATCCCTGCAGGAAGCCAGGTACGTCTGTGGTTATACTCATAGGTCAGCAGAAGGTGTCTCTAATGGTCAGGGATTTGTGGATTTACTGACATGAAGAGTACCAACAGGTCTTTAATAATCACAAAACAGTTTGGATTCTGGTTTAATGTGTTGTCTAAAAGACAGGAAATATATTAGGAAGGCTGGTTTATTTCCCATTGATGTTAAAAGCTAATGAAAAGCATGAAGAAGGTAGTTTAAGCTTTGTCACATCCGCGTAGCACATATGAGTGCTATGGCTGCTTCAGACACCACAGCACATGCTAAGCCTAGAAGTTATCAAGGTCTACTTAGAGAAGTGACATCTCCTCCAAAGGAGACTTCTGCACTTGGTGACTTCAGTCCCAGGACTGACATTTAAGCTCCCCTGTGCATAATGCAGTGACACTGTCTACTTTCATCTTGCCTGAAACTGTTCTCAGATGTCTTGGAGAATCTCTGTATGCTCAGTGACCAAAGGTGGACAGAAGACAAGTCAGTATGGTTAACCTCTCTCTTCTCTGCTTCTGTGCATACTCTTTGTGCTGTCATCATAAAGGCCATGCCTCTGTTCTTCTGAAGAGCCCAGGACATTTGCATTTTCTTTGACCATACAAAAGTCCTTCTCTGTGTTATACAAGCCTTGGCAAATAGCAAGAGCATTCTGCTTGTATAGAATAGAGTAATACTTCTGGATGGTGCTGAGAACAGATATGTTGATCTCTGTTCAAGTCTTACAAAGGGCATCCAGCTCAGCATAACCTCTTTCTCCAAACATTATCTTATTCTTTAGCTGTCTCTGGTCAGTCTTTGCTGCTGAGTCTCCAATACCATTGGCAGTTACAGCTAACATGGTGAGTTACATGCACCTGTCATCTCCTTGGCCTTAGGTCTGGGTCCTTTGTCCTCTCTGATGTGGGTCAGAGGAATTAAAGCGAAAGGGTCAGAGGGTGAAGATGTTTGGAGACTCAAGGGTGTGCTCTTTCAAGTTTGTACTCTTGCAGGCCTGATGCTGGGTGAAGTCTTGGAGGAAGAGAAATGTGGTTAGAAGTTTCCCTTAACAAAATCCTTGAATGCATCAGGAATGGATTATGGGCAGTAGTGATCATGGATTTGTGCATTCATCTTCCTGTGCCAGAGAGAATTGTCGTATATATTGGAGAGAAAGCAGTGTACAGCACTGTCCACTAAACCATGTAATCTCATGGAAGGCACTGTCGACACGGAGCACACAACAAGCAGACCTGTGATAACACACAAGCTTCTATGTGAGTTTTCAGATGAAGACCACTGCACTCTCCGAAATTCTCCTTTTGTACTGCTATTGCCTTGTGCTCACTGCTGCAGTTGGTGTGAATGAGTCTTGCTGTAGACATGCTTTTGTCCAGACTGGACAGAGGACATATACACATGTTTTGCCCATTCCAAGGACAGGACCCAACCCAGACCTTCATAAGGCAGCCTTCTCTCTTAGGACTGGAAGAACAGCATACTGAATTCATCAACATCTAGCAGAAATTCCATGCATTTGGCATCAGGATCAAAAAATAAGGCATACTGACTGTCTTTGGTTTCCTTCAAGTCAGTGTATAGGCAAGCATCCAGCATTCTGCTCTGCTTGCCACCTCTAACATTCTCTGTGTTTCCCTGAGACCTTCTTTTGAACACAGGTCAGTAGGTTTCCTACAGTAGTGCAGAGGAATCCCCACTGGCAGCTAGATTCAAATCTTGCAAATGAGCATGGTTTGTATAGCAATTCCAGCATGGCTTGTCACTGAAACAAACAGAACAAATAATGTGATAATCAGATCTCTAATTGGCAGAAATTGACAATTATCTGGGGAGAGCTGCAACTTAAACAGATGTAATGTGCATGACAAGGGGGAATGGCTTCCAAGTTAAAAGAGAGTAGGTGTAGATAAGATATTAGGAAGCAATTCTTTACTGTGAGGGTGAGGCGCTGAACCGGTTGTCCAGAGAATTCATGGATGCCTAACTCCTGGAAGTGTTCAGGGCTAGGTTGGATGGTGCTCTGAGCAACCTGGTCTAGTGCAGGGTGTCCCTGCCTGTGGCAGGGGCATTGGAGCTGGATGAACTCTTAAGTCCATCTTCATTGGAAGATGAACTCTTCCAATGCAAGCCATTATTCAGTGATTCAAGAGACAAGTCGTGACTGTTCCTGTCTTTCTGTGTTTTTAGAGGAATAGTTCTGTCAAGGTACCATTTCAGGAAATACCAGCTGAATGAGATGTTTCTTTGCTGTTGACCTCTCCTCAGACAGCAGGGGAGCTGGAATATACTGCCTAGGTGACCCAAAGGCCATTTTTCTACTGCATTAATTCAGTATGCACAGCTGGAGATTGGGTGGCCCACCCCAGTCTGTGTTTGCCAGCTTTGTGACAGTGCCTGAGTGGATTTGCAGTGATTCTTTAGTAATTAAAATATCCTTGCTCTAGTTAACCTGCTGGAACAAACTGTTTTGGTGAACCAAATAGTCTGTGGTTCAGCCTATTTAAAAGCCCCATTCATACAAGGTGCAGTCTGCTCAGATGCTTGCTGAAGGCCATGCCTGATGCCAGCCCTGCAAGGGGCTGATACCAGGGACTCAAGCTGATTGCCAGCATGGTGTCCATGTTTACAGGCTCATCTGCATGGGGCAGCTGCCTCTCACAGCCAGCACATCCCATCTGCAGGGTTACACAGACCTGCTGTCTGCAAGACTCCTGCCAACTGCAGCTGAACCACCACTTATTTTGGCCAGGTGAAGATGCTGGAGTGCAGACTTGTAGTCCCATTTCACATCAGATGAGCCCATTGTCCCTGCTATTTCTCAGCAGCACCATGAGTGCACCTTACTTCAAATGAAAGACTGGCATCCCAAAAGAAGGAATGCATAGAAATTGAGTTTTGTTGTCTTATCCTGGTCTTTGTTTTCTCAAATCCAGTGTACTGCAAACTATCCCAATATTTAAGTTATTGCTGAAAAATAAAAACTAATGTGTGCCTTATGCTGTGAGTAAAACTAACCAAACAGCAAAATATTTTGGGAACTGTAAACAAGAACTGGATGTGGTCTTTGTTCATTGTGTCATCCTTCATATTCTGTGCTTGTAAGAATAAAAATCAGTGCTGCTTAAGAACAGATGAGTAATTATATGGATTGAGGATTCTCTCTGGCAGTGTCCAGCAGCAGAGACTGTAGAAAGTATGGCACAATATTTTCATAGATCATTTTCTCAGCTTCCACAGTTGTTGCTTAGATTTCCTGAATCTGCTCGATGTCTATCTTTAAGCCTCAAATTGATTTTATTTTTGAAGTTTTAGTGTGTATGGAACTGCTGCCTTCATTTAATGTCCTTCAGTTCTTACATTGAAAGAAAGATGGAAGAGTCTTTCCATATTTACTTGCTTTAGGATACCTGTAATATAGCATAGTTGTTTGGTTTCTTTTTTATTTCCTGATCGTGAAAAGTCTTACCTACTTTCTCATATTGCAGCAGTATCATATGTTAGATTTTCCTTGCTGCCCTTTTTGTGAACTTGTGAGTTCTTCTATACTCCTTTTTGAGATGGGAAACCAGGACTGCATTCTGTATTCAGATGCTCTATTGATTAATGTAATGTCATAATGATATATTATCTTCTGTTATATGTTCTTCTTCTAAATAATCCTAGCATTTTATTTGCCTTTCTGACCTCTGTTGGGCACTGAACTGATGATTACATGACTCTGTAGCCCAACATCTATATCTAGATATATTACTTCAAGATCATTTTCAAGGGGTAATAATAATCGACAAGTATGACATTTGATCTAAAAAAACTTGGATTTTTTTTCAGTGAGAACCTCAATTCACCTTTATCTCCTCTGAACCTCTTTTCTGTCATTTTATTGCTGCTGCTCAGTATCACAGACTCCTTTTGCAGCTCTTTGCAGTTGACCCTTACTTTTACTACCCTTAATAGCTTAGTATTCTCAGCAAGTTTTATCACTTCATTTTATCACTTCTACAGTGAAAATTGGCCATTTACTCTTTACTGTGTTTGAACATGTACATAGGAATGATTAATCTGTTATGATGTGGTGATTAATTTATGCTCTGAAGCAGGGGCTAATGCTGATTTTGTAAGCTGCTTATGAAATGGAAAACCTTGTGGTTCCATGAAGGGGCTACAAAGATAGTAAAGGAACTGGCCTTATAATGATGACTTGAATTTAGTAAGACTTTTCATTAATTTGCTAAAATTGGAATGCTTTTGAAGAGATAATACAACAAGCTTGGGCAATAATAGATCATTTGTATTTCAGGAGAAAATGAAGTTCCGTCTGAAGATGCCCTAATACTACAACTGCACCTTGCGAAAGGGCACGAGAAATTCACTGAAATGCTAAAAAGCCAACAGCAGATCATTGCTGATTTGCAGCAAAAACTTGCTGAACAGCAGCACGTGTTGGTTAGCCAGCAACAGGAGATTCTTGAACAGCAAAGAAAAATGTATGAGCAAATGGATCTGATCAAAGTCCAGTATGGCATGCTTTTTGATACAGTGAAACAAATGTCATTTCAGAGCTTGCAAGAAGATATTCAAAATTATTTTGAAAGTCATCTTCATGGACTTCAGAACCAGGTCAGAAATCATCTCCAGAAGTCATACTCTGTGCACAAAGTAGAAGTGGATGCAAAAGTGATTAATGTTGGGGAGTCTTTGCTGGACTGTGGCCTTTGTGAAAGTGACGAGTTTTGCAATTTCCAAAAGACACCTTCACAATGTGAAAAGTGCACATTGTGTCCTGCTGGATTTTTCCAAATGGCTGAGTGTTCTGCAAACTCTGATCGGATTTGCCAGGTGAAACATAATTCTGTATCTTTCAGTTATTGCTTATGAAGCATTGTGTTGGACATATTGGGATAGCATTCTGGAAATAACTACTTGGAGAGCTAGAGAAATCCAGTTTGAATCATGTTTTGTATGCCGGATGATTTTTTTGTGTGTCCATGTGTTTAGTGTTTAGTGTTTAGTGTTCTAAATGAGGCACTGGTTTGTTCCTGTTGGGTGTGACACTTTTCCAAACCTGACAGCTGGCAGGTAGGAAAAGGCATCCTAAAACATTTAGACTTATGCATGATAAATTTGTTTATTCAATTCCATTACAGTCTACAGGAGCTTCTAAACATCTCTGAAAAGCACAGGAAAGCTTTATTAAGCATAAGTCAGACATTTCTTTTAAAGTTTGGAAACAGAAGTTGTCAGTTAAAACAAATGTAAGAGCTAGTTCCTTCTTAAACATAACACACAAATACACAAATATAGAACACGGATACTTGTATTGTTAAATACATTTTGTTATAAAATACATTTTATTATACAACACAAAACTAGCATGCAAGCAAAATAAGATGGTTCTTTGTTTGCTTTCTGTCATTTAGAAGTCCTAAGATATACAGGAAACTTGATATTTAAAGCAGTATCTTGTTTGCTAAGTGTTGCCCCCAGTTCTTAGCTTGGCATGAGCCTTACCAGCTGGACCAGATACTGAGAACCTGAATGTTTCCATCCAGTTCCCTCTCTGCTAGCCTCAATTTTCTTTAATGCTAGCATTTAAAGGCAAATTCTTTCCCCTCTGCCTGCTGTAGGGTGAAAGGAGGACTTGTTGACGGGGAGTATTACTTTCTAATATACTTTTCATGTGTGTTTTGGTTAGCAGCTTCCTCCCAGACTAAATGTTCTTTAAAGCCTTTCCTAACACTGTCTCGATTGTTGCAACGTCCTTAAGATCAGTTGATTGGTGCACCACTCTTGGGGATGTGTATCATAACGAGTGCTACATGTGCAACCCCTCTGTTCAGCTCATCTGCACACTGCTTCCTTTCTGGGGCATTACACAGTGGTTTTGGATACCTGGTTAAAGCAGGTGACGAATCCAAATCAAAATTGTCCTGCTCTAACATGGTTATGGGATCAACCCATTCTCCATCTCTACATACACCTATTACGGACAGATGGATGTCACAGAGCCTGAAATGCCTGTTTTAACTTTAAGTTGTCATGTTAAACTGTTTCAGTATGATTCTTGTGATTTACAGGACAGAGACGAGTGCACTGAGTCTCCAAGCATTTGTGGTGAGAGGATAAAATGCCTCAATACTCCAGGTAAGTTATATTCTCTGGTAATTGAAGAATGAGGATAATTAGATCTTCAGGAACAGGCCAAAGAAATAGATAAGGACTCAGGCTTGTATGTTAGTGAGTAGTGACATGCACAGCTTGCTGGAATCAAAGGGGTTAAAAACCACTAATCTGTAAGTTGATAACAATTCTTGTGGACAATGGGCTATTTAGGACGTCAGTATCCTTTAGAAGCATTAGATGGTCCCTTTTGCCTTATTTTCATGAGCGTTTATATGTTTTGTTTTTCATTTTCTCTTATGACCTGACTTTCTTCTTGTTTATGCTGGTGCAAATAGGGCCCAAATCAAAGATATTATTCCTAATGGAGAAAAATAGATGTCATTTTCCTTCTGATGCACCTGATTTGATCTAATAAAGACTCTTATAAGACCTCCCTCCATGAATCTTATTCTCCTTAGCAACAGTATTGACAAATACTGAGGAAAGATAACAGTTTCCATCATTTGAGGACACGTTGGGGGAGTTTTTCAGACATCTAAGAAAAAATTTGTCCGCTGTTTTTCACTGCAGACTTCATTATTTCATTACATTCTCATGGCAGTCAGACACAAAAGAGCAAAATTAATAGACATACTGAGCAAATTTTATCCAGGTACTAAGTTCCTTTATATTGGTCTAATTTTTGGTCATCCAAAAAGCCTTGAAAGGAACTCTGTGATCAAAGAGAGCATTTCACCAGTAGTGACCTGTACCTGAGGTCTCACAGTCAAATAACCCAGGAAGGGCTTCATTAGATTCTATGTTTTTCCTCCTCTAGGCTTCTAGACCTGTAAGGAGGGGGTGGCCTCTTTGAGGGGCAAGGGCTATTTTCAGCTGATTGTGAGTGATTTTGTGCCTTTTTTACCCAGTCACTGGTGGAGAAAAATGTGGGACCCTAGCAGAGGATTAAAAGAGGGTGTGGATTTTCTTACTTTGTCCTTACTTCCTCTGGACAGGAATTGTGTTAGTTTGGATGATATTACTACAAACACTACAGCAAACTGGAAATGACTTGAGGAAGAGAGCACTTAGTGTCACCTTGTGTGGTAAATGCTCCACATGAGGTACCATCAGTCTTACAAAAGAAGAGGGAAGACATTTTTGGAGAGTCTTAGAGGTGGACAGTTGGAGGCAAGAGAGTTTAGAGCACAAAATTTGAGTCAGAGCATCAGAGAGGTGTAAGGCTTTGTCTCTTTCTTTACTGAGACATTGGGTTTGCTCCTGTTTGTGTTTTGTTGGATGGAAGCCCACAAGGCTCAGCCCTAGGAAAGGAGAGCCACAATGTGGTAGTAATTTGGTGTTGCTCTAGTCTGTGGAAAGAGGAAAGTCTGTAATGAATTTATTCAGTGGGTTCCATGGAGGGGAACCAGAGCAAAAAAGGGTCTGTACAACTGCTGAAGGAACATAAGTGAGGGCAAAACACTGCCAAGAAACAGATGGGTAGTTATGGTGTGTCAGACCACAGAAAGGCAGTAGCAATGTATTTGGAAGGAAAGGAATCTTCCCTCTCTTCCTCTTCTCCCATTTTTAATGGTGGTGTGTAGATATGTGAAAGCAAGTTATTACCCATGACCTGGACAGGAATCCATGTCCTGTCAATGTTGTTCCCATCTGTCATGGAAGAGAGAGTGTTCCTATTATTTTTTTGTTAGAGGTGACTGCTACTTTCAGCCAGTCTGTTCATGGTAGCTCATTATCTTACACGAATGCGATTAACATGTCAAAAGAAAGGCTGAAACTGAATGTCTGTTTTGGGTAAAGAAGGGAAGAAGGGGATGTGATGTGACATATGAGTTCCAGATGTTGAATGTGGTTTCTCAAGCTGCACGCAAAGGTTGTTGCATCTGTAGCAACTGTTGTTCAACGTGCAGTGTCAGGGGAGACAGAGCAAATAACAGCAAAGAATCATGTAACTAGGGGCCTCTCTTTCTTCACTCTTCCACTTTCCTCTGCATCACACCTTCTTCCCCTGCTGCTTTTTCTCACTTCTGTGTGGGATGAGAATTGTTGATTTATTTGATTAAAGGCTGGTCATTAAGTCATTAGTCATTCAATAACAGTTGGGGGTATGTAATCAGTGAAAGTAGGGTTTGGTGCATCGTTTCCTTCTTAGACAACCATGGGAGAGTAGTCAGATTGTTTATCCAACAAATAGAATCAACCAAAGGCACTCTCCCTGGAATGCCATGCAAAATGAAGAGGACTTACTGTAGAACTTGCTGTGGGATGCAGGGGGAAGAGGAATGAAAACCTTGACAGATAGTCCTGATTTGTAATGAACCATATTGATATGTGATGATCCAAATTTGACATAGAGGGTTTAAAAAGAGAGGGATTCCCATACTTAATCTGCCCAAATGTAACCTTTGCATCAGGCAGTTTTGAGTAGTAGCAGCAGAAAAATACATGCATAGCTTACTGTAATTGCCTGTGATTACCTGGCCTCTGTGAGTGGCAAGGGCTGGGGAATGTGCTGCAGAAAGACTCAATTTCACAAAGGCAGGTTGAGTACAGCTGGACTGCTCGCTGTGAAACCAGGTGCAGCAGTGCTCAGAGCAAGGAGCCAGGAAGAGGTGGCAGAGGCTGTAAAGTGATAAAGAGCAGTGGGAAGCAGTCCCAGCATGCTGCTGTGCTGGTTTTCTGATGTTTGATTGTCATTTGCTGCTGGACCTCTTCTGGGCAAAGGGTAGGGTGCAACTGTGGCCACAGCAAGAAGCAGTCTGTGTGCTGCTTTGAAGTCTCCTATTTGAAGTACAGGAGGAACACCTGCTGCAGATCTTACCAGTAAAAGACTAGACAGCAAATTAGTGCATATAGCCATCACAAGTATTTGTGAAACATGATACTAGTAAATACTCAAATATACACTAAAATATTTTTAAGAAATGAATAGCATAAAAAGTGTTCTAGGCACTACTGAAAATTTTCTCTGCTGTGTGAACCAGGTGTATGTGTGTACTTAGTTCATCCAGTATTTCTCAGTGGTGGTGAAGCTACTGATATGAGGAGTAGAAGTGGTTAAGAAATGTCATGTGAGCAAATACATCATGGTTAAAACTGATTTCAAAGGGAAAGATTGTCTGGGACAATCTTTCTATAGTCCCTCTAGAATGTTTTTAGTTGAAAAAAATGTAATCTTATTTATTTGGCTTTTGTTTCTCATTAAAAAATGAGACACTTTCAGAGAGGAATAAAGTGTTAAGTTTCTCTTGACTTTTTTTCAAAAAATCTTACTGTTCTGCAGTGAACTCTTGATAAAATGGTACCTGATCTTAGAAGGAATATTCTCACATCATAAATTGTACAGTCCTACATATTGGTGTTAGTGGAGAATCATCACTTAAGTGAATGAAGTGTAAATAGACAGTGATATAAGGGTGAATATATGAAGCTTGTCTAAATTAACACAGTGTCTGGTGTTCTCTGCTGAATAATGTAGCATCAGAAGTGAATTCTAGCCAACATTCTGACCTCCCCTGCGGGCCAGGTTCGTGTGTACTTGCAGTTTGCAGCAAGTGTGGTGAGCTTTTCTGTCTACATCAGCAGTTTGCATAGGCAGCCCCACCCTGGGCTAGCAGTGGAGAATCCATTGTTGGGATCTGTGCAAATGCTTGCAGTCCCAGTCTTAGAGCAAGGCCCAGCCAAGGTACAGGAAGTTTCCAGCTAAAGAATAATGCAAGTGTATGACATTAGATCTAGATACTAAAGAATATTTAAGACAATCTATTAGAAAGATGATTACTGAGTTTTGATCGTGGTGGTAAAGAAGCATAAATGACTGCATTAGTGATTAAGTTTCGAGGCACAAGCTGCAGGTTGTTATTCTTTAGGATGCCTCAGATCTTGTGTGTTGATTCAGATCCTGAAATCTCCATGTACAAAGGTTTTGAGTTCTAGTTGCTCCAGGTGGAAGCACTGGCAGCTGCTGGTGCTCTTGGAAAATTGCCACAGAAAATTACAGGCTGTTTTTAAAACCTGTTTTTTCTGTGTGCATTCTTTGATCCACTGAGGTCATGGCATACCATTTAACAGCACAAAATTGCTTTATGTCAAACAAAGTAATTTCAAACAGCACATGTATGTTCTCCTCACTGTTTGCAGCAGTGTTTTACTTTAGCTTGATCACAACCACTGGTGTCCTGTGTCTGAGGGCAGTGGTTTTCCACTTTTTAGATGCATGGGCTACTGCATAATGATTTTAAGCCTGCTGTTTACAGTTTCGGTTTTCCTATTTGTCTCTTGCACGTTTTTTAAAAAGGGTATATGCAGTGAATGCCAGGGGTCCTTGTCCCTTGGGCTGCAAAGCACTGCTTTAGCAATCACAGCAACAGCAGGGCTACCCTGTAGCATGGCTGGGCAGGCAGTGCACATTTCTCCCTCTGTAGAGGAACTCTCCATTAGTTGAAAGGAGCTGCTCGGTGTACCAGTCACCATGCCTTTTACATCAGAGAAGGAAGAGACTGTCTTTGGAGCAGTATCACTGTATCTGATATGTTATAGATTTCGGTTAGAATTGCCCCTATGTAGCTTCTTTTTCATTCCAAACCATTGTGCTTGGCTTGGACAAGGTGAGTTAGACCTAATATTTCCTCTGTAATCTGTCAAGGTTCCTTTAATAGCATAAAGTGATCTAAATCATAACTGTCTTCTGTATTCTCACTCACAATTAGATATATATCAAAGATACTTTATATGTGGAGTTGTAGAGTTCTTATTTTTAGTATTTTAAAGGTATGACAATAAAAACAGTCCATTTCCTGTGAACAGGTGGTTTCCGGTGCCTTGGAGTTGCTGAGAAAGATGCAGCTTTGGGAATGTGTGGAGAGGAGTATTTCTTTAACAAGGAAATGCAGGAATGCCAGGCGTGTTTAAAGTGTGAAGATGGAATGGTGGCTGTGCCTTGTTCCACTGTCAGTGACACAGTTTGTTCAGCAGCCAGTGAAAACAAGCTCTCAGAGTCTTGGGCTGCAAACATCGTTCTACCCCCTGTAAAGTCTGGCATCTCTCAGGTCTACTCTGGCTTGAACTTGAAGATAAAGGGGAAGCTTCCCTGTGATATCCTGTCCACTGAAGAGAGCAGCCTGGTATTCAGGCAACATGGTCTGTTGTGGACTGACCTAAATTTTGCAGTAAAGCACAACTGCAGGAACTTTTTACAGCTTTCCTTAAAGCTTAATGGCAGTGAGGAAGACTATGAACTGAGTGGCGTTCGGATCGAGCAGCCAGAAGGAAAATATTTCCAGAGCACTAGTTTAAGCAGTGCTGCTGAAGTGGAGCCCAGCCAAACTCTTTCTGTGTATTTGAGGAGCCCTAATCAATTCTGCAATCAAAGCAAAGACTTAAATATTTATGATCTTAACACCCCACTCAGTTTGTTTTGGTTGTCCCACGACACAGGTGCTGTGGCACTCAGTGCACAGATGTCAACAGCGTTGCATTACCAAACCAATTATCGACCTACCTTTAAAATAATTTCTGTCTCTGACCCTTATATGCTAAGTTTATCTCATGATGGTAGAGCTATAAAGTTCACTGAAACTGGTGTTGTCAAATTTGTGTTTCATCAAGCATTGTATTCCATGGGTCATACGTGTGTCCGGGAGGGCTTCTCCTTAATTTCTTATATCAATAGGAATGGTACCAACAGAGAATTAATGAATGTATTTAAATCTGGGGTAAATTACAGAGACACATCAGTATCTGCTTCTGGGGCCACAAAGGTTGATGCTGGAGATCTGGTTAGCTTTGAGATACTTTCTCCTGCCCAGTGTAATGTTCGGTATTTTGGAGATAGTTCTGGAGTTAGTATGTTTAGCCTCATCTGGATCCCTTCAGCTGTCTCTAGTGCCATATCAGCCACAGTTTCTGTTACAGGTCTGCCTACTGGAGCGGTGAGAAACAAACTGCTGGATTTCACCCAGGTCTCATCCAACGAGAAACAGATACAGCTGGTTTCTTCTGGACAGCTTGCTCAGAAGTATTTTATTTTTACTGAAAAGGGAGTTGCCAGCATTGCATTTGACTTAAAGCTCATCCATTCATGCAATGTGCTCAAAGTGACTCTCAATCAGTTGACCATGGATCACATGCAACCCACAGCAGTTGCTCAACAAATTGGAGGTCAGATGCCAGAGGGAAGCATATGGACCAGTGTGTCCCTCCGTGCATCTTTTGGAGTGCATAATGGAACATTGATATCAGTTTCTCTTGACTGTGTGCGTGGAAGGATCAACCAGATCACTCATGAACATGGAACCAGTATATCTATTTTATGGATTTCATCTTAATTTCTGCGCAGTGAAGTTAGCATGGAACTGGGGTTTCAATTGTATTTGGATTCTGCTCTGATTCTATACATATTTGACACTGTACTACATTGACTTGAGCAGATCATCCCACAAAATGCTCTCAGTTTTAGGAATATTTAAGTATAATCTTAACTAAATGATCACTGTTTAAAGAAAACAAGAGCTTTCAATCAAGATTTTAATTCTGTTACCATATTCAGACAGGGGAACATGGAATTTAGATTAAAGCCCCTTATTTTAATAAAACTGTCTCTTAAAATTGATTCTTTCTGGACCACAGAAAATTGCAGCTGAGGGTAAATAGCATTTAGTGCTGTAACTGAAAGCAGCAGAGCCAAATAATTGAAACCTGCTTTCATTTTTTTCATGCAGCAGGCTGATAAAAAGACTAAATGTACTTTGGGGCTAATTTGACTACATCTTGCAAAATGTTGTGCTTTCCCTAAATGGAAAGAACATGCCTCAAATAGGTGATAATGTGGCAACACTGGAGTATACATTCTTAATATTGTGGAAAGGGACTGGGTCAAAAATAGAATATTATTTTTACAACAAAAACAGTGGAACTAATGGCTGCTCTAATTTCATTTGGAAGTAATCTGCATTTAGGTAATTTAGGAAGGCTTTTCTCTGTTTTTAGTTTTGCCAGTGAAAAGTTGCAGAATGCGAAGGAAGGAAGTCTATTCTAACAAGGAAGACTACATAGGCAAAAAGAAACAAATATTAAAAGAATGTCTTGAAAATTAGACTTCTGAAAATTAAGCAAATTTTTATTCTGTTTCTTTTAAACAGAAAAACATTTTTCTGATCAAAAAACCCCCATTATTCACAAGTCTATTTATTTTACCAAACAGGTACTTACATTTAGAAGGTGAGTTTTTTTATTTTAATCAAATCAGTCAGTTAATTCAACTAAATGGTGTATTCATTGACACTAATTTTTATTTTCTTCCAACTTTTCCATCAAACTAATTCTTTCTTTTTCTAAACTATATAGACTGTTTTATCCCATTTTCTTCTTTCTCCTCTACAAATGCTTTTTCACTCTCCTTTCTCATTTCTTTTGTTAGGAGTAAATGATGTGCCTTGTCACCTCTTCCCCAGCTTTCTTTCAGCATTCCTACAAAAGAATAGATGTTTGTGTCATGGATGTAACTACAGAAGCGGGGCATTTACAATGCACTTGCAGGCTGCCTTAAATTACCCCATTTGAAAAGAAATATTATGCACAATATAACTTTGTGTCTGCCTGAGTATGTATGTACATTTCTGTGTTTTAATCTGTTTTGGGGTTTGTTAAACTGTTTCTGCTGTACAATGGCCTCCTATAATTTTCTGTAATAGAATGAACCCTAGTGCAAAGCTTCTATCTAGTCATTGTTTTAACTTGTGACATTATAACTGTGTTCTTAACATCTGAAGTTACCTTTCAATCATCTCTTTTTCTTCAAGAATATGCTCAAGGATTCAGGCTTTTGACAAACTGCTCTCCTGCTCCAAACAGAGAACAGTAGTTTTTCCTGCTTTCAGCTGCAAAATCCAAGCAGTCTGTCAGAGGACACCTCCCTGGGCATTGTGTTGCAGCCAGTGTAAGTGCACAACCCAGTAATCCTGGTGTCCCCAAGGTCTGGCAGTGACAGAGATCGCAGTGCCTGCGTGTATCCAGGGTCTCATTCGTTCTTGTAAGGTCATAAGGAAGGATGAATTAAAACTGCTGTTGAAGGTGTTCAACATCTGCACAATACTGTTATCACTGCAGAGGACATTTTGTAGTGGCAGAGAAGGACTTCTGGGATGAAAAGCGTGTGTATCTGTTGTGTGCAGGAGAGCTGTGTTACCTGGGAGCAGAGCAGTTTTTCTGGGAACCTCACTCTTGGAGTCTACTGAGACTGAACAAAGATGAAATGGGACAGGAGTTAACATTCTTCTGACATAACCCATTCTGCTTTATGTACAAGGGTGCATGTGATGTCGGAGAAGCTCTGCAGAGAGCACACCTGGGTATTTTTATGACAAGAGCTGAGGGAGAGACAATGTCAGAGAAAGGTAGAAATTACAGGCTTACATTTTTGTTTTAGAAGAAGTTAAGGAAACTATTTTCTCACAAACAGAACCCTTATTATCCTTTGCTGGTTTCTGTTGTGCAGTTCTGTTGAAGGCTGTCACTCACCAGAATGACAGCTTTAGACTCATTCTAGATTTAAACCTGTGTAGCAGAGATCAGAATCTGGTGTTAGGAGTAATCTGGTACATCTTTAGCGAAGTGCAGATGTTACTTGAATATAATAAACATTTGTCTATATGTGGCATATAGCAAATCTAATGGCATGATTTGTATGAGTATGCTTTATTTGAGTGAGATTGTGAGATTAGTGGAGTTAAACAGGGAAGAGAATGGTGCTACAATACTGTATTATGCATGCTGGTAGTACTTGCATTTAAATGCACCATTATTAAAGGATATTGAAGCTACAAGAAAGGTACAAGTGAGCATTATTACAACTGAGAGAAGTTCCAGAGTATGAATTCTACAATGTAATAAAATTTTTTGGAGGATTCTGTGGGGAGTGCCCGTAATTTCCCTTAAATTCAGAGTAAGTTTTTAGACGCACAGTGGCAGAAACACAATAGTTTGCATCCATCTGGTAGTGATAATGCATCTAATGTTTTACTTGTGTCATCTATGATAAGGCACTCAGAGAGTGAAAAAAGTCTTATCTAATATGTATTATTAATTGCAGTTTACAGCAACATTAGCTTTATTTCGAGCAAGAAAAGGCTGATCATTGAGCCTCTTCTGAATCTCCTCCTTTCAAAAAATGAAAAGCCTGGATCTGTCATTGAGGGCACTCACTAACCTTGGTTATAGCTACAGGAATTTGAGTGAGTATGTTGGAATCAGTATAGATTTATGATAGTCTGATTAATGGCGTATATAGCCTTTGCATCTATGAAAATGATATATATTGCTCATACCATGCAACATTAAGTGGTGCACTATGTCCTGAATAAGATAAGGTTCAAGAGGAATCAATGCACAATGAATGCTAATCTTATGGCACTTATCCCATTTGCTGTAATAAATTGCATGTTTTATTGGCAGGTGTCTTATTAATTATTAACAAATTTGGAACTTCTTTATTTTTTTCCATTTTTTTCTGTTAGTAGTACAATATAATACTGTGAAGTACAGAATTAATTTAAAAACTTTGGTTTTGCATCTTTTGATACCGTATTCATTAATATGTTTAGAATAGCTGGAGACAGACTCTTCACTCTTTTCTGCCAGAGAGTGTTTCCAAAGGAAGGATTCACAAAGTAACAGAGTAAGTATGAGGCTGGTAGAATCCACCTGTACAGAATGAGTTTAAGTTAATACATACAGGAAAGCAGGTGGTTATTTCACTATGTTACAAAGATAACAGACAACTTGTTGTTACAGGAAACTTGACCATTACAGGAGGAAGATAATTTAGGCTGTATAGTGCTGCTCATACAAAAGAAAAAAAGATTTGGCTTACAAAACCTGCATTGATTTGTATTGGGAAACATTTTGCAAGTTCAAAGCTTTTACCTGAATGTATTTATTACCTATGCACATTTTTTATGCTTTCTGTCAAGTCAAAACTGGGCAGAATATGTGAAGTCTATTTTAATATTATGGATATTCCTCTGTTCTGTGGTCTCTGCAGATTGCAGTTCACTGTGAAAACTGTACTATTTTCTAGTGGTGCTTTTTATGAAATTTTCTACTTTGAAATATTACCTTGTTTTAAAAATACTGTTTAGACACTTGCCTCTGTTAATATTATATTGTAATATGTTTTAAGATAATTTCACTGAGATAAATAAAATTATAAAACTTCATTGGTATTCTTACTCAATTCTGAGGAAGAATGATGGTGGCCCTGGTGTTTTTTACCACTGACTCTTTTGGGGTCAGCATTTCACAGATGTTATCTGACTTAGTCACCTGTGCCTGCAGAAGTGGCACTAAACAGGAGCAGTAACAGTGGGCATTTCTAGAGATCTGCCTGCCTTCTGTTCCCATGGTCGAAACAGCAGCTCTGAGGAGATGAAAATTGTCCTAAGAGCAGTACAGTTTATCCTGGTCATGGCTGGTGCCCCAGTAACACAGAAAAGAAAGAAATTTGTCCTGCCTTGGTGCTTCATAGGCTCTGTGTTATATGTGAAAGCTTTTATGGTATTGGGAGAGGTCCAGATCAGACTGTTGCAGTAGCACAGCTATGCTTCTGTCAGGGTCTGGCCAAGTTAAAACTCATGCGTTCTCAGTAGAAACTGTACAAGTATTTTAGATTGTACATCTGTTTCTTCTTTTTAGGGATGCTGTTGTTTATTGGATGTAAACGCAAAGAGAGATGCTGTCAAAAAGGGATTACAGACATCATTATCATACTCTAAATTACCCAAGGATAACATTCAGAGGAAGGAGAAAAGAAGCATTTGTGAAATACAGTTGAAAGTAGGACCATCCTCCTCCAGGCTGGATCAAAACTGCCTCTTCTCTTCTGGCCTTCAGCAGCTGACACTGTTTATGCCCTTTCCCCAACAGCCTGAACCACCTTGATGTTTGTCTGCTCCCCATGATGGCTCTCTCAGGGTCACCTTACATTTCTATTCAGGGCTCTGATGTTCCTTGTTCAACATCCACATGTACAGGTCTAGAAGGACACTGTGCCGCTGAGCCTGGTGCCCCTTCCTCTTCTTGGAGGGTTTGCCTTGCAGTATGGCTCTGAAGGTATTAACTATGTCAGTGGCAGTGCCTGTGCTGCTTTTGCTGTGCTGCCTGACAGAAATAAGTAGTGAGTGAGCCCCGAAACAGCTGGGTTGCCCGTCTGCTGGACCTCAGCATCTCCCTGTCTGTACCTGTCTTTCACTGTCTGGTTCTGGTTGTATGAAAGCCAAATGACTGTGAAAGAGGGATCCAAGAAACTCGTTTGCATTAAATAATAGAATTGCTATTGCTAAAACAGAGTTTCTTGTCCAGCTGCAGTTTGCACAGCTTTCCCCAGCCCTTCCTTGGAGCTCTGCAGGCACATTGACCTGCAGGATTGCATCTTTTTTTCACTGGCTCTTCAAAGGGAAACAAGCTGCTCTCCAGACATTCTAGTGCAATCCAGTTAAATGGCATCTCTTGAAAGTAGCCTTAAAAGGCTGGATGTGATTTCCCCACTAGAAGGATGTTAATGCCTGGCTTTAGCAGAACCTTGGAGTAAAAGCCTGTTGTGGTTATATACATACAAAAATATGTACCTACATACATGTATGTGTATATTTATATAATCATCTTGGTCTTGGTTAAAAAGCATTTTCTGTAAAAGAAGAACTGTGGAAAAGCATTTTTAAAAGTTCCTGCATCTTCTCATAAAATCAGTGTCTTCAACTTTCCCCTTTGCCGTTTTTTCACTGGAAACATAGGGGAATGAAAGAGAAATTAAAAAGAGAAGATTGGGGGAATGGAAATAAAAGGGGGGAAAAGTGGAAGGAGGAAAAAGCAATCTCCAGTGTTTAGGTAATTCCATGTCTAGAAATTTAAACTAGTTTTTGTCAGAACTTGGTCTTTCAATCAGTTGTATTTAAACATTTGTTCAACTGAAAATTTGATCACGTTTGGCCTCATTTCTGTCTCTTCTTTAAAGCAATTCCCACCTACCAAATTTTGTAAACTAAAGTAGAGTATCCTGAATATGCTAAAGTACTTTGCTCAGCTGGAACATTACCTTGGGTAATTTGGTTAATTAAATACCAGTTTATATTGGGAATTCTCTGGATATATCTGTGAGTTTTGGCATGCAAACCTCAGTTTTCATCATTACCTCTTAACTATGTTTATGTTGGGAACTGCTTCTCATTAGATAAATGAGCCTTCTCTGAGCTCCACGTTGTCATCACTTGACTGCTAATGGTACCTTTAATTCACCTTTGGGTATTTTTCTATTATATTGCAGTCAATAATCTAGACATGTACTAAGTGTCTTCAGGAGCTCTGTGCATGTGGAACGTTGACAGAGTGTCCTGGTCACAGCTGGTTTTTCCTGACTTGCTTCATTGTTTTAAATCACAAGTTGTATTCAGTTCAGAAGTCCATATGATAGACATGGGCTTTCAAAGCAAGTTAGGCCTGCTGAGTGATTTAGACTGGTAATCACATCTGAGTTGCATGATTGCAGCCTTCTCTTGCAGAGTATAAAAAAACATCTGAGAGTACTCACAGATTAAATGCAGGTGTCTTGAGTGAAGAGCCAGAGGTGCTTTACATCAAACTCAAATAAAAGCCTCATACTCTACTCAGGAAGTAAAAAAAAAAAAAATAATTATTATATACTGTAAAATACACTGTTTGTTGAAGGAGAAGTACATTTGTTGGTTTTATTAGGAGAGGAGAATGAAAATGTGTGCTTTATAGCAAGTAGAGAAGACAAATTGCTTAAGATGCCTTCATGCCTGAAAATGCTCTGTATTTAATTTCTTCTTGAACATGTACCTAGATTTGTTTAAACCTTTGCTTCAAACTACTGGCACATCAGTAACTTCAATACAGGCTTGATTTGTGCTAAAACCTTTGAGGATATTTTCCCCCATGTGCCCGAGAAACATAATAAACTTCAAACACCACTGAGCAGTCCTTGAAAAATAGTGTCTAATACTGCACATCTCCCAACAGGTACAAGCTTTGTGATCCTGGCCAAGGCAGCAGTGTTTATCCTCACCTGCTACAGCCTCCTGAAACCCTTGTCCCAGGGTGGTCAAGCTTTCCCCCACCTTTTGACCTTGCTAGAGGTGTGCAGTGACAGCTGTATTGGGTGGGAAGCTCCAAATACTTGGGTTTGACTTGTCATGAATGTTTTTTTCCCTGTTATTTTATCCATTCTGCCTTTCATCCTCCTTTCATAAGGCCGAAAATCCACTGTTCCCACATCTCCACCCTTGATGTGCACCTGTCCTTCTGCTCTCTCAGGTCTTGGTGTGTGACAGGGGTTTCAGTTCTTGGTTTGTTGTTGGCAGGCTTCCCTCTCTTACTCATCTGTGCAGCACCACATAAACACCACATACCTCTGAAAGCTCAGATACTGCATAACCAAAGGTGATTTGTCCTGTTTGGACCTGTACAGCCCTAGGAGACAGGGAGGTGCCATTTTCATACCTAGAGATGACCTGTTTCCATGGCAGTGCTCTTGCAGCATTTCGCACTTTTGGTATCACCCCTTATTCTTGAACTATGGATGTCCTTGAAAATTTCTTTCAGGTTCTGTGTTTGAATATGCACTTGAGAATTCACTTATATCCTGAGTGGAGAGGGAATACCTCTTTTTGCCTTACCTTTGCAATTACTCCCAAAGCCAAAGATGGATGGAAAAGATCTGCTTTCATCCAGGCTTTCTGGCATTTGGTTTCCCGAGGCCAGAACACAAAATGTGTTTCCTACCTTGCATATAAGATTATAAATACCTACAGTATTATTGGTGTGCTACTGATAAAATATATTTCAGAATTGATAATCTCAGAATTCAGCCAGCTCTGCAGGCATATTTGAATTATAATGCAGGTACCAAAGTCTTTGAAGATTTGTTTCTGTCCAGGTTGGGCACAATATTCTTTGATAAGAAACAGGTTGGAGAGCACATGGAAATGCTGATTAAACAGGCCAGGCTGGCTCTGGGAGAGGGACCCCTGCTGAAGCTCGGGAGCTGACATGACTGAGGGTCCTGCCACAGCCTGGCCATCACAGAAGCAGGAGTTTGTGGGACCTGAGGAGTTCCCAGGACATGCCAAGATTTAGGAATGGCTGGGGTGTGTTGAGGTTATTTTGCTGTTGTAGCATTTTTGTTGCTCACTGCTGTACTCCTATGGGTAAATAATGCTTTCCTTGGAAGGTTGCCTGTATTCAGTATCAGCAACTTAAGGGAAATTTGTTCCATGAGCCCATCCTGGTTTGAATATCTGAACAAAATGCCTAGAAATTGCAGGTGATGAGGCATGGAGGTCTTCATGTAATGAGCTGAGTTTTCACAAATCAGTAGGAGCACAGGACACATCACTTGATAATAGAGACTTAGGCTGGAACTGTAACAGATTCCCTTAGTTTTTGTGCTTTAAAAACATGCTAAACCCAATGCAAGTACCCAGGCTACAGTCTGTATTAGGGATTGGGATATTCTTATGGATAGCTCTCAGGTGATAAATAAAAACTATTTCTGACATAACTCAAAGAAGACTTCATTCCGTCTGTGTTGCAGCTCACCTCCTCTGTATCCATATCACAGTGCCTCCCAGGAAACCAGCAGATACAATTCACTGGACTTGACACTGATGGTGAAGTGTTGAGGGCTCCTGGTCACATGTATCTGGATTTATGGAGTGAAACATGAAATCCCCTCTGCAATCATTCCTTCCAGCTGTCTGAAAGATCTGCGTGGATCTGGTCTCTTCTAATAAATAACCACTCTGAAGCAGGGATTTGAATTACACTGGTTTTGGTAAATTGAAAATCCTTACTTCAGCAGTGCTATGGTTGCTGACAAGATACATCACTGAGGTCTGGATCATTCTTCAGGGAGCAGATACTCAATCTGTGTTCAAGATCTCAGTCCAGCCTTTAAGACTAGGATACCCTTACCCATCACCAAAGTAGCACTGTGGCCCTGTTAACAGCAGTGCCTTTGGAGCTGGGCAGTGGAAGTGGCTGTTGCTGCACCAGGAGGATGCTCCAGGCCCGTCCCCACCCCAGAACACCTGGTGTCCCCACTCACACACCCAACACTGACATCTCTTCTGCTACAGCAGCCCCAGCCCATGTGCAGGAACATCTCATCCTTGCAAAGAGGCCAGGCCCTGGCTGCAGCCTGTGCCCATGTCCTGGGGTTCCCTATCAGCAGGAGAGGCTGGGGGCTGCAGGAGCCTGTTGAGGAACAGAGACAAAGAATTTTTCTGGTTTCAGGACCACTAAATGCTGATTGTGTTCATGTTACCCTTGAGGTGTTTCTGTGCCCTTCAAGGCTGCTACTAGAGGTTTGTCTGCTAGAGAGGACTTTTTTTTTTGTTCCAGTGAAATACTCTGAACAGGGAAAGGTCTTATTTATCACTGCCTCAGCTGAGCAGTTTTAAAAGTGGCAATAATAGTTGATAAGAGCAGGGAAAAGGCAGGTCTCCAGCCCTGGGGAAGGTTTTGACAAATGACTGCTCACTAGACTGGAGGTGTTGCTGGCTTGGAGACAGATGGGCTCATCAGTTGTATGCAGGTAATGCTACAGGTAAAGGAGAGAAATTTCTGTAGGCGTGGTTGAGATCATTACAGCAACCTCTTTATCTGCTGTTGGCATCTTTTGCCTTCATAGCTAACTCATTTTTCTTTGAAAGAGACCAGGGAGTGAGGGATGGGTGAGCTCTCTAGGCACAAAGAAAAGGATGTCTCTTGATTTTGGTGCCATGCATTAAACAGGTGTGTTTGTGTCAAATCTTTGCCCCAAACTGTTTTGTTGCAAGTTACATGGGCTCCTAATTTGCAATCAGTTAATGACAGATTTAGTCCTCTCTTTTAAAAATGTTTGTCTTTTGTTTCCTTAAGTGTATCACAACAGGTATGAGCTGGTATTAACTGTAACTATTTGTTAAAAATTTCTGTACTGATTTAGGTGAGTAGTAATTGAGTGTAAAAGCCCCATAAAGTCCCTTTCAAAAGGAGACAAGCAGTTTGCAGCTTGCCTTGTGCAAAGTTTTGAGCAGTACAGATTTGTTATGTTTCTCCTCTCATGTTTCTGAATGAGTAAATAATTGTAAAAATAAATGTAATGTTTCAGGTAGGTATTTTGGGGGCTTGAGTCTATTTCTTAATGGGAGCATCTATGCTGATATGCCTTAGGTATCCTGAGGTTAACAGTGAAGTCTTCAAAGACTAAATTAATCTGACAAAAGAAAATACTCAGAGCAGAAGCTGTAAGAATGAAGACAGAGAAGGTCACAGTCACTCCCTTCCCTCATTTTCTGTGGATTCCAGTTAAACCCTAAACTTTATTTGATGCAACAGGATGTGTTGGTTACTTTATTAGAAAAAAAAAAGAGTGTGTGTGGGAAGAAGTTTGGGAATTCCTACCAATCAAACACCTTGGAAATGTTTTTGGACTTCAGTTTTAATGGTAGAAATATTTGAGAGTGTTTCTAAAGGCAGATTGGATGAGATTCTGTACTCTTGACACTCATTTTGATTTCTTTTTGCAGCTTGTTCATATTTTAAATTTGAGAAAAAATTGAGAAAAATATTTATAATGAACAGATGAAGATGTTTCTTAAAAAAACAAGCAGGCAGTAGAGATCTTCAAAGATTTTTTTAAATACACTCGTATTTTTCCCTTTTTGAGAACTATTGAAACTAGGTCTGTATAAATACAGATGTGTCATCTTTGAACATTTAAGTGAATTAATGGCCAGTTACCTATTTTGTCAGACCAGACAGTCAAAAAGGCAGCAGAACCTTTGACAACCCAGCCAAAGACTGGTAGGACAGGAGGTGCCATTCCCCCTTGCCACTCCTCACCTTGTGCTTTTGAGCCACAGTTTAGAGAACCCCCTGTTTTGGAGAAAGGCTGTTGCCAAGCTTTTGGAGGTTTTCAGAACAGGTTCTGACACTCAGCGCTCAGAACAGAGACACTAAACCCATCATACAGCCTGAAGTCACTATGCACTACTCCATTCACTGTGGATGATTATTTGGCTCTTATTGGTGCTCTTTCTAATTATCTCCAGATTTCTTAAAAAGGACTGAAAGCCCGTTACCACAGCCTGTGTTTTCAGTGCATTTCCTGTCATCCACAGCTTGCCCTGAGAGTCCTGTCCTCTTTCTTCTTCTTTAGAAATCTAAAAAATTCATGTCTCAGCATAGCAATTTCTACTATAAGAGTAATGAGTTCTAATTGTTTCTTTGTTCTAAAGAGAACAAAATTCGCTGAGCATGTGATAGACTAGAAAAGAAAATTGAAATACAGAGCAAGGAAAATACAGCCTGAGCAATGGCTAGATATCAGATGGCCTATTTCCATATAATTGGGCCATTCCTTCATCTTCCCTAAATTGAGAAGACTATTCCTCTTTCTTCTCTTCCAAGCTTACAGAGAGCTCTGCTGGTTTGAAGGCAGAAGTGAACAGAGCTTGATAAAATGTCAGACTTTTATGGGTAATGTCTGGTCATTTCCGTATCTCTGCCTTTCCGTTGAATTTTGTAAGAAAACTACTGATATGCAGATGAGAAGAGATTTTTAATATACCATTATTTGATTCTGAAGTACAGAGCCTTGAACTACATCCATGTTTCCCTGCTACATTCTGAGAAGGAAGTGTTGCATATCCTTGGAAATTGACATGGAGCCATTTCCTGGCAGTGGTCTGGTGGCCTGTATCACAAGCTGGGGTTTTGTTACTTTTATATTCTTCCCTAGAATTTTATTCTTGACCCGTATCACAGTCATGGCACAGGCTGGATTGTGGCCAGAAATGCTCTGTTCTTGTTTAGATTTCATGGATCTTACCACAGACTGCTGGGGTGACTGGGTTGGTGGCTCAATCTATCTGCTTTTGCTACTTTAAAAATGGGATAAAGGACCACTGCACCGCTACAGGGGTGTTATGAGGGTAAAATTCATTCCTAATGGCTGTGAGGTATTCAGAGGCAGTGGTAATGAGGCTGTATGGATGTCTGGAGTATGTGCTTCACTGCACATCTGAAGCAAAACACGTCTGTTTCCTTGGCAACCCCTCTGCATCTGTACCATTGTAGCAGCTCTCCACTGGATGTGGAAATATCAGGCATCATTACTGAATCGTGTTCACATTTTGTTCCATCCATATTCTGCTATTAAGAAAATTCTGTTTGTTACATTGACACTGTGGGCTCTGAATGGTGCAGGCCTATTCCTTCCTCTCCCTTCCCTGTCTCCCTGCACCTCCCTCCCTCCAGCTCCCCTTCTCCCCAGCTTAGCCCTCTTTTCTGCTTACAGCAGAAGCCTCGAGGTCATCCCACCTTTGGTGGGAAGCAGCAGCACTTCTCTAAGCAGTGCATAAATAGGGTAATGTGGAAACACATCGTGTACATGTCCATGCACTGCCCTTGAGGAAATTAAAACAACGTGAACTTTCTGAACAACAATTAGTGCTGCCATCTGTTACTGTCAGCAGATGTACGTGATAACCTTGTGTTCGCTTCCTTGGAAAGACCTGTGTGTATTCCCCTTATGTTATCCATAAAATCTTTTCCTTTTAACAATGTAGAGATATGTGAGATTGTCTAGCAGTTTCATCCTGACGTGTCGTGGTTGTATGAATGCCTTTACATAAAACAAATATCAAAAGATCTGCAGCTCTGAGCTGTATGTGGTCACTGCTTCCGGACCGGTGAGAGTTTATGTCCCATGGAAGCCCAAAGGCTGCTCCTGTGAGGAAGGGCTCACCACAGCCTGGAAACTCTGCAGCCTCATCCTCCTCATGCACCCAGTGTCTGGGTCCTCCTTCGAGCTGCTGTGTGTTGAGTGGTGGCTGCCAAAGATCTAACCCTACACATGGAGAAAGGCAAATGTGTCGTGTTTAAATAGTTGTCACCAATTCAAAATAAAAACTTCAGGCTTTAGGGTTTCAGTTCTTCTTGCTGTCAGTCTAGCCCGATTACCCTGTAAAGATAAAAAGGAAATACAGGTAAAAAGAAGTGTTGAAAACACACCTAAGTTCAAATTCTTGTGCTCTGCTTATTCCCAGCACCTGCATCTCTTCAACTCAGTTTCTCTGAGATCCATTGCTCAGAGCACTACTTCACTTGCCTTCACCTCTGCTCATGAGCAGGTTTGCAGCTCTGTACATTTGTGTTGGGTAATGTACCATGAAAAAATGCCTAACAAAAGGGTTAAGATGTTGCAAGACTGAACATAAGAATCAATTTCTGGTTAAGAAATGGAAAAGGAAGCACAGAATGTGGGCCACAAAGCCTGTTCAGTAAATCTGCCCAGTCATTCAGTGCTTATCTGAGCATGATATTACCACAATTATATCTTTAGTGTAAGTGAGACCTCCATCCATTTTCTAAAAGCTGGAATGTGAATAGATACAAAAGAAATGAGAGTCTTCTTGCCTTATTTCTGGCAAGCACTGAAGACGGATGAAGGAGACTTTTCTCTGTGAGATCTAGGAAGATTATCCTAGCAGTTCCTCCTTACAGGTTAATGTTTATACATCTCCTTTTGCCTAAAATAGGTTGGTCTCTCCTAAAATCTGTTTTCTAGAGCAATATCTGCTGCAAATTGAGACATAAAGAATTGCTCTACGGTATCCTGGGAGACCATTTTCCATTTTAAAATCAATGCTAATTAAGTGTACATACTTCAATGTTGACATAAATCAGTTCCAAATTTACATGCTGCCAATACCTTAGGAAACATCATTTACCTTGATTCTAATGAGCTCGTACCTCAGTGTATTTTGTGCAAGTAAATTAATTGCCTTTGTTTTTACATAAACATAGATACACACACATGTAGTATCTACATGTGAAGAAGAGGTAAAAAATAATGGGGATTTAGGTATTTTGGCCAGATTTGACTGAAATTGCCCTTAGCTGTAGGAGTCCTCTGAAACCAAGTCTTCTAAAACATCCTGAGTAGGCTGTTTGGTAAAATCACCAATCTCCTTGTGTGTTTTTGTGAGAAAGCACTGACATAAATGTCCAATTCAGGCAGAGTAGTCACCTTCTGCAGCTCTCCTGTAAGAATTCAAATTCCTGGAAGAAATGGAACTTCTCCCCACTCCTTACTATCTCATGCCATCAGATGTACTGATTTTTGTTAGGATGTTCTATTTCTCTGAAAATTATTAAAGTACTTGGCATTTTCCCAGTAGGTATTTTAAAGAGCTGATCATGGACACAGCAGCAGAGCTGTACTATAGGAAGTGTGCAGAGAACAGGAGAACGTTCTTTGCATTTGAGTAGGTAGCAAGAAAGCTTTGGCTATGTGACAAAGAGATTTTATGATACACATGTCTACTTTAATGAGGGGCGGGGTAGGAGAACATATATACATATACATATGTGTGTGTATATATATACATACAGACAAAAATATACTCCAGAAATATGGGAGCCATATGGGGGAACAGAGTAGTTCCCTGTACCGGGAAAAAGGCTCAAGTGTGACAGAAATCCCAGTGAAAATAAACTTCAGGATTCAGTAGGCACTTCTGCAAGGGATTAACAAAGCAAATGTAGACTTGCCTCTAACAAGAAACAGAGTCCCACATTCAGTAAAAAGCAATAAGACCATTATATTTAGGTAATGGCAAAACTGTGAGAATCAAGGAAGCACACCCTTTCGTATTATAATTCATATTATAGCTGTGCACCACATTTCACATTGATTGGACTTCTAGATTGCCTCCAATGAAAAAAAAGCCCAGGCTTCCTGATTGTATGGTGCCTAATGGACTGCATTTCTGCAGGGAATCAAGTCAAGCCTGTGTGCTGCCTTTGGTGGGAAAGCTGGTTTAAGAAACTCCTTTCTTCCTCCATAACAGCCTTGAACAAGAATTGTAATGCTATGCCAAAGTTTACCACCTCCAAGGTGTGAAGTTATGGCTGGTTTTGAGGCCATGCTGTAAACCAGGTCACTGAAATGTTTAAAATAGTCACCAGAAGCTCCAGGGCAGATAGTTTTGAAGGCAGCTTTGTCATCACAACCAGCACTGCATAACTGCACAATAAATGTCATAAGTGAGTGCAAGTCCACAAAAGAAACATGGAAATCCATGGAAGCACATAAAGAATGAAGAGTGCAGTCTACCCTTGCCTTCCAGCTGTCTGGTGAACAGCTTCTGGGCACAGCTGCAAAGAGGAAAAGAAGCAGCATCCAGACCTTGGTTTAGTTGTATGTAGCACATCTGATCACACCACATGGTTGGATTGTTAGCATTACAGATTTGTTAGTAACCTGCAGTTGTTTCAGAATTTCATCTTGACTTTTAGAACTGTTGGTGGGAAAAGCCCCTATGTGATTTTTCTTAGGATGCTCTTTTCTGACTATTCCTGAATGAAATGGTTAATTTTTATTAAAAGGTATTTTAATTAATTAAATTACATTTGAATAAAATAAATGCCTCTTTCAATTTATTTAAAATTAAGGACAACCAGCAAATTTAAAATGACTTTATGTCTAAAAAGGTGTTTCATTTTATCCCAGCTCATCCTCACCCTTCTGCTGATAGACTTCGGCAATTGTTTTGAGAAGGAGTGGCTTAAAAACAGATGTAGAATCTTGTATGGACACCAGTGATTCTTCTTTCAGAAAACTGCCTTCTTGAAAATCCAGCAGTGATCTTTAATACATTGACTTATACTTTGACCTATGATTTCAGCATCTTCTAAACAATAATCTGGAACAGCAGACTTCTTGTTGGCAGCCCTCAAATGCTTCTGTAGGATTAAGGAATGTAGTCATAGTGTCCAGACTTCTGATTGTGCAGATTTTGCCAAGCTGCTAGAAGTGTACACTGGAAGCAGCTTTGGGACATTCTCACTTGAGTTCCTGTCCCTTCAAGCAGATGTGGAGCATGGAAGCTAAAAATCTCTATCCTCCTTCAGAATAAGAATAGCTTAGTACAATCTCAGTGAGGACATGCCATAAGACACAATGTTCAGTCTCTGTGTGTGGGCATTACCTTGGACCAGAATTTACTTTGAAAAGGTGCAATAATGCAGCAGTAACACAAGTCCTTTGCTACTGGTGGGGCTACAAACCACTTTGTGTGTCCAAGAGATTTCAGTGGGTGTGATGAGGGAGAGATATGGGCTGTTCACGTCACTGTAGGCATGCCTGGTTACAATGTTGGGTCATCACAGGCACACTGAGAATGGAAATTTAACCGTGTACCAAGAGGTATTGCCTTCAGCTTATGTTTTCCATAAGTTCATCTTCTTTTTCAGTGACTGTCAAGTGTTATAATCTGTCAATTCGAAAAATATTATTTTATTCCTTTGAGTCTGTTCTTAAACAGGACTCATCCATTCCAGCGGGCTGAAAGAGTTTAACACCATCATCTGCTCTGTTCCTGGATCACTGTGTGTGGGTAATTGCGTGGAATCCCAGCCTTTCCCATCTGCTTTCACTAAAGGACAGTGCTTCTCTGCCTTTAGGAGATTAAAACCAGACACTTACTATTTGGGCTGTGACCATCAGGCATCAGAAGGAGACAACACTAAAATTTTGTTTGAAACAAACTGCTTGTAACAGGAGCTTTTGTGGGTTGAATTGCAGTGTCTGTGCGTGTTTAACACCTAAGTGATGCTTTATGGTTCACAAAAACCAAACCTCCAAAATATTCATTGTATTTGCACTGTTTAAAACTGTCTCTGGAGAAGTACCCTAAAAATTCAATTGGGAGGGGTGTAAATACTCATTCTTTTCTTTGAAGACAAAGACTGAGCTTTCTTGGGGACAAGTCTGAAAATAGACAGTCATGAAGAGTTTCAGTTTGGGTGTTTCTTCAATCAATTTGTCTAAATTTGCCATAGAGCAGTAAGGAGGTTAAATGCCCAGCCATGTAGCATCCCAAAAAATACAGGACACACACATTCACAGATACAAACACACAGAGCCCCAACAAAAGTGGTAACAGGGGAGAAAGCAAAATACACACCCAAAATATTACCTGCATGACTTGATGCGCTGCTGGAAAATGTCCAGATTCTATGGTATTACAGGAATACACAGCATGTTCTTTTAACTTTTTGTTTTGTTTCCTTTTTTTAACCACACAAACTATGTTGTTCTTGTATTTATGGATTTGTACTTATCCTTTGTAGTGCAATTCTTGAATTGAGATAGAGGCAACCGTCTTCATTCACCTAAAAAGCAACTGGATCAGAAGATACCTAAGAGAACTATTGAAATCTCTGAGTCTGAAGACTTGCATTGTGGATAATCCTGTGTTTCCACCTGCCCTTGCTTCTGACTGGTCCTTTTCAGCCAAACCTCCAGGAAATACACATGCCTCAGGGGCCCAGCTGTGTGTTTGCCTGCCATACACCTCACACTTGCATTTTCTGCTTCCCAAAGCTTCCTCAGGGTATCTTTGTAAAGTAGTGGATGGTGGTAGTTTCATAGACTTTTGAAATACTGTGATGAGAGATTTGTTTTTATAAAAAAATATTTTAGTTTTCTTCACTAGGTTTTGAAAGAGGTGCTAAAACAAATTGGTAATTAGTCATTCACAAGCAAGTTAGTGCAACATATGAAAGTTTAATTTTGCTTCCAGCAAAACCAATGGCAAAGTTCCCACTGACTACACTGAGGCAGAATCTGACATTGAGTACTTGACCTTCTGTCTTCTAAAGGCAAAGAGTTTTTCAGTGAATATAATGAACACAAAACAACCACTAGAATAGCTGTACAACATTCAGGAACTAAGAAACGCAGTACTCCTTGTAATTAAGAATCAACAAGAAAAAAAATTGCATGTCATTTGCTCTGCTCAAAGGAGATTCAGATTAAATTGTATTTTCTCAAAGCTTTTTTTAGAGTAATGACTCAAATACCATTGTTCAACGAAATTGAATAACCAATACTGCTGCTGTTTCTATTTGTTTTACTCCAAAGGGTAACATGGGTAAGCAAATGAAAGAAGGCTGTCAATACATGTATCTGTTCAATACAGTACAAGCTGTACGTGCAGGTGTGTGTAGAGATGCAATGTGTATCTATATTAAAATAACACATGAATGAAAAGACATAAGCATCTGCTAATTATCTTTGGGAAATGGGCACACTCATACAAGTCACTCTCAGCTAGAAGAAAGCATATTTCCCCCAGGATAAATGTACCTTTCTGGAGTGAGGCTCACTAATGTTGTTTTACTCAAAACCCTTGTATTTTTTTCAGGGATTAAAAAAAAAAAAGAAAAAAAGAAAAAAAGAAAAAGGGTCCAACAATAAGCACCTAAAAATTATAGTGCAATGTACTTTTCCTTGAGGTATGAGACTGAATTAATTGAAGCAGAGGAGAGAAAGAATGGGAACTGTTGCTCCATCTCTGATGGGGGATGCCTGGATAAAAGACAGAACAGCATCTCCAAGACTATGTCTGGCTTTTGTTTGTGAAGAAAATCTATGGAAGGGGTCTGTGGAAGAGTTAGTGAGAAATCCAGTTTGTTGTCCAGAAAGGAGAAAGGACTGTACTGAGGGAAACCCTCCCCTGCACAGCCACACCAACCTGCAGCTCCATGAGCCACGCTCAGGACACCCCTGGTAGCTCCTGCAGGCTGGTCCCACTGAGCACCTGTGTGCCTCAAAGTCTCTTATGGCTCAGGGTGGGGCTGCAGATTTTCAGGCTTTATTAGTGATTCTATCTAGCTGGTTTTGTCCCATGCTTCTGTTCAAATTGAGCCTCTAGCTTGCAATGCTGGACTGGCCACAGAAATATTTCTCTTTAACTATCTACACATTAGGAATCACACTGGTGTTGAGATACACAGATTTCAAATGCTAGTTGTTGTTACAACAATATACATTGTTGTATATACATTGTTACTATATACAAGTATCACCGACACTTTTTCACAAAAAGTTCCACCTCTTAGAGTTCTTACCATGTCATGAATGTCTGGACATGATAGGTTTTTGCTTTATGAGCAATAAGAACAATATGGTTTTGCAGTGATATCCAAGATACCCCCTTGAAGGAAAAGCACAGTTTAAGCAGCTATTGCTGGCAGGCTTGAACATACCTTGTGGATGCACAGAGCCCCTGGAATAAGCTTAATACAGCTTCTGGTGAGAAAGTAGAATGTTTTATGTCACTCTTTCTCACAGCTTTTCTTACCCTACATTTTTTCACTGGTGAGAATTTCTTGATGCCCCTCTGACTCCGTCTTGCTGCTGAAGCAGAACAGGAGCACGAGCAGCAATGTCCTTCTACATGCACCAATAACAACATGGAAGAAGAAAAAGCTCAGCCCAAAATATCATTTTCATAATAGTATATTTAAGAAGAGTTTGCAGTGAATAATCACCTTGGCTTTTTTGTATAATTTTGGATTGATTTTTTTAAAGAAACAATTACTTGCAAAATTTTCCAAACCAAAACCCATCACTTTTTCCCCAGGTAATTTTTTTTTGTTGGTAGAAATATATCATCACCTTTGGCAGAGTCTGAGTATGTTCACACTTGCCTTTGCACAGCTACTTGAGCTTTCTACAGCAGTAGCAGGTAAGATGAGGGTCAGTAACCAGAAATTGGGGTCAGTTTTCCAGATATCACATTACATAGCTCAATCACTATCTCTCTCTAGAATGGTTCATTTAAAGACAATAAAGTTGATCTGCCTTTAAAGCAAGGTCACTCTGTTTCTCCTGATTCATTCTCCATTCTGTGACTTTTTACACAAAGACCCAGGTAAGACTTGCTCACAGCTGTTTAGCATGTGAGTGGGTGTAGTTTGATGGGACGTGATCTGAGCATCTACAGAAAGTGGAAACAATGCTGAGTTAGTGCTCCAGTCCAGTGCCTTCTTAATTTAAAGGAAAGAGAATTAAACCTGAAAAGAAGCTATAATATCACAGTCTGATTTCTCCTGTGGGAATTTTGCATACAAGACACAATAAATGTGTGCAATTCAGAAAACATATTTTCCTGCTGTCAGGTGGGAGAGATTGCTGCATGAAGTAATTGGATGAAGAATAAAGCAACAGCAAAGAAACACTTGTTCAAGTGCTGTGAAGCTACAGGGAAAACAGAACTTTCCCTGCTGTGCTGTAACGTTTGACTTTTCCCTTGGGGAATTCCAATCCCTGGCCCTGACCCTCACAGAGAATGGCAGAAGGCTCCCTTGGGAGCTGCTGCAGGGAGCTGCTGCAGCCAGCCAGGGGTGAAGGGCACAGGCAAAGACAGGGCTGAAATATCCCTGAGGCTGACTCAGAGGGGACCCATGTAGCCAGCTCCTGCTCATTTGCATGCTAGTCTTCAAAGTAGTCAACATTTTTCCCAGGAGCTGTGTAACGACGGAGCCCTGAAATACAGTCACTTGGTGACATCAGAGCAGTGAGATACAGCTCCTTGCCATTGCTGTCCAGATGATTTGTGCTTTTCATTACAGCAGTATCATAATAAAATCAGAGTCTGGAGAAGGAAAATGACAGACAAAAGCAGACGCTTGCCAGTAGTGTGGTGTGACAAAGTCCCTTGTTCTGTCTGGAAATATAAGCCTTTTACATCAATAGAAAGCTATTTAGTTCATTCTCATTAAATTTATTGGTAGGGTGACTTTATATAGGTCTGACAGAATGATTTGGTAAAGCTGGCAACTGCATTTTTCTAAGTGTCTTTTGTTCTAAGGCTGAAATAGCCCACAGGAAGTAAACCTGGCTTTAGTGGTCAACTTCAGCAATTAGTGAGAGAAAATAGCCAGAAGATGCTGAGGTCTGCAAAGCAATTCCTTTGTCGGTCAACCACACCTTTATGGAAAGACACTGAAAATCTGAGGATGTGCTACCACAGGGTTCAAGCTCCAGTACTTTTCTCTGTATGTTTAAGGATCTATACTAGGGAAACAAGAAACACAAGAAAAAAATTGTCACATGATTAAATGGTTTGGGTAGAGGGGAGAGGCTTGACCATTGCTTAAAACAGAATAGTAAGAAATTGAAATTTAGCAAGGGTCATTTTCTTTTCAGTGGAAAAAAGCTGATGTCCGGATCACAGCAATTTGTCACATTCATTTGCAGGAAAATACATGAGTGAAAATCACAGTAGGGGTAAAACTGCAAGAGGCTTGAGAGGGATGTTTAATGAAAGGAGGATATCTTTGGAAGCAGAAACAGCAGACAGGCCCTTTAGGTAAACATTTGTAATGCAATAGAGTAATAACTCGGGAGCCAGGGGCAGACTGCTCATGAAGCTTATGGTTTTATACTGCATGGATACTGTGATGGAAACAGACCCTAGAGACTCTGCAGCACAGCAGGGACAACAGGGCTGCTCAAACCCTGTGGTGCTCAGCCCCAGCAGAGTGGCATTCCAGGGAGCAGTAAGATGGTCCAGCCTGGCCTCACTCCAGCCCTTGGCTGTTCCAGATATTGCTTTTCTTGCTCACTGATCCATGTCTGTGCCCAGATCTTAAGGGACATTTGTTTCAACAGGAAAGCCTGCTCTTTGGAGAAGAAATAGCTTTTCTGGTTGGTGTCCTGAAATGAGCAACAGTGCTGGTGACCATGCAAGGCTGAGAGAGGGAACACACACCTGAGCATGGGCCACAGCAGCATCCTTTAGAGCATCCACAGATACTGCAGCAGTACCCAGAATCAGTCCAGAAGCAAAAACTGAGTTGAGTTAATGCTGGGTAATTTCTTGCTGCATATCAAAACATCCCATTTAATTTAATGTTCAGTGTGTTGTGGTTTTAGGGCTTGGCAGAGGAAAGTTGGGAGAAGCATCAATAGTGTTTTGCTGTAAGTTGAGGTATGGTGCTGAATGCTGTCATTTAAACATCAGGCCACTTGTACTGAAAGGAAAGCAGAAGTTACCTGCTTCCTATTTGAAGAAGAATATTAAAGACTATGAAGCACCAGATAGAAAATGAGGACAGTGAGTGCTCTGAACACACTAGGCATGATACAGCAAATACTGTAATGGGCACGTGATTACTCAAGTGTTGAGTTTTGCAAGATTTTGTTTCTGGTGCTTTATCCAAATAAGAAGTAGGGAAAAATACAGTTGGGTATGTTGTAAAACAGGGGTGGATCTGAAAAGAAATACTTCTCTTGCACCATTTCATAATGGTTTAGTTTACAAAGAAGATTAAACAAACTGAAATCTATTAAAAAATAACGAACATATGTCTAAGAAAGTAATTGCCCATACTAGAATCAGACTAACAAAATAGTTTCCGTTTGTAACTCCATATGCAGCCAAATCCTTCTAGTTTTCATAGTAATCTGAAAACTGAGTCATGACCACTTCAGAAATATCTTTGTCTTCATTAAGTTTACAGAAAACTATAATGAGTTTAAAACCACCATTTAAAAACTGAAACACATGGGTTTTTTTGGAATACTGGAACTGGGAGGTAGTTAAAACTACAGTTCTTGTTTTTGTTTGGTTTTTTTCCATTTCATCTCTGTGTAGTATGGCCTGTTGCTTACTAAATATTATGACTAAAGACAGCTGTGTTTATTTCTTTTTTTAAGAAAGTAGCAGCTAGAAAACAAAATCCTTGTTCTCTTTTAATTCTCATTTAGAAAATGTAGTGATGTCCTTGTAGTCTTAGTAGCTCATAAAGAGAAAGAAATCCACAGCATACTTCTAAGCACTTTCCAAGTTATTTCAATATAGAGAAATGTAGCAGATCAGTCACTAGCCATGAAATGCAGCTGACTTACTGGAGCTTGTTTAAATGCTAACAATGCCTGTTAAATAAGAGGGCACACATGAATAATTACACTTTTCTATACATGAAGACACATGGGCTAAGGTGTACTCCGAGGTTTTCATCGCCCTAGTTCATGTTCTCTTGATCTCTGCCCTTCTGCTTAAAACATCTTAGGCACATTCCACCTAAAGTTCTTCTAACAGAAAACATCAGCTTAGGGTAATGAATGAAAGACAGTGCTTCATTGACCCTGGCAGAGTTACTTTACTTCCATTTACTTTCAACAAGCACTTGATTTCCATATATATTTTTGTATGTAAATCTTAGGCTCTGAGCAGTGCTGTTTCCTATTCATGAAACATTTTCAAATGACTTCTGTTACCCTTGCATTATGGAATTTTGTAGGAAATAAACCACCCTGCAGAATTAACAGAAAATGTAATCCTGGCCACAGAGGCCTTTACGAGGCTTCAAAAAACACAGGCAGGACCTCACAGGCTCCAATGAATGCTCCAGTTTCTATTTTTTTTTAATACAGCAGTGCAGTGCACCTGTATTTACTAAATTTTCCAAATGCTTTTTAAAACATTAGAGAGTCATCATTTTATGAGTAATTTAAAGCCATTTCATGCACTCTTCTCATATTCAGAAACACAAGCTTCCTTGTTTAATTTTTGGTGAAAAATTATTTTGTCGCAGTACAGTTCACCCAGAATAAGGGGTAATGGCTCACTGTGCTGTCCAGGAGCTGGGCAAACTTACACAGTTTGAATTCTTGTTTCTCATTGCCTTCCTTGGAGAATAAATCAGCATCCAGCTTTTTGGAGAGTGGCTGGCAGCCACTCTCAGCCTTAGCCCTAGACAATGGACCTCCCATCTGTCCATCTCTGTCCTCGCCCTCTGCCTGGGAGCAGCAGATTGGGAGCAGCTGATTTTACAGCCTCAAGTCCTTTCTATCCTTTGTACATGCCCAAGATGGCTATAAAGTTGAGTTCTAAAAAGCCAAATTGCCAGCCTGTCCTCTTGATAAGTACAGGGTCAGGGGTGGGCTCCACGTTACTCACTGCCAAGTGCAGCTGCTCTGTCACTGGGGCTCGTGACCATGTTAAATACCCAACCAGCCCTGGGGCCACCAAGCAGCACAGATTGGCCACTGGGTCCTGGGACTTCTGGAGTCAGCAGCACTTCTATCTCTGACTTCAACACAGCCCAAATTTCAACTACCAATCAAATTAGACAAGTTGTAGGCACTTACTTGTCTGGAGTTAGCTTGAAAGCATCTCCTATATGGCAACTTTTAATTTTAACATCATCTTCTGACACACACTGTCTTGATCTAGAGGAAAGCATTGCCCTAAGAGCCAGCTGTGTGGTGTGCTGGGATGCTGACCTGTGCTGCAGCCCAGCCCCACTTTGCTGCCTGTGGCACTTGCAGCAGAAGGCTTGGCTGGAGGTGATGGGACTGCACTCTCCTTGTTCCAGCACAGCATCCTCACATCGGCTTGCCATGACTTTTAAAAAAACCTTCTCACAGGCTTAATTTTATTGGAGTGGGATTGAGAAATTTCTCTTCTCTTTGCTGGTCTCCACCAAAATTAACACTCCTCCTATGCTTTGGCCACTCCTTCTTAGCAGGCAGTTAATGCCTGAAATGTGAAAGCTTGACTTCATGCCCTGCCTTAATCTCTCTGACTCACTCATCCCCAAACCAGTCCATGTGCCTATGCTTTGAGTGTTCTTTTTAAAGCTTCATTATGTAAAATATCTTCTACAGAAAAGAAAACGTTTCTGGGCAGAAAGTTAACTGCAAAGTTCAGCTAAGGTGTCTTTTATTAGCAGATTAGTATGTTTAATTCCACATTGCTATTCCTCTCTGTTGTGTGCCTCATTGATAAAAACATTATCTTTATAGACATATGGTGGTAAAATGTGGATGAAATATGATATAAATATAAACATGAGAGGAAAAAGAAATACAAGAAAATCAGGTACTGAGAATAGACACATATTCCTGCCTTAGAAACATAAGAAAACAAGATGAGAGAAACAGTTTTATTTAATGAGTTTATATATATTGGTTATTAAAATGCTTACATGAAAATGTGACTGGGAAAAAACCTAGGAATCACTGTAATCATATATAAAATAGTGTTTTATTGTACCAGCAGCTTTCTCCAGATAGCTAGCAATGAAGGGTAAAGTATATCTCAACTGCTACCAATATATTATTAGTCTGCTTACAAATGTAACAATTTAATTGCACGGTCCTGCATCAGCTTGTCTCTTTTAAAAATAATGACATCGAAGGTAAGAATGAAGCAAATAATTTCATGTTGCTAAATGAGTCACCATGGCAAAACTCTAAGGTCTCCTGAATGGAACAGAAATACAGAGAAATTACAGGAAAGACTAACAAAGAAAGCCATCTTCTTACTCATGCCACATTTAGTGGCCCTCCTGCGTGGGTACCAGTGTGTTAGGTAAATCCTTCAGGTCCTCTAGGCCAGTGGAGCTCTGCATTATTGATGTCTGGTGCTTACATCAGCATTCTGTCTCTTCTTCTGTCAAATTTAGGCTTCTATTAAGCAGTCAAACCTGCCACTCACTGAAGGCCTTCTTCTGCAGAGAAGAACCAGATCACAATCGTGTGTAGATGTAGAAAGCAACTACCTAGTCTGAAAACATTGTCCTTTCCTTGGAGAAAAGCCCATCAAGCTCAGGAGGGCCAGCACATGATACCTTTTATTTCCCTCTGCACCCAAGTGCTGCAAACACCTGGCAATTGCTACCATTTGTCTCAGTGCACAGTTCAAAAATGCTTTACAGTCTGCACTTGTGAGGGGAGGACTTCTTTCTTCCATGGTAAGTGACTGGTCTCAGCATAATGTGATATTGCAGCATTTTTTATGCAATATGAGCTTTTCCTCCTTCTACTCCTTCAGCCAAATTCTTTAAGAGTCAGTGGAAGACACCTGCAGAAAATTAGACATCTCCCCCCACCTTTTCCCAGTTTAGAAGAAACAAATTACAGTAAGTAAAAACACACAAACAAGTGGCAGTGGGAGTGCCTGTTGTCCTCTCTCCTGTCTCCTGCCACAGCTGTGTCTGCACTGTGCATTTCAGCTCTTACCTCTGATCTCTTCTGCTCACTGATAAGGTGTTTTGAAATTAACCAACAGCATTTGGTGATCTTTCTCTCACTGCTTTTCAGCCACAGAGAGCTGTGTCTGGTCTCCAGGGTCTGAGTGGAGGGAAGGCTGCATGGTCACAGTGTACTTCACTGCTTCACCAAATCACCCATGTGATGCAGGACAGCTGCCAGGCTGCCTCCACCTCTGCAAATACACTTCCAAGGAAACTGTCACACAGGGTGAGAAACAAATTTATGACTTGATGGGGCTGAAATGAGGGAATTTACACTGAGGAAAAGCCACATCCATTGCAGAGTACTCCAGACTCAACTTTAGTCACTGTGCAGTGGCTGAGGGGTGGTCAGGCTGCCTTACCCTCACCAACTTGTCACAGGCAAAATGGTACAGAAAGACAGAGCTGACTCACTTTGCTGTATTCAGTGCACAAACAAGGTCCCATCAGGAGGCAGAGTGGGAGCACCTCAATCTCCAGCTGCCTCTCGGCTGGCTGTGATGGACTCTTTCCCAGGGGCTTGGCAAGTGTCTGGGGCAAAGAAGGAACTCTTCTAGAAATGAAGTAAGGTATGGAGGGAGAAAAGGGCCAAGTGGGCTCCAAATACAACTTGGATCAAACCAACTTTTATTGATCTTCTAGCTATGCTAGACAGAAGTGTGGTTATAATCTCAGCATGTTTAGGATATGTAATTTCTGGATTTCTGATATGAATATGGGCCATTAATTCTCAAATAAGTTTTTGTTGAGAACCTTACCTGTGTAAAAAAATGGTAAGTTCAATAGACTAAATAGTCCAGAAAAAGCACATTAGTTTTAACACTAATTTTAAACTAATTTAAGTTTCTGGTTTGGTTGATCAGAAATTAAATTGTGGTGGGACAGATATATAGTTTTTGTTTCCTCAATACAAATTCTTTCAAGTCAACTTGAATAGATTTTTTTAAAAAATCTTGCTCTTACCATTGAATTGAAAATCCATTATTCCACATCTAAGTCTCTTTATTTTTATTTCTTATTTCTTTTCCTCTTCATTTTTAATGAAGCAGATATGCTTTCTTATTTGGACTGTCAGAGCATAGTAGTTACCCAGCTCCTGGTGCCTCTTTTAATATATATGATAGTCATACTACAAATTGAAATTTGCCTCCAAGAACATGTGCAGGTCAGGAACCCTTTCATTAGTCCTGTAATAATTTGTAATGGTTTGGCAGCATCTTATCTATCTAGAAAGCAGAGCACTCAACACTGGGCACCACCTGCCACAGGGCAGGAGGACCTGGCAGGATACTGCAAGGATGGGCAGCAGCTGTTTCCTCCCACTCCAGCTGACCCCAAAAGCAGATCTGTTTGGGCACCCCCTTGGCTGGGAGGTGAAAAGTGAACACGTCAGTCCTGCCCTGGGAAAGGTCCCTGAGAAATGGCTGTGACTGAAGGGGTGCTTTGCATCAGCAGTGACAATCCAGGTTTCTACCTGGCATTTGCCTGTCAGGCCCTGCCTAGCTCCTTTTCAATGGGATTTGTAACACCCAGCAGGTTAGCTGAGCTGATTTGTTAGGTGTTACAAATGGCATTGACACAAATGGACAGCAGTTCAGGCAGCCAAGACATCCTGTAAATCATGTCTCTCATAAACTCTGTCCAAGTCCATTTGCAGTCAGTAGGAACTTTGCCATAGACTTGGGCTGGGCTGGATGAAACTCAGCTTGTGTGGGTGAGAGAGGTGAGATTTACAGCTACCTTCCTTCAACACATATCTGTCAGTAGCTGGGACTACAGGGGTATTTTATCACCTGTTCACAACTGCCCTGGGTTAATTTTCAAGGTGAGAGAGCATCCAAGATCATCCAGCTGGAAATATGAATTGGAGTAATTCCAGGATCTGGCTTCTATATTTCATCCAAGATTAGACCAGGACTATGCTTTGATGGGCAGCATCAGTGCCTGTCTCCCTTCTCCAGACCCAAGGGAAGTTGTACCCCCTGTCCTGCTAGCTTGGTCCTACACCCATCCCTACCTTCTCCCTCCCAGCACCCTGAAGCCAATGCAGGGAGACTGTCAACTCCTCTGTTCTATTTCCTTACAATCTTGTAATAGCTATGTAAACAAATTATTAATGTGGTCAGAATACATAGGCAAGACAAACTGACAAATTTGAAACAAATGCAGGAGATTGAGTTTGTTTCCCTACTCCTGGTTTTAAGGAGTCAAGATGAGCACCCAAGCTACCCCTCCACCAGACCTGCAGGGAGTAAATTCAAACTCACCCTTCTCTCCCTCTTCTGCTTTTTATTTTGTTACATTCAAATTTCAATCAAAATCCAGATTTCTGGTTCTGACCTGTCTCATGGTACTGAGATTCAAGAATTTTTTAGGAAATTTCTGCTGTGTTTTGCAACAGTTAATGATCTAGGAGACAACCAACTCTATGGTTAAGGCAGGGTAGCAGCAGTCTGGGGAGCTGGCAGGTCAGCAGGTCACTGCCTTTGCCAAAGGAGGGCAATAAATTCAGCTCCTTACAGCTGTTATAACACTGATTACCTGAGACCTCTACAGATTTTTTGCTACAGTGGATTTCCTAAAAATTAGCTTCATGCTGATCCACAGCACAGACAGTCTTGAAAACTGTCACCAAAAGGCACTGCAGGTGGTCACAGATCAGGGCTGCTGCCTTGAGGCACAGAAAAATACAGCAGGAAGGTCTCGAGGAGAGTCCCTGGTCCCTGCCTCTGCTTCAGCTGGGATCATCTTCGTCTGTTTCTCGCTTTGTCCGCTCTGTTCTGAAGACCTCCAACATCCCATGGTTTCCCAAGGTAATCTGTTTTGAGTCTTTATTAGCTTTAGCACTGAAAAGCTGTTTATAATATTGATTTGCATCTTTCCTGATGGAATTTGAACACAATGTTTCTTTTCTGAGCCCTCATGACCACAAAGAAATAAAAATCCCTTTCTCTCTACAGCAGTCTTCTAGATATTAGAGGACTTTCATCATAAATTTGACATGGTTTTTAGGCAGACAGTTCAACTTTCAGTATTTACTTGAAGATTATATGTTTTTAGATTGCTAATAATTATTGCTCTCTTCTTAGTATCTTCCTGGAAGTGTGATGCCTAAAACTGAATATTATGTCCTCGTGGAGGCTGTACCAGTCCTCACTGTTGACTAGGTCTGAAGGATGACTCAGTCTGTGGTGCAAGCCATTTTCCCACTCATATATTCCAGGCTGACTGTGTACTTTTTCTGTCTGATAAAGCATTGTTCAGCAATAATTGAGACCCTTTTTTGAAAGGCTGTTACATAAAGCACCTTCAATCTGTGACTGTGATTACTGGCAAGGTCTTGGGGTAGCAGGAGGGCTGCAGAAGTGGCTTCTGTGAGAAGCTGCCAGAAGCTTCCCCAGGTCCCACAGAAACAATGCCAGCTGGCTCCAAGAGAAAACCACCACTGCCCAAGTCTGAGACCATCAGTCGTGGTGGTAGAGCCTCTGGGATAAGATATTTAAGAAGGGGAAAAACAATGGTGGAGAGAGGAGTGAGAGTATTTAAGAGAAACAACTCTGCAGACACCAGGTCAGTGCAGAAGGAGGGGCAGAGGTGATGCAGGAGCCAGAGGAGAGATTCCCCTGCCCTGTGGTGAGGCAGCTGTGCCCCTGCAGCCCAGGGAGGGTCGGGGGAGCAGAGATCCCCCACAGGCTGTGGAGCACCCCGCCCTGGAGCAGGGGGATGCACCTGAAGGAGGCTGTGACCCTGTGGGATGCCAGTGCTGGGTCAGACTCCTGGCAGAAGCTGTTGACTTGTGGAGAGGAGCCCACAACAGAGCAGGTTTGCTGGCAGGATTTATGATCCTGTGGAACACTCACCCTGGAGCAGCCTGTTCTGAAGGACTGCACCCCATGGCAGGGACCACACTGGAGCACTTCATGAAGAACTGCAGCACGTGGGAAGGACTGGGAAGCTGGTGAAGGACTGTTTCCTGCAAGTGCAACCCCACAGTGGAGCAGGGGAAGAGTGTGAGGAATTCTTCCCTGAGGAGGAAGGAATGGCAGAGACAACATGATGAACTGACCAAAGTTCCCCACCCCACTGTGCTACTGCTGGGAGGAGGTAGAGCAAACCCAAAGTGAGGTTAAGCTCAGGAAGAAGGGAGGGAGGAGGGAAAGGTCTTTTAAGATTTAGTTCTTATTTCTCATTATCCTACTCTGATTTGATTGGTAATAAGGTCATTTTCCCAAGGTGTGTCTGTTTTGCCAGTGATAGTAACTGGTGAGTGATCTCACTCCATCCTTATCTCAACCCATGAGCCTTTTGCTTAATTTTCTCTCCCTTGCCCAGCTGAGGAGGGCAGTGCTAGAGTGGCTTTAGTGGCCAGTGTCCAGCCAGGGTCAACTCACCACAGTCCTGCTGCAAAATGACACCCTTCACTTGCATTTACTGAAACTCAACCTATTTTTCATCCTATTTTTCCAGGTTGTCAAGGTTGGTTTGAATTCAGCTGTTACCTTTCCTCTGTTCTTCCCAGACTTCTGCCCCTCCTTGCACCACACCATCAAGTCACTTGACAGACAGAGTCTGTATTTCACAGTCTGAGTCACTAGTGAGCAGCTGGACAGAATCAAGTCTGGGACAAACTCATGCAGAGCTGTTCCCTGTGCCACCTACAGAAAACTCTCTGGGTCCATTTATTAACCAGTTTTGTGCCAACCCCATCACAGCTTCACTTAAATTACTTGTCCACAGAAGGGATGAAGAGCATTTCTTGCACCACTGAGCGCTTTATTGAAGTGCTGGTGTGGGTTCACATCTCATTTGGCAAAGTTGGGTTTGGACCCGAGGCCTCATGATGTTAATTTTGAGAGTCCCAACCACCGAAAAACTGAATGAGAAAGGAGACCTTCTCTGTGAACCTTTCTTGGTCTTCAGACTATTTTTTCTGCAGTTCATCTTCTTGTAGCAGTTCTTCATGAGCATCAACTTTAAGTTAGTTCATGTTCAGTGACTACATAGTAATACAGCAGATGGAAAACACAGTGCTGTGTCTTGGGGTCATGGTCTAGTGGACTTGGCTGTGTGAGGTTAATTGTTGAAATAAATGATCTTAAAGGTCTTTTCCAATCAAAATAATGCTGTGATTCTATCAGTACCAAGAGAGCTCTGTTACAGCCTGCAGAATGTTGTCTTTGTGCATGATTCCAGGGTATTTTTTGTGTACCTGAAAGAGAGCAGGAGTATTTTTTAATTGCTGTGTCCTCTGGGATGCAGAAGTTCAACTTGGTGCAGCACTGGTGCTGTCTGCTTGGATTAGACCCTGTGGTGACCTCTCCTGCCAAATGTCTCCAGTTTTCCATAGAAGTGGTTTAGTTGGCTCACTCTAAAAACAAGCCTGGAAGCAAGTGGGGCTGCCTAGAGGAGACTTTCTGTGCAGGAAATATGAAGGCTAGTGATCAATAGCTGCAATTTATTTAAGAGTTTCTTCCCTTAAATTGCTTTCAAGCACTGTAATACATCAGTAATTTCAGCTGTGTTACAACTGAGGCATCTACAATCAGCTCCAATCACTGTAAGGCTTTTTGAGTTTGATCATTTTTATCTCTTCTTTCATAATGATTGTAGCTAAACTAGCAGAAGAAAAGGAGAAAGTGATTGCAAATTTTCATCTGTAGAAGACAAAGTCTGTCACAGGGACAAAAAAAGGGCAGACAACCACCAATGGCAAAGTGGTGAGATGATCTATGCATGCCTCTTGGGTGCCAGTGTCATTTCAACAATACATTATTTGCTTGTAGATTTTTCTGAGACACCAGCTCATAAAAACATGAAATAAGAGAAATGGCAAAGGGAGAAATGAGTCAACACAAACTGAACTGTGATATGCACAAACAAGGCCCTAAGCTTGTGCCTGAACTGACAATTTTGACCACTACCATAAATTTTACATATTTTGTATTTCACTTCAATATGATTATTTCTTTCAACTACTGACATCTATTGAAATATTAGTAAATGTGAGAGGTAATCTGTTTGGTTAAACAAGGAAAACACTTCTGTAATAGTCAGTATTGCAACTCATTTGTACTGAAGGTAAAAGGACAGAGTGAGGTATGGAGGCACTTGCACTATATCATAATGCTGCCATTTGTCATTTGCTATTGGATATGAATTCCTGAAGTAGCTTATTGGGTCTCTAGTCTTAAAACAGGAACCAATTTTTTAAAATCCAAAGTTACTACAGAATATAACACAACAATAAACTTCTAGTCTAAAAATTTCTATTAAAGCATTTTTTCAGAACTGTCATGAATCTCACTGAGTAATAGGATTTTACTTACAGCACTCTGGATTTTATTAATGTTCTGCTCATTAGTATCACTATTAATGCAGTTTAATTCTCAATCTCCCAAATTTAATATTAATAGACTTATTTGGAGTAGCAGCCCGAAGTGTTGGCGCAAGAGCCAATAAACATAGGATAAGGGACAGGGATTCATAACTCATTTCTATGTGCTCTGATCCCAGAAGGCACATAGGTGCCTGCTGCAGGAGGAAGGTGCACAGTCCCTCCTGCCCCAGGAGTCCTCTCTGCAGGCACTGTGCAGAGCTGTTGTCCTTGTTTCTCTGAGCTTTCTGCAGCCAGGAGGGTTTATCATGCTGGTAAAACATGCTGGTGGAAGTTATGCATCTGGGAACTGGTGATAAGAAACTACCTATGTCCTAAAGTCAATTTCATTGAAAGAGGAATCCAAACAGAGAATTGCCTAAAAACTTCATATTTTATTTCCAGAATCTCTATTGGTCAGAAGGAAGTCCTGGTGAGAGAGAAAAATCATCATGTGAGACAAAGTCCTGAGAAAAGTTCTGTGCCCCAAGTCCTTTCCATGCTTTCTAGTCTGGAGCTGACAAAGTTACAGCTTTTACTGCTGCCAGGCTTGGGCTTCCACTGGCTGCCAGTGCAATCAAAGAGCAGTGGCTCATCTGAATGTGGAAATTGGCTGGAGCTGTTTGGCAGAGTCTGCTGTGCAGTCACTTTCCGTGGTGGGCACTGCCTCCCAGCAAAGGAGCACCTGGGGAGCTCTGCTGGGCAGTCCTGGCATGTGCAGTCCCCAACCACACGGTCCCATCCCTCTTTATGGACTGCTTTTAAAGAGCTCTGGGCTGCAGCTAACTCTTTTGACACAAGCCATTTCCTTTTAGCTTCTCAGAGCAACAAAACCACGTTTACATCAAGTCTCAACATCTGTTCTTCCAGAACCACTTTCGTTACCAGGACAGAGGAGGATGGGTAGGAAAATAGAAGTCCATTGTGCAGGGAGTGAAGAGGTGGGAGAAAATGGAAATTTACTGATACAGAATTATATAAAATAATAAAATTTTCCAAGGTAATGGGACAAATTAAGTACACCTACTCTTATACTCCCTGTCCCACTTGTTAGTTAATGTTTATATCTTTCTGTTGCTGTATAATTAAAATCTGACATGGTTTTAATGTACAGTGCAGCTCAGATGTCAGTAACACATTAGATCGCATTACTTGTAATGTGAAATCTAGTGGTTTAGAAACAATTCCTTTCTATGGAAGGTGAGAACTCCTTCAAAAATTTCACATACTGCAGAGCAATGCATTGAACTTGCCCTTCCTGATCATTGGTCACACACCTATGGAAAATTATCCCTAGGGTACTACAGGTAACAGACTGAAAGAGAGTACTCTAGAGAACTGGGATGAAGCAATCTAGGTTAACATCATGGAAGCTAGATATTTGAATGGTTTTGGAATTCTCAGCATCAGCCATCAGCTGGAGTGAGAACATGTGCTGGGCCAGCTGTTGAAGAGTAGTGAGAGAATGGGAGATTTCCATCCTTGCTTGACTTGTGACTTTTCTGTGCCTGGAGGAAACAGCCTTTGCTCTGTTCATGAAATGGGAATTTATAGAACAGGGTTTTTTCATCTCCACTTGCAATGCAAGAATTTCAGCAGCAAGGCTTTTATTCTATTACAAAGAGGTAAATATTCCTTCTCTTCTAATCTCAGACCCAATCTCTTGCTCCTAAGTACAGTGTAAAATCTACACATCCGCATCCTACAGTGCTGTAATGAACAGTGCCATGATCTTTAGGTGCTCTGTCTTTTCAGAGAAGAGCAAAGTCAGGTCTGTAATTTTTTCAGCTGCAGCCCTTGGCTTTCCCTTGATGGCTGAATTAGTCCCTTAGTTAGGTTGGCCAGGTAGAAACAAGATGGTTCAGGCACTGTAGGACTCAGACATCAGCACATTAAAGACAGAGTTTCGTGACTTTGTACGGGGTTTGCTTTCTATCTAGAATGAATTTCTTCTTGGCAGTTAGCCTGGCTAAGTCAGATAAAAGATAGACATTTTCTTCAGCTCTTTGTTCATTCCTTAGCCATGCTGGTACATGAGTCAAGTACAACTAACCTGATCCTTAAACCTGCCTTCCTTGGAGATGTAAACAGCTGGGTAGGCAAGGTGTTCTCTCTGGGTCCTGCCTGGAGGCATTTGCAGAACAAGCAGCACCCACAAAGAGCCAAAATCATCAAGAGCCAATGAGCACATCAGCCATGTCCTTGGGTGGTCCATCTTACCAGACTAACAACTCAGCTGGGCTGACAACTTCTTCAGCCTCTCCTCTGGCCCTCAGCCACTCTCACAGCTGACAATATGGCACCAGGGCCAAGGATTTGCAGAGGCTGCACACACAAGAGCCCACCTACACTGTTTTTTTCTGCGTTAACCCCCAAAAAAACTATTAACTACTGGGTATTGAGGCAAGCCAGTCACTTTTACAAGCCCAAGCTTCATCCACTCCTGTGAGGGTAGTGCTCAAAAAGGCTAAACCAGTGCTCCCCTTCCCAGTGCCAAATGGAGAGCTTCACTGGGATGAGGACAGTAACTTACACCCACAAGCTCCCCCTCTATTTCCTTACAGATCTCCTAGCTCAGCTCTGTGCAGGTATTCAGCACAAGTGTTAATCTTAAATTCTGCTAGAGACTTAAAGAAATGATAGAAAAAAAATCCCATTTCAGGCATGGCCTTGCAGACTGCTGTGGCTTTAACAGCATAGTTTTATTTCTCTGCTGCTGTATTGCACTGGGCAGCACTGCAGAGGGTGGAAGAGAAATAGAGCAGACTGGTGGCAGATTTTGAAGAGAGGTGGCCATGGGCGAGGAGAGACATAAAGATTAAAATCTTAAGTTTTTGTATTGGTTGTTTTGTCTTTTTTACTTCACAGCCATTTTAAATTGTTGCCATTGTATAGCCTGTGCTGTCCTGGCAAGTGCCCTGACTGCTTTCATTGCTGTTCTGAAGGCTGATTTGAGCCTATGGTTAATTTGGGGATAAGTACTTGTGAAATAAAAAGACAAAATGGAGCATAAAAAACATAGAGGCTGTCTGAGGAGAAAAGAGCAACTAAATCCATCTAGTAAAGACAAGGTGCAGGAACACCAGATGGCAGATTTACCCTAGTATGCTGGTGCTGAGTATTGCCTCCCAAAAGGGTCTGGAGTACTGACTCAGAAAAGGTCTGGTGGCAGAGTTGTTATTTTTGTGTTACAGTAGTGAACAGAATGCATCTTGTAATGAAAAAATCCAGCAGGAGACATAGAAAGTTCCAATTAAACATTCTCTTTATTGGGGCCTTGCTCCGAAATGGCACAAGTGATAAATGCTTAGAGTGCTCATCAGTACTGCTAATGAAAAGACCCAGAGTCACATGTTACACTTTTATTTGGATTTAGATCAACACCACAGATAAGATACTTTGGTCAAACACAAGAACAGATTGCTATGCTGCTCCTTCCTGGCTGCAATAAGTACAGTAATGTATAAAAAAAATATGCTGGTTCTCCTGGAACACCAAATGTAAATCCTGGATTGGCACACACATCTAATAAATACGCTGTTTGCACTTAGCACTTTAAAACGTAATTGCACATGCAAGATGTAACCGGGCTACTGATCACCTTTGTCATTGTCCCTGTCCTACTTTTACTTTCTAAGTTCTTTGCTTGTCTTTTTCCTAGCAAGAAAAAAAGAATAGAATTTGCTGCTCTACTCAGTATTTCAGTGATTAATCTGCTGATTTTGGCACATTTAGCAGAGGTCACATTGAGGCCGTCCTGACAGAACTGGTACCTCCTCTACAGCTTGGCTTGAAACACAATGCAGTGGCAATGAAGCCCACTGAGGTGAGGTGAGGGGCGTGCCCAGAAGCTGACGAGGAGAGGTTAACACCAAGCAAAGATACAGTAGAGGGACAGGTGTGAATGCAGTTCTTACAATATCAAGAGTCAATACTACTACCACACAAATAATGACATATCAATAATATATTGTACAAGCTTATACAGCAACACATGTTGATTTGCAACATTGTACAGTTTAAATCTAAAGTGCACAGCCTCAATCTGAGGTGACAAAACAGTACTATCAATATAATAAAGGCAACACAATTACAGACACTATTTATTTCCTCTTACTTCATGTCCTCATATAACATAGAATCAATACTCCATTTATCTATTTTAGATTAAATTAAACCCACATTGCACTTCTTTTTTTGTCTTCAAGTATTTTAGAGACAGCAAAACCATATTGCTTTACAAACACAAGTTGGCCATTTAGGCAAAGTTAAAACCAAAACTTCAGTAGGGTCATAAGTAGACAGGTCTAAGCTGCAGAACTCTTACCAACGCTTCCAGATGTTGGGGGGAGAAGGGGTAAATTTAAGTTTCCATGCCAGAGACACCTCTAAAGCTAAGGAATGATGCAGCAAATAATTTCTGCAAGAGCTGTGCCCATGGTTTCTAAAAAGGTTGTGAGGCTCTGTTCTTTGGCAGATGTAGCCATATCTTGATTTCATGGTAGACAAGGATGGAGTCCAGCACTGTGAAAATCCTTTGACAAACAAGTTTGTACTTAGACCCCATCCCTCTCACTCAGATGACAGTCACATTTAATTTAGGCCTGGTCTTGCAGACCTTCACATTTGTAAGAAGCCTTCATCTTCTTAATGTAGCTGTGAGGTCTCAATGTAGTTTGAGACTGCTCACAGCAGAAATAGTTTTGAGATAAGAATTTACTCAGATGTGACCTTTTTATTTTTTTAATAGGCTTTTTAAACACAGAACACAGAAATCATCCAAATACAACCTTATTTCAGTCTTGGTTAGCACTGTATATTGATTGTGCGTCTGCTTAGGCCACGTGGGAAACATAATTAGGAATAATAGCATCCTATTGTTGTACTGTAATTGATCTTATTAAGTGGTTGTAAGAGCTGCAGTCCTCTTGAGGTTTTTCAGTAACCAACCCTGGAGATGTACAATCCATATGACATGGAGAAAGAATGTATTACGTGGGCTTGTCTTTTAAAATAAGCAGTAATAAATATTTGAGGCACCTCCATCAAAAGAAAAAGAATCCCAGTTAATTTTCAGCTTCTGTACTTGCAGTTTTATAACCCATATAAAATAAAAATATATAGTTTACAAAATAGGATTTTTTATATATATATATATTTCCTTTTGTAAAACTATACTTATTTAAATACATTTGAAATGTTGCTATAGGTAAATTAGAAATTCTGTTCTAATACTACGAAAAAGGCAAAATCCTTTCACTTTTAAACATACAGCATGTATATTCTGCGTCTCACCACCCCCTCCCACTTCCCCCAGTCTGATTTTGTCATAATTTTGGGCAACTTTGGCATCATTCAGTCTGTTTGCTCTTAATTTAAAATAATTACTGTGTTAAATTTTGGGGTAAAATTTTAAGTATCTTCTGGTCTTCCTTATTTGTTTCAATGAAGCTTTTTTTGTGCAGCTAATTATTAAGGAGGCATTCTAAAACTCAGGAAAGGACTTTAAAGGAGCCATGTTTCTTGATTTTAAACTGTACTCTACTCCAACGCCACAATATAGAAATAGATTTACTTTGGAACAAACTACAAATACATTCGCACAGTTTGTGACAACTTAATTGTCTACTTAGTGGTCCAGGAACAGACTTTCACACCCAGGTATTATAAATCTTGTCCCAGGCGTTCTATTTCATCAATCAGGAAATCAATGTCTTGGTGAGTGGCTGCAGGGTTGGAGATGACCATCCGGAAGAAGTTCACTTTGTCTCCCAGGGGCTGATAGCTCACCATGGTCGTGCCATACTCCATCATCCTGGCTTTTATCACTGGTGCCACCTGCAGAGCAACAAAAAGTAGGGGATTATGACGATAACTAGTATTATTGTCCTTATTATCATTATTTTCCATTGTTGTCATCACCCTCATTATTCTTAAAACAAAGTACACTTCCTTTCTTTATCAAGGATAGAGAGCTGAAAGGAAATTATATCCAATATTAATAAAAACATTAACATCCAGTAAGGAATAAATGTCACACTGAAAAGGCATTCAATTTATCCCGTTTCTTTGCCGTGCTCTTTAAATGACTGGGGAAACTTCCTCAATACTGCTGACAGGGACAGAGTAGCTGTTTTTTGTACTGCTCATAACATGGCTACAATTGTTTTCATATGCCGGGGTGCCGTAGTGTCGTTGAGCTTTTGCTGCCCTTGCTGTGTTTAGTGACTGCAGTTCACAGGACCTTCAGTACATGAACACGGAGCAGATACGTGCTCTGGACATCGGGCAAAGCCAGGGAACACCACACCTGGGGGCCAGAGCACGGTGGAGCCAGACTGACCTGCAGTAAAACGACCATGGAGCTGTCATTTGCCTGACTTGCCCTGTGCCCTGGGAGGTCCTTCTGGGGATTGCATGCCTGCAAGGGTTTCACTGCTCACCTTCATCAGGCGGCTCGTTCTCTCTTCGCTGTCCTCCACTCCACGCAGGCTGGGAGGTATGTACCAGAAGCAGACATTGGTGTGCTGAGGCTAAGCACAGAATAATAATGGTCTATGTTGTAAGAAATGCTCACAATATCTCATTTGCAGTTAAGTTCATGCCTTCCCTCCCTCTCATACATCATCTTGTGACAACAGTCAATGGTTTTCATTATTGTGGTCCACTGAGAATCATCATCGTTATTAATGCAGAAAAGATAATTTTAAGCAATTTATTCCCAGGGTGTCAGATGCAGAAACAGATCATCCAGCTGGGCAAATACATTTACGCCTTTCTGAAAGGCATCTGGATTTTGCAGCTCCTGTCCCCTCCAGGGGCTGAAGGGATTGTGTGGCTAAGGCAAGAGTCTATTACAGATAATTTAGAGGTGAGGACCGTGTCATTTACTTTTATTACATGACAGAATAATACAGAATCTGATCCTGTAAACGGGAGCCACAGGTGTTGCATGAGACAGTCTAAGATTTTCTTACATTTAATGAAATCTATTACTTCTCAATTTGATTCAGCTAGCTGCTGTATTAATATGCATGCACCACAGCATCTTAGCTCATTTAACATCTACGGGACGACTAAGCAGAAAGGCATAAAGTAAGAACTAGGTGACATTTTGTGCATTTTTCCAATCCCCCAACAGTTGCCTGCCTTGCTATGTTCCTCTTTGCTGGATGCTAAATGTGTATCACAGCAACTCCTCCTGCTGTCAGCTCCTTCAGTCATCATCAGACCCAGTGGTCCGAATTCAGTGATGACATGGGAGGTGGGGCAAATAGATTCCATAGTGGTATGTGGATATGAGCCTGTAATCTCTGAAGAAACATAGTGATGTTCATCCTTGTTCTCTTTTACAGACAGAACACCAGCTAACTTTGTAACAGAGGTTTCTACCAGGCCTGTCCCCAACCCTCACAGCTGGAGAGGTTGCCCACACAGCGATGGCCGAGCACAGCAGAGGTATGGCCACCCAACCCAGGCTGCACTGCCTTGCCCTGGGCACTTGCTTGTGCTCCAGCCAAGCTCCTGGTATCCAGGGCTCCCATCTCAGCTGGAGTCTCTCCACATAACATGCCTGGCAATCTCTGCACCCCAGACAGTGGTGCTACCTCTGCCACTTGAGCCAGCTAGGCTCCCAAGCAACACTAGTCCCTGCCCTGCTGGCTGCACCCCATCACAGCAGGGACCTCAGTGCAGATGGCCCCTCCAGGTCACCCCAGCTCCCCTCTAACTGCCCACCTAAGAATGCTGATAAAACTGCTCTGCACAACTGTCCTTTCAGAGCTGTGTGGGGTACTGTACACCCACTCCTAATAGACCTTGTTATTAGGAAACTGCAACTTGTTTTTATAAGGCAAGAGCTGGTTGTGATTGTGCCTCTGTGTGTTGTGTTAGGCTGAGATACTGGTGTTTTGTTTCAGCAGGGCTAAACTGAGCAAACTGAACACTTACAGTTGCCTCATCTCCCTCGTCCCTGCATTTCATGAGGAAGACAGGAACTGGCACATGAGGTTTTGTTACAAGGGTCCCTGCTTTCTGTCTCATGCTGTTTGATTTGATCTGTTGGTAGCAGACCAATAGGTAATGAAGCAAACATTGTTTACCAACTGAGAAAAAGAAGTTGCACTACATACCTTTCCATCAAACACCATTTCATACCCTTCTCTGTTCTTTATTTTATTGTACAGGTATTCAGCAAGTTCCAAGCACTTATCAATTTGTGCTTCAAATCCTGTGGTTCCCTTTAGAGAGAGATGAAGAAAAGCAGTTATGTAAATATCTGTTCTATGAATTAAAAGGGCAAAAGGACCGTGCAATACTTGCCAACACATCAGCACAAGTCACCTCTCAGAAGTCTCTGTGAAATCAGTTAAGGATCTGATGTGATGAAGGGTGCTTTGATAAGCAGAGCTCATTTGTCTCTAGCTCTTGCCACTGACACCCCTACAGCCAACTTTACTAAGTAAGTATCAGGTACTTTCTTGGTTCTCAGGAATATTTTGCTGAGAACCTGAACAGCACCTCAAAGGGTGCCTTGGGTAGACTTTGCAGAGAGGCTGAGGATGGTTTTGGATAGCTTGGACTGACATGGAGGGGGGTCCTCAGCAGGTGCTGAGTTCCAGACATGGGGAGTCTCCCGCTATTTTCAGGATAAGGGATTTTCATCTTCCAGGAATTATATGCTGGAGAATTTCCAAGAATGATTTTTGTCTTTTTTAGTTAAGCACAGAATGGGCAGATACACTTTTAGAGCCCAGTCTGATGCCTGTGAAAATGTACACTTTGTTTAGATACTACCCTGCCTCTGTAATGTTTTTCTCTCTTCTTTTCTAATAGATACCATACAAACTCAGAAGCTGTGTTTTTAACAGCTGCAGAAAAGCCTATTTTTTCTTCTCTGTCAGAAGTCATAATCCTCTCTTGTGACATCATAATTGTTTCTGCAATCACCAACTGTGATGCCTCAAACAAAGGATGCAGCTTCAAGAGGGAGGAAGGGGAATAAACAGCTGGAATAGATAAACTCTTTAAGAAACACACACCCTATTTTGTAACGCTAATATTACAAGCAGAGTGTGAGAAGAGAAAAAGCAATACAAGGCATACGGAAAAAATGGGATTTAGGAGAAATGTCTCTGAGTGATGGATGCACGTCCCTACCAAATCTGTTCTGGCAGTGCAGAACTGACTTAAAAGCCCATGTCATTATCCCTCTGTGTATAAGGATTTCACAACAGAGTAGAGGTAGCCCTGGGAGAAAGGCTTGGAGTAAAAGAGACATGTGGCTAAAATCGCCTGCCACTCTGCAGACCTCAGTCAGCACTAGAGCTATTACATCCTCCTTGACAGACTCTCACACCTCCTCAGAGGTTTAGTGAAGCACATGAGAATCTTTAAAGCTTTCTGGAAATGAAAACAGTGATGTCATCTCCTCTGAACCAACCCTAGGCAACCTAACATAATAGATTATATAAATACACATAAGAACTTATTTAGCAATATAGATAAAGTAATCATTAGAGCTAGTGTTTATAGATTTCCCAGTGAAGAGTTTTTGATAAGTTTTCCTTACTCCTTCAAAAGATTATTTCCTATCCACTGCATGCAATGAAACCAGGTATTCCAGTCTCAATTTGCCATGTATAATTTCTGAATATAATTAAAACATCTTTTTATTTCCAGAAATCTTTTTAATGACATTCCTAGGTATATGATTTATGCTGTTAGACTCCTACAGTTACATAAGGCAAATGCTATGCAAAGCCATACAGTTCAAGTTTCAAAATCATGTGTGCTGCTTTGAAGCTCCATCCTTAAAAGTAAAAAAACCCCAGAAAATAATAATGTTCTTTCTTTCATGTTATATATGTGAAATTCAGGTCAGGTATTTTCTAAAATTATGACTGCAGAAAAAAAACCCAGAAGTGTATCTGGTGTGCATTATTTTAAGACAAACAAATGTGTAGCAGGCAGTCCTACCTTTGCCCTCCACATCAGCCAGAGCTTAAAGACATCGACATGCCGGCCACACTGCAAAGCCTTGTCTCCAGTGTCGTAAGACAGGTCGTAGTGCTTGTCTTGTTGAAAGAGGTAGGAAGCATGCATCTGATTGCAACTCTGCATCAAGCCCTTATGGACACAAAGACACAAGGACAGATTTGACTACTGCTTTGAGGGCTCCTTTGTGTGAAAAATCAAAACCACCCAAATTCAGTGGAATATATGTCCAAGTGCAAAAGGAAGATCAAGAAAAAGCACAAAACTAGACTTAGGTGGTCAATGGATTAATCCCTATCAGTGCCCAAGATGCCTTGGTACCTCATCCAGCAATGTGCAATCCACTCCCAGATCCAAATAATTTTTTTTAAAAAGCTGGACATTGTGCTTCCTAGCATTCTTATGCTTAACTTAATTTTTGGATCTTGTTTTTCATTCTTTGTTCTGGTTCCCTCTCCTCCTTTCCTTTTTAGGCTTTTCTGAGTCAGACCAAGACAACTGGTGACTAATCTGAAGAATATCACAGCATTTTTCAATTGCTTTGGCCTCTAAAATTCTGATTTTTATTGTTTTCTTTCTTTGTAAGGAACAGTTCTTTGTTGCAAAGCCCCCACCTGTAGACTGTATGGTTAAGCAGTATAGAAAGCTTTGAACAGACAGAAGAGCATATGGCCTTTAAAAACCCAGCTAGACTTATTTCTGGGCTGCAACATACCATTCTAAGAGGTAACTTTGTGGAAGAGACAGAAGCCAACAAGGTGAGGAAAACCGGCTCATGAAAGCATGAAGTTTCCTTTTCAGCTTTTCAAGTAAAATGCAGAGAGCCACGTTCCGACTCTAGTTAAGATCTCAACCAAGTTTATGGTACACCTTAGGGCTGTTGCCTAAAATGGCAATTTCCAGTCCAAGAAGAATCATAACATGGCTGTTTATCATCAAGTCTAATCTTTATGTGTAACTCAAAACTGAGATAGCAAAATGAGAGGGGGGAAAAAAATTGACTTTCTCCTAATCTGAACCATCTGTTCTCACTAGAACTCAGGGATGGTACTGACTTCAGCTGGGCAGGCTTTGTCTTGGGGAACTGACCCAGAGGGCAAATAAAACCCAGTTTCTCTCTTCCTAAGTGCAATCACTCTGTATACAATCTGTTGTACAGCTGTTAGCAAAACAGCAACCAGCTTTTTCATAGCTGGTCTATTAAGTGGTGGCTGTACGACAGCTGTCCCAGTCAGTGATGGTTATATGAAAATTACAGGCTTGAAGGTAATTCAAATTCTAGCACTAAATGAAACGTCTACTTTTTATTCCAAGTGCACTTAGTGTTCCATTTTTACTTCCATGTGCCCCCAAGTGGATATATAGATCAAATCTGGGTAGGAATATCATAAAAGGCTAGAAAGTGTAATGATGCCTCAGTTCTGGACCAAATGTTGTGCTGCATGTAAACCATGACTTTCACTGCAGAGTTTGCCTGCAGTTACATCTTATGCTACACAGCAACTAGTGGGGTTACACAGTTATGCAGCCACAACTTAACCAGGGACATTTAGAATGCAAAGTCACAAAACTCTGTACAGATATTGCCCTTGATTGCCTCATTTTTGCTAGACATTCCCTTTAATTCCTTTCGCAGTCATGGCTGAAGCACATATAAACAGAGATCTTTTCTCAGTTCCTGTTATAATCCTCATCACATTAGCAAGTATTAGCTATGGCACAGTTATGAAGAAAATACCAGGATTTTCAGAAAGAAACAGAGAAGCACATATATTGTGACATACCTCTTCTCTTACTAGCAGGGCTGAACATTGCAGTGGGACGCCCATCATCTTGTGAGGGTTCCAGGTTACTGAGTTAGCCCTGGGACAGAAAACCACATGAAACTCAGATACTGTACTATGTGATGAAACCCCAGAGGCATTTAGAAATAATTAGAATAATACCAAACATGTAGCAATACTCACTTTTTTCCTTTTTCTGAGCAACCAAAGCTGAAAATAATCATGGCTGATATTAGGAAAGCAATGCCTTCACAGGGGACCTAATCCACTCCAGTTGGCTTTTGGATGACAATCCTGGCAAATTACCACAGGATAATTGCTCTATTCACTAAATTTAATCAGTATTAAACTTTCTGGGGAGTCATCTATACTTTACAAACATAGGGCAAACTTCCTAAAAACACACACTTGACTGATGAACTTTCTAAAATTGCACAGTCAATTAAAGACGCAGATAGGAAGCTGGCAACCTAGCAGATCTCCCTCCTTTTAATTCCAGTTTCAGCAGGATTTTAGTAACTAGCTCACAAAGGGATTTTAAAAAATCCTTGAAATACTTCTGGGTATCACTAAGTCTCTGAGTAACCTGGAAAAGCCGGCTCAAAGTAATTTTTCTTGTTGCTCTTACGATGGCAAGTTTTCATAGCTCCCTAATTTTTGCTTGGCTACAGCAATTCACACAACTACAGTAATAAGCATGGAACTGACCCATCTTGCCAGAAAGAGTCTGATCCTGCCTCCCTTCAGGACACACGTGTTTCAAAAACTGCTGTCAGCCTAGGTTTTGGGAACAAACAGAGAGTTGAGAGAGCATATGGTCTAAAGAATAAGCATTTGGGACTGTGGTGAGGGCTGAATGGGAGATTGTCCAGTTGTTTATAATTTTAATTTTGTGTTATTCTTGACTGGCTATTTTACAATTACCATTGTTACATATGATGAATTAGCTGATAAATGTATATGTTTGCATCCTATTTGGCAAGATGTCAAGGACACGTAGTGCATGATTTCACCTAGTGCAGTGATTTGTATTTTGATGGTATAAATTGGTATAAATCAGTCAACTGAGGCATGTGAAAACTTAAAGGACCCAGGACACACTTGCAGGTAACACTGACTGAACAGAGGTGAGCATGTCAGGATGTAGCAGTGTTTTCCTTTGCAGGACTTGGAAACAGTGCTACAGGTTTGTGCACCTCCAGCCAAATTGCTTCCACTCCTTCAAAGCAAGCAACTTCAAAATTCACATGGACATCAGGCAGTACTTCTGTGCTCTCTTCTTTGCTATTTAAATGGGATTGTGCAAGTGCCTGATGCGAAATCTGTAGGGAAAAGTCTTCCACAGGCAACATCTGGCCACTTGGCTTGGCTTTTTGAGTATTTGGCAGCTTTTAATCAGCTCAGTCAGTCATCTGATTACAACACCACAGCTAATGGTTCTGAACATCCACTCAGGTCTACGAATTCCCCTTGATATGATACTTCTTAATTTTATTTGTGCCGATGCAAAATCAGACAAATTCTTTAAGAGACCTCTACCTAACAAGAGTGGTATGCATTTTCTCAAGCAAAAGGGTTACTTACTGACAACAGCCAGATTGGAATTATCTGTCTAAAACATTTAATTTACCCTATGGTCACTTATTTACCTAATTACATACCAATTGCACACAGAAAAATAATTAATTATGTAAAATAAAAATCCACCATTTTTCATCTGTTATCAGTTATTTTGGGCTTCTGTCATCAGTATGTGTTTGAAGAAATTGCTGACCAAGACAAACAGTGAAGTAAAAAAATCTACAAGAATCCACAGATGTTTTCCAAAAGCATGTAAAGTTTGCCCAAACAACTGAGCACCAAGAATCTATGTGATTTTTTGGCTGTGGGTCAAAGACACAAAAAAAAGCTTTTCCTTTACAGATTTCAAACGGATAACAGGAGAGATTCATGACTGGCAGAATTTGGTCCTGAGCCATCATTAAATACAGACTGATGCAATCACTGACCAGCCACAGCCCCGGGAAGGATGCCCAGACCCTCTAAGGGAGCACTCACTCACTGCACGCATGCTTTACTCGTGCAGCTGTGACTCCCTGCCTGAGCCTCTGGATGGGGGACACCAGGCTGGAACTCCTGATGTTGGCCAGACCTATCTGCTCCACACACTGGGGCTCGTGCTTCCTTCAGGGAGCCTTCCAGCACCTTGAAATCTGCCATGGGGAGAGTGGAGGGCATGGTAAGGACAGTCCTGCAACTCGTCCTCCTGTGACAGGAATATTTCTGCTGGGCTGTTACCAGAAGGATGTGAGTATCCAGAGCACAGTATGCTGCAGTAAATGTTCCCTCTCCTATCAAACATGAGTAACAGCTTCAGTTCTCTTCTACTCAGACTTGTGATGGCTCCATTATCTACCATGAAACAGAAAGGTCCACAGAAGGTCTGCTCTAAAGGCTCCCACACCTGAGATCTGGACAAACTGAAATGAGCCGCTGCATCCAGCAAGCAGAGGAACAGCATTCAAATTACCAAATTTCCTTAATTCACTGCCAAACATATTGAGATGGTACTTACCAAAGCACTTAATAAAACCCAGTGCAGTCCTGGATCTAAAGCATATTATGTGGAAAATGCTCTGAGGTAGATTTAACCTGAATTTCTCATTCCAGCACAATTTGGACAGCAATTTGGGAAGCAAACCCTTTTTTTCATACTCTGCCCTCAAAGGTAACGAGGTAGATTTTTGCTTGCTGGATATTTGGATATATGTCCTTTTAATGCACGATATGTAAGTCTGGAGTGTTGTAGGCAGTCTTAACTAAATGAAATAATAGAGTCATAGGCTTCTTTCCAAATTTTGCATGAGAGATGTATGAGAAAAGAACTGAATCATCAAGGTATCCTCCCAATCTCCAGGATCAGGATGAGGAAGTTGTTTGTAATTGTAATTGGCAAGGAACAGCAATTTGATTTAGTGATAAAGAAGGAGGAAGGGAGTAATGCTTTACTCTCAAACATCATGAGCTTCAGAATGTACAGAAATGCAAGTGACTCCATCCAGCCCAGTACACTGCCTCTAGAAAGTGGACTAAACAGGTGACTGGGAAGAATACAGAACAGGGAGAGCACCTATGAAACTTCTCTAAATACTCTCTGAGCTTCCACTTATTTGTGGCTCACAGAAATCCTGAATGGTTTTCGTCTTCCCTTGAATGTACACAGATCTCAACATCCCATAGAAAGGATTTCCACGGCTTAACTGAATGTTTCTGAGTAATCAGCTGTTTTTAAGCTTAAGCTCAGTCCTTCCAGCCTGGATTAGCATCACTTATGTTCATCTGCATTATCTGCAATGTTTATGAGGTCATCACTACGAGTGTGTATATATCCAGGCACAGATTTACTGAAGACATCAATAACACAGTCTGGAGAGGGCTATTCTCTCCAGAAGTGACAGAGCAGGACATCTGTCCTAACTGCAGGTGCACTCACATTTTATACTTAAGGTTTTATACTTCAGTGTACAAGACCTACAAGATTCACTTTTTAGAGAAATGAAATTGCTAATTCATGTTGGATACTGAATCAGAGAATGCTGCAGAAACTGCTCTGGACCTGTGAGTGTACGGTGGAAGAACAGGGAAACAAGCATGGAATATCTGCTGTTTATACTTCAAAACAAACTGCCACACTACTGTAGCACAAAGGCACTCCACAATGCTGCTTCAGCTGGAAGGACAGTTTATATGATTTCTCCCAACTGTATCTCAGAGATAACACTGATCCTTAATTTTTACAGGCATTGCTATGATAATCACAAGTATGTTAAAATGCATTTAATAAATGTCTTTCATTGATACTAATAAATCATACCTTTCGATGCCATTTAACTTCCATTTGTGCTTCCTTGACATCAGGAGCCCACCACCCCATGCTCCCTGGAAGGCAAGAGACATCATCTGAATGAGAGCTCTGTTTTCCTCTGCAACATCTGTGTGTTCCCATCAGTTTGGGACCCTGTTTATCTCACTGATACGGCACGTTCCAAAATGACCAGGCAGATGGGGCCTGAGGCATGAGCTGTGCTAACAATTTTCTTCCAGTAGCTTGGAAGCAGCAGTTAATAGCCCCCAACCCAGTCTCTCACCCTCATCATCTGCAAACCCTCACTCACCCCCTCCTCAGACACTGGTACATCAGGCTGCCCCATGCTGTAATTAACGACTTGCAGATCTGCTCCTGGGGCAGCTGCCTTTTCTCTTCTAGTCACTAAGATATAATAACAACCAGGCTGGGATCTCAGCTGCTCTGCGGGATTTTCATCATATTTTGGACCCACTACTGCTTGCCCTCTATTCATTTGCTTTCCTCACAGAGATCTGGGACAAGCAGGCATTTCATGTGACTGAGAAGTATTTAAGGTAAATACAAATTCTTCCTTTGAATGGACTGATTTTGGATGACACGGTAATTCAATATCAAGACCCCCAAACCTATGGGAAGTCAATTACCAAGACTTTTTGGAGAAAGGATTTGCAAAAATGACATAGAATATATTCTAGGGCTGAAAGACGATCCTTCAAAGATTTCTTGGCAAGAGCCTGGATAAAGCTAAGTAGCCAATCTGATAAATTTCCCTAGCACTTGCATTAACCTGATCAGCAATTTGCAGTACTTTACTCCAGACAAATATATCCTTTTCCTTATGTATTTATTTTGCAGCTGCTGCAGAAGCTGAGCCAGTGCTCAGTATGCTTCTTACGTATTTCTTTACTAATGGCATTTAAAAATAAAACTGAAAGCCAAAAGCACTCAAACTAGGTCAGCATAAGTGTCCCAGTTGCTACAAGTACAACTACAGTCACAGCTCCTAAAATATCCCCCTGACCTGAGCCTTTCAGAGGAGTGGAAAGTCACTGCTTGAATGTTAGACTTAATTACAGGAACTAAATACAATGGGTTTTGTACAAGATAACACTCTCCAAAATGAATAAATTAATGTTAATACACCTTGTAATCCAGCCCTCCACGTATAACGGTACTTACATCCACGTGCATCCAGATTTTGTATTTCTTGCAGATGTCAGCAATAGCTATGAGAGGATCAAATGCCCCATACACTGTTGTCCCAGCTGTGGCACTCACCAGAAAAGGAACAAATCCCTGCAAGAAAGCAGAGAGATGTTAGGCATGGCCAGAACGCTGCAGTCCCCTCATCCCGTGGCAGCCCCAGCTCCCCCTGTGCTGCCCCCACAAGTGTCTGCCAGAGGCCATCCCTGCTCTGTTACACTGGTTTTGTTCACGTTTAGATGCCAGCGATATTACAGCTTCTACCTTAAGGTGGCAGCAAACTTCCAAACCAGTATCCTCCATTTATTAGGATGCATGAGACAGGTAAGGGCTCAACAGAACAATTCTGCTTCACACCACCTGCCTGAAAGAAAAAAGTCTGCGCTGCAGGATGTCACATAAACAAACCTCAACCAGGCACCACAGTGAGAGAAGCATTTCTGTGCCCTGGGCTGCACTGCAATTATCCCAGTGAGTTTCTGGCCATGTGGTGCCCCAGTTCTGTCAGTGGGAACATCGTGTCTGAGGGTGTCTCCTGGGGCAGTGGGCACGGGAGGTGTGGGGCTTGCCTCTAGCCCCATCCCTCACACCAAGCAGCTCTTCCAAGGTAAAAGCAACAGCCTCCACAGAGTACAGGGACTATCTCCTGAACTCTCTCTGCTAAATGCTGTGCCTCACAGCAGAGCACTCACCAGCCATCACTTCTGCACTATGAGAACTGGGGTCTGCTAGAATTTATACCAGTGTTTCATTTTAATTTCATTTTTAGTTATGTTGATTTTATAAGGAGTACTTAAAGATCAAGAGTGGCTACTTTTTTTTTTTGCAGAACTGGAGTTCAAACCATTGAAAAATTCCAAACTTCTTTCTGCAACAGTCAGTAGGTTTGAGTGGCACTCTATTACCATTTTGCCTTATTTTTTTATCTTCTATATTGCTTTTCTTGGAAAAATGGGCTTTTAATGAAGATTTGTGTTACTAATCATTTTTGGCTGCTGTGTGTCTAGTGAATACAAATGCTGAAAGCACAGGGCTGAGTTCATTGCATACTTTAATCTGATGTTTTAATTGTAGCTTCTCTCAGTGAAAAAAATACAAAAGTGTGTGCATTTTTAGAGATATGTGGATTTTAGTTTACTTTCCATTGATTTGGTAAGTCTATGAAAAATATTTCCAATGCATCAGAATAAAACAAATTCCCCAAAATGATTACTCTGGTTTTGACAACATTCAGCTGAGAAGCAGCATCAAAGGCTGATAATATACAAGAGGAAGATGTTATGCAAAACATCATATAAAAAAGAAAGCCAAATAGCTCATGGATATTATGAAGTAGCCATGAACCTATTTTCTCAGCAACTCTTGCCTCATTAATTGGCAGGCTACATTTCTAAGAAATAAATTGAAACTTAATGTGCAAGCCTGTGTTGTTTTACCAAGGAAAGCAAACAACTGGCTTTACCATTCTTTAGGTTTTTTTCTCCTTTGGAAGCAGAAAAGCTGGTAAACTTACTTTTTGTTTGGCTTCAACAATTCTTCTTTCAAGGTCTGATGGGATCATTTTCCCTCTGGAGCAAGAGAGAGTTATATCAGCAACTTGATCTTGAAATTTTTTGCTATCACTTCTTCACTTAATAGGAAACCCAAAGAAGGAGCAAAGTGACTTTTTTGCCCAAGAGTTATGCTGCATTGAAGAGCACAGAAAGACTCTGTCCACTAGTCTGAGTTTTTACCCTATTTATTTAGTCAATATATTTGCAATCGATATGGTGATGGTAACTGAGAGAAAGTTTTGTGGCCACCCCATTAAAGACTGACGCTGCTCCTGGGAGCCTCTTGGTCCTGTCTGAAGTTACAGTCCTGGGAATAAGCTTCAGTCTCCCAGGGAGAGGATCAGCCCAGTGTCCCAAGAAGTTCACTGGGTGCCAAATCCCAAGGTACTCTCTCAGCAGGCACAGAAAATGCCACCCAAGCTGCACAGCCTTGAGCAGTGCAACTCAGCAGAGCTGTCAGCAGTTGTCTCTGTGTTCCCTTCCCAGGGATGAACTCGTCTCAGGGTGACTTTCCCACGGCTTGGTGAATTACATGTTTACATTTGGAAGCAGGGTGTGAGAACCTGCCAGTCTAGACTCGCTAAAGACAGGCTCTTTGCACTGACTGTGTTTGCAACACCTCCAGTACGAACCATCTACTTCAGATTCAGACTCAGCTGGGTAAGGCTTGAAGGCTAATTTAGGAAATCCTCTAAATTAACTAAGTCCAAGACAAAACAGTGCTCATACTGAATATTAAGGCTATGGTTTTCTTTGCTTTAGACACAAGCAAGTCTATAAAAGAAGAGGCAGCATGAATACCAGCAATACGAACATGATAGATTCTCAAGTTACAGAAATAAAGTCTTCACTGGCTTTGAATGTTATACATTGAGATTGATATAAAGTTTTAAAGACTTTTTCAGATTTTTTCTTTCACCAGGCCCTCATTTCCTGCTGCTATAAAAAAAGAACCTGAATTAAAGCTCAAAATGAAGTTACATGGAAACTAATAAACCCATTAGTTTTAGTTTCATTTTGCATATAAACCCTTGAACTGTTTTCACGACATGTGGATGCATGTCCTTTTTAAAAAATTATTAATTTATTGTAATAAGATGCTATTGCTTTTGTAAGTTTTCATCCTCACATAGGTTACAATAAGATGGTATTTATTTAAGTAAAAATGGGTTTGTATTGCCGAGTTTTTTTTGCAAAATCTCTTCTGCATATTCAAACCACTAAAATACGGAAAGAATAACTAAAAATAAAAAGCTCTAAAAATCTAAAAATTAACCCCGATTTTTCTTGCAGAATTGCAAGGAAGGTCTAAAGAGTATTCAGCTCCTTGTGAGCTCCCCCCAGACACATGTACGTGTTCAGAGAAAAGCAGTAGCAGTCAAATCCTCAAAAAATGTTTCTGGAATCATTAGAGGAATAAAGAAAATAAAACCACGTCAAAGGAGGGCAATGAGTTCCTGTTCAAAACATAATTTAGACGTTGATCTTCAATGGTTTCTGATTTTGTGAGCTTATGCATAGAAACATACACAAGAACTGGGCAGACGCTTTCACCGCCCAAATTTTTTTACCAAAGCAAGCCATTATCCAGCCCCATGTCACATCAAGTAGATGCAGGAGTTCATGGCCAGGAGAGTGCAATACCCAAGCAATGTCAAGCTTTACCAGCTAAACAAGGCAAACTTGGCAGGTGTGGGTCAGAATGGGCAAGAGGCAGCGGGAAGTGTGCTTGGTCATACTGAAAACGTCAAAAAGATATCGATGTGCTCCTTCCACAGGCCCACATCCTCACAGATGTTCTTCTCAACCACACCATCCCACACCCTGTGCAAACATCTGCTCTGTCCCTGCGCTGTCTGCTGTGTCCCTGTGGTGTCTGTGAGACACACGGGAATCCTGCTGTTTACTCCAACACAACCATTGTGGCCTTCACAGAAATCCATCACGCTGAATTTCCACAAGAAGAAAAAGAAGACACGGCTTCATTGATCCACATACATCTCTAGTGAACAGAAACAACTGGAGATTTATTTTGATATTTGTTGGTTGTTCTGACGTCATTAAATCCTCTTCAAGGTGTGTTCAGTCTTTTTTTAATAAAGAGATAATAGGACTGTAAGTCAATATGCAGGCACTGTGATTAGCACTGTAAATTGCTTATTTGATGCTTGTTTTCTAATGTGGGAGCAGAGTATTTTGACAGCAGCAAAGCCTTCTATTTCTGTTAGAGACATAAGTAATTCAACACCTTTTAACAGTCAGGGACTCAAACAGCATTTTCTATTGGAAAGACTCTCAATAGAATCAATAAGAATTGCTCTACTAATTTTTTGTCCCATAGAAAGTGTTTTCCCTAAACAAAAAAAAAAAAATTATCAGAACATGCTGATCTTTTTAATATACTTTTTTCTCCAGATGGGTTTTCACAGAGAATTGAAACCTTTCAGTTGGGTGAGTTAAGCAATACGTTATCTACCACCCTTTCTCAGAGCCTGTGTGAGCTGCAGGTTAGTTGCCTCTTGTGCTGTTGGTTTCCAGGGACCACCTTCCTTCTTCCACAATGCTGCCAAGATCCTTCTCTTCACATCCTATCACAAACATGTCCCTGCCAAGGGCACTGAGGGAAACACAATCCAGCTGAGAAAGATGGTGGGGGCACGAAGTAATAGGATTCTACTAGCAAATGCTCCTAAATATTTTATTCCTATAAAATGCCCACTTCAGCAAGTATCAAAATGGATCAAAATGTGAGAGTCTGATTTGACCAAAACAAGCTTCCTCCTGGTTTCTTAGCACAAAATGTAAAGAATGATACTAGTTTGATATCCTGTTTCACATCAGAGTGAAACAAAAAATCAGAAACCTCTGAGGATTTTCTGAAAATGGACCCATGAAGAAGCTGCTAACAGAGCCAGTTCCTCAAGTGGGATAAATCAGCGTAAAGCTGTTGAAGATGACCGTGCTATGACAAATTATACCAACTGCTGACCACATCCTACATACTTTCTCTGAGATGAGCACCTGATGATCCTCTGTTATGCACCACAATAATAAGTGTATTTGACATCTTTACTTACCTTTCATCACATCTAATCAAAATCACACTATCTGTACCAATACCCAAGGCTGCAGCTCCTTTCTTCACAGAAAAGTGACTCTGAAAAAAACATTTATTTTATTATTTATTTGTTTTATTATTTATTATCTAATTTAATATAAAACACTACCCTCTCGCAAATCCTGCAGCAAGAAGTCCCACAAGGCAGTAATTACATTCAGAGCCCTTTTGGAAACTGATCACTGTAATTTGAGGCTTCAAAGCAGGTCACTACCATCAACTGGAGAAACAGCAATCACTCTAATCTGGGTTTACTCCTGGAATATTAAATACACAACTGTAGTCAATGCTGGACCCTGATGCATGCCTGCAGCTTCTACTGCTTGTACTGATTCAGCTATGAGCTTGATTTACTGAAACAAAATAGTCTTACCTAGAGAATTAATTTAGTTTTTGCTGTCCAGAGTCAAGTGCAATAATGTATCTTCTGCCCAAATAACATACTGAGAGAAATGAATACAGGAAGCCTAATTGTGATGTCATGCCAGTGAAAGCCAGTAATAACTCCTACTAATAAACAGAGCTAATGAAGTTTAAAATCAGAATAGGGTTGTTATTATTATTATTATTATAATAGTAAGACTAATAGTTAATCTGTATGTACAAAATAAATGTGGAAGTTACATACTGGAGTGCATGTCAGCCTAATTTTCTCTCACTCATAGGACTTAACTCCCAAATCAGTGTTGGTGAATAATCCTAAATTAAATCCCAGTGATTATGATAATGCAACAGTTTTATATCAAATTATAGCCCCAAGAATCTGATTTTGTATTAACTCAAACCCAGCTGTTAACAATATTGTCCGAAGTAATTTTAACTACAGATTATTAAACATTGAAAAAATGGAAATTCTTTAGATACTACAGTATCATTAGCTTAGGATGTAACACTATAAAAAAGACCCAGAAGACAAAGGCTAACAAGGCTTTTAAGTGTCCAGAGTGTTAAAGAAGAAAAGAAGACCTAGTTTGCAGATCACAAAGGAAAGAAGTAATCACTACGGCTTTGTCAAGGGACTATGTGCAAGCAGCAGAGAGCAGCAGGGAAAGAGGCTGGCACAATGGTGACTTAAAGGTCATGAGGGCTCAGATTCACTGCATGCTAAAAGGCTCTATATACAATGAACACTATGAAAATTACATTAATTTTAAACTACCTTAATGAAGGAGGAAGAAGAGTAGAAGAACTGCAACATGTACATCCAACTTAAGAAGTAAAAAACCTCTGTGTTTCAAAAATTGCTCAGGGAGTGGTTTTCATTGAGGCTTGAAGGCTGTGGTTAAGAGTTTCCAGTACAAATTCCCTTTTTTACTATGCCTGCATTCTCACCATTTTGGCTGAAATTCTTAATGCTTTCATGATGTCTGCTGACTTTTTCAATGTCCAGAGATTTTGAAGAAGTTCAGATTGCTCTTAAGTCATGTTTCACTGATGATATATGGACAATTTGAAAATGCTTCCTCAGGTAAATATTTTTAATACTAGATTAGTTTTTTAAATGCACTGGGTTGGTATAGCTTTTCCCTGTGGGATATGGCTGCAGTGTACAAATGATGTGTATTAAGTAGCCACTGAACACGTTGCCTAGATATAAAACCAGTTTTTGAAGTACTAGTACAGCAAACTACCTCAGTCCCTGAACTAAGCACACTCTAAAATGTAAACATACACACATTGGACTGACTCTCACATAAACTGATGATAAATGAAACACATACTCATCATTAGATGAGCCACAGGGGATTTGTGTCTGTGCTTAAGTGTTCTGATGCTCTAGGCTTGGTCCTTGCAGGTAGCCTAACCAAGCTGACATCATCAAGTTGGCTTCCTCTGCATTCTGGGGGAAACAGGCACCTCCAGGTGAAGATTCATCCAGCGTAAGGGTGGCTGGTTTGGCGTGGGTGCTGAATGACATCAGGTGAAGAAGCTTCTACCTCTTCTCTCTGAACAAAGTCCTGTGATATCTGCTGTGAGAAAGGAAAGGGTACAGCACCTGCAGCCACCTGTGCTCCAGATGTTTAACACCCGGACATCATCCAGCCTATTAAAGCCACTGGTCACTGGCATGTACATCGTGGAGTTTGCTCTGTTGTTTTCCTAGCTGGGAGTCACAAGGTGCTAGGAAGTATTTATACACTGAACATCACAGCTCACCCATCACACTGACACTTTTCATGGCATGTTATTTACTTCACAAAACTGAATTTTTGAACAAATGCATTTCTATGAGTTTCATCAGCTTCACCAAATTCAGTGGACTTTTCCCCAGCACAAATGCACTGTAGATGAAGGCTTGGATTGTGATCAATCCAAAAACCTCTAAACATCAAAGATACAAAAGTCTGCTCCCAGCCCTGTGGGCCTCCCTGAGCCCTATGGGGCAGCAGCGCAACTTTGTGAGAGAGGGGAGGAGAAGAGGCCATGAAATGGCTATTGGCAGGAGGAGGCTTATAAAAAATTCCCAAGTTTAGGAAAGTATCTTGGAACTTTGCAAAAATTGAAAACAGAGCAAAAATACTGCCAGCATAATGACAGTTCACTGATATGCTATATGAAGATAGAATTGAATTCATACCCTTTAGAAAATTTAATCTGTTTTTTATTCATGTATTGGACAAACTGATGTGCACATACTGGGTGATGTAAATATATAAATGCAGGTAGAGATTTAAGAGTGAAGAGTCACAGATGTATTTCACTGGGGTTTGAGTTGATGACATTACATTCATTAATTTTGCTCCTTACTCCACACTAGTTAAAAAAGATTTACTGTTGCAATTTGTTTTTCTACTAAAAACCAGAACTATTCAAAGTGCCTTAAAAAAGAAAAGACAGATTTAAATGGTCTACTATGAGGAAGGAAATTAAGCCCATGTGCTCAAAGGCATCTATTGGAATATGGCCAAGAGCAGCTGCCTTGCTAAGAAGTCTCATGGCACTGCTAAAAGAGCACTGGGGGGAAAAAATGAATGTAGTGCTGATAGCTCAGTTGCCTGAAGGCTTTTTACAGACTGAAGGGAATTCAGTGGTCAGGAACCAAAACTGGTTTACAGATAAATTGGGAAGAAATACAGAAGTCTGTGCACAGAAGAGCAAATGCAATTACAACTTCTAAGCAAACTCTGAATATGAAATGGCTCAATCTGTGTATACGGTCACAGATATATGACTGCTGTTATGTTTTCGTGTTTTAGGGCAACATCACAGGAATTACTCCAAGTGCTTGAGAGGCTCTGAAAACCAAGGATGAAAGCAAAATAGAAAAAATACAGTTGTAGGACCAAAGAAAACTTTCACAATGATAACTATTCAACTTTGGTTTAATATTCCTGTGATGGTGCTGAAAGTTTGGTAGCCTGTGTAATATAACGGTAAACACAGAAAACTATAAAGGTCAAAGAGATGAAAGGGTTTGCAGAAATAAACCTGATCAGACAGAACTATTCACAGATGATTTAACTGGGCTAACAAGGAAGGACATTAAATGTGACCCCTTTGCAAATACCAGGGCTGCAGACTTTTCAGACACACCAAGAAGGAAGTTTGAACACCATCTTTCACAACACAGCTGTGTAAGAGTTACACAGATCTGAAGCCTTATGGTGGGAGAACCAGGGAACAAAGGCAAGACAGGTGCAGGCTGCCTGATGCCAGTCCTGAAGGAAAAGCCAGGCTTGGAGGTGCTGGAAGGTCTGGAGTTTCACCACTGTCCTGGGCTTGCAGGCAGAGGAGGACACACAAGTGGGAATGGGCTGTCACTTTGGCTTCCTGGCTTCCTCCCTCCTCTCTTCATGCACTGCAAAGGATGCATGGAACACTGCAAATACATCCCCAGTAGAGAGGAATCTAATTTCTGTATGGAAAGAAGTGTGGTAAAATTCAGTGGCAAAGGAGAAGGTATGGATATTAGTGACTAAGAGCGTACTGACAGTCAGAAAAAAAAATTGGTGATTCTGAGCCAGGGGAATTTTCCCTTTATCTAAAATTTCAAATGCTGTTAGGTATAGATTTGTTCCCCAGATAGCCATTTTTACATGGTTAGCTTTGTAAGGTAGAGACAGTGCAAATGTATTACACGTGCAATAATGAATAGGCCCTCTGAAAAATGGAAGAATAATTAAAAATGCTATGATGCTGAAAAGTATGACATTGTTATCTAGAGTGCTTCAATATACAGATGCTTCTATTTTTATAGCTTGCTAAATTACTTGCTCATCATCTGGCATGGTTGAAGCTGTCACGAACAACCATCCTAATGCCATGAGCCCCACAGGGCATGGCTGTTTTTTCAGATTGCTGCTTCTCCTTGCTTACATAAATCCAGAGTGGCATGAGCTTTGTGGAGGTGGCTTATCAGTAACCAGTTCCCAAAGGCTGAGCAAGCTAAGACATTCTGCAGCTGAAACTCCCCCAAGGTCTGTCACTGGCAGCCTAGTGCCCAGGAGATCTGGACCCCCAGTCTCACACTGTCACCTACTGACCAGCAAAGAAGGAGAACACACTTTCCTCTTCACCCCTCACAAGGCTTTAAGCATTGTGCAATCCCTGGATGTGTAGCCTGGGCTAGTTCTCTCTTAATAATCTAAAGAGATGTGGCTATTCCAGGCTTGCTGTTTGGGCTCCTACAAAGGTGGGAAAGAAAAGGTACCTTCAGAAGGCACTGATCTCTAAGGCTTTGGCACCTCTTTTAGACTTAACACGAGTTGTCTTCTGCAGATCTTGCTCTTTTTTATTGACCATAAAAAGTGTATAGACTAACTCAGATTAAATGTTTACACTTTAGGTGATTAATGTTAAGCAACGTGAATCCTATCTTTATCATCTGACTTCAAGCTACACCTTCTTCTTAAATTACCTACAAAAGAGCACACTGTGTCCTATCCAAATTTTAAATACACTGCAATGAGAGATACATTTGCTATGGTTTCCTTACCTACTGCTATTCAGTTTTTAAAGCTACTTGTTAGTATCAGGAGAAAAATGAGGATATTAATGTTTCTGAATATATTAGTATGCACATCGTTGGCATTTTTCAAACACACAACTTCATGCTGCTTTTCTAATCAGAAAGACTCATTTGATTTTCTTCCAGGGCAGATAGTTTTGTAGCATTGTATGTGGTAAGAAATGTTGCACTGAGTTCAGGAGGATACACTCAGGCAGTGTAAAAGCCACAAGGTATTGATCAGACAAAGGGTTAGACTCAGATGATGATTTTCTCCTTTAGGACTGACTGCATTAGAGCACTACTTTTCTAGAAAATGCTTTTACTTTGATTTGAATGGTGCTACCTGAATTAAGTTGTTCCTCAAATAAACCAAATTTTCAGTTTCCCCGTGGCTTCAAATACCATAAAAATAATCTAGTTATTATGCAGTAAGTAATGCAAAGAAAAAAAAAAGTGTGAATCCACCAGTTTGATTTTAAGCTTCCTTAGGCGGAAACAAATGTAATTCCTACTTACTCTGCATGCCCAGAGTGTAATTTACAGCTTTGTAATCTATGCTACCAAATAGAAAACAGGACTTTCAGGCTCCTCAAATGTTTCTCTGGAAGCAGCACCTCACACAACACCCCTTGGACTGCTTCTGGCAGGTGGCAGTTCTGCAAAGTGTCTCCTAAGTTGCAGGGACAGAGGATAACACCATGTATCATGGAAGTGGTAGACTAGAGATCAGATTTTCATTCCTTCTACACAGAAACCAACCCAAAATCTTCCACAGCCTGTGTGAAATGGTCTATCAAGCTACAGACACAGAAGTCACTTTTTAATTTCCTTCTGCATCAGCACCAAGAAACTTCATAGTAGGTTTCTGAAACTGTTCAGATAAAAACTTTCCAAAGCCACTCTTCTCCTGGAAGATAGTTTGACGCATTCCCTGCAACTAATGGGGCTTATCCCCAAAAGGGAAAGCAGCATGCAGGAGGCTGAAGAGGTGATTTATTGCTAACTGCCTCCTCTGATGTAGCTGCTGTGTGGATGCTGAGTGCACTATTGCTGGGAGGGTGCTCCCCTACCACCCCAGACAAGCCACCTCTCCCAGTGCTCACCCAGAGGCTGAGGTTGCTCCAAGTGTGTCCAGCTGTCTGCAATGCTGATACCTGGAGAGCCAACAGGACCCCCTTCAGTCAGCACAAGCCAGAGCTGCACTCCTAGTGAAGTCTTCAGCAGCAATGACTTCAACACAAGAGTAGTGCAGATGGAGAGATGCCAGAGGCAAGGAGAGCCTCCCCTGTGTCCTCTGTGGTCTCTAACTGGGTGAAGAGGTCCCTTATTGTCAGATCAGACTGAATCACCTGCCAGTTCTTAACTTGGCATTTTGTTTTCTAAACCTATGATAAAGAATAGTGTTGCTATTCCCTCACTGAGCACCTGACAGGATGCTCCTTCCTAGGGGGCTTCTAGATGAGTGGGAAAGTAAGAAAGCTGTTGTGAACTACAAGAGAACAGCCTTGCTGGGTTGGAGAACAGAGAAGATGAAAAAATTTCTGTCTTTCCAATTATGACCAGCCTTTTTTTCATTCTCTGAACTGTGGATTAAGCCCACATAGTTCCTAATTAATCAAGTCCACAGAAATTCTGCAAGTCTCTTTAAGCTACTTTCCTACTATTAATGAACAGGGCCAAAGGCTGTTTTGTGACTTGAACCCACCTAGTTCTCTACAGCTAAACTTCCCCTTTGCACACTTTTCCTCCTCAGGGCAGCATGACTCTGTCCTTTTGCCTGCTAGGTGTAATCCCTGCTCCACACTATTTCAGCTACTATTGGATACTCTTTAAGACAGTGCTGGTTGGACAGGTCAGAATCACAATAGGGAATGGGTTAAAATTTAACAGGCCTTGCTTCGTGGACAAATGAAACAACTAAAATATTCTGAGAAGGCAGCTACCCCTTTCAGCAGCTTTCTTCATGCTGAAAAAGGAATGGACTCCCCTGAACAGTTACAGCAGCCTAAAGTTGATATGCTGGAACAGAGGAAGAGGCCTTTGCTTTAGATTTTTCATTGTGTTTGAAATGATAGACTGAAATAGGTTTTTACAACTATCCATCACTTTTCCCCCTCTGAGTCACGGTCTCTTGCATCATGTGCAGTCCAGAACAGCTGCCCTGAAGGACATCACTGCTCCTGCACCAGTGCAAATGAAAGAAGACTGCTGATGTCCTGATGAATACAGAGGACTGAATTAAATCCTGAGTGCAAGTGCGTCTCATTGCGACCCAAGTAGTTGCAGGGTACTTCACCATCACTGGTGAAACAGAAATAAACAGAAGCAGAATGTGCTAAGTTGTGGGTTGGGGAAAATTTGCTGGCTGGGAACGTGCACAGTTGGAATAATCAGGTAACCCATTTTAGGAAGCAAATGTAGGTTGCGTATATGAAGAGACTCTTTACGGCCAATGCACAGAAGCAGGTGAAGCCCACCCAAAGGTGATTTAGAACATTTAAATTATGGAATATTTAGGTTCCTAATTTGGATGCTCTGAGTTTCTCTCCAGAGGTGCTTCTCTTCATTGGCTGTGTAGAGAGTGAGGCTCCTAATTTTGGAACATGATGCACTCCTAAATTAGGGAGGTAATTACTTAAAAGCTGTGAATTACTCCTCCTTTCCCTTCTTCCCCACTGGCAGCTGAACCTACAATGACATCAGACTGAACCAGATTCTGATTACAGTAGTAGTGGTGGCAACTGTGACACAACTTCATTCATTTATATATAGGAAGCTCTAGACTGGTAGTAATGAAAATAGTCTCATGTGGGATGCTGAACTTCTTCGCTGAGAATTGCTGATATTAAAATCTTTGCATCTGACTGAAAATTTCAAAACCAAAATCTCCAAGTTTCTATGCACATACAGTTACTTTAAGCTTTGTTTACTATCACACCATGCATGCAGAGCATGGGGAAATGATATTATAGATCTGCTGCTCCAGCTAGATCCCTACAAATCTATGGGGCTTTATTGGAATAAAAAAATTACCAATATTACCAGTGGGACCTCTCTGGCTTGCCTGGCTTCCACGTGTGAGCTTAATAACAGCAACTAGGGCGTCTGTACCCCAGGAGATATTATGTAGCTCACGTGGCTGAGGGTCCAAGCTTCCAGGCTCTGGGTGTCGTGCTGATCTCTGCTGGAGAGACTTGAGGCGAAAGGTGGAGGAAAAGGAGTGAGTCCTGAAGAGAGTTGTGTTCAGAAGGTTTTATTCCAGCCTGGTAGGCTTCTGAATCAGTCTCTGCTCCACAGAACTCTAAACAGACCTTCTATCTTTCCTGGTGTTTCCCAATCAACTCCCGACCGCATGGCTGAAGCACCTTTTAACCTGGGCGAGGAGGGGGAGGGGAAAGGTAGCAAGCCCACCAATCCAGGTAGGGGAGAGGAGGTCCCAAGGACAAAGGGATACCTGGGTTGCTCAATACCCTTCAGGGTCTAAGGCATCCTTTGAACCTGCCCAATCACACAACGCCTTTAAGGTTGACAGACAGTCCTGGGCCAGAGCCCAGGGGGTGGGGGGAGGAGGGGATACACACATGCACCTGGGGAATGGATCTTCCTGGGGAAGTGACCTCCTGGGGTAGAAGCTGACCTTGCACTGCAACAGGGCCTGACCCCTACAAATCTATGGGGCCTGAATTCTCAAACAGCTGGTTGAAGTCATCACAAAGTCTTTGTCACTTTGTCACTTTTTTGAGTGGTCTTGGGAATCTGGAGAGGTCCCAGCTGACTGGAAGCTGGGGAACATCTTCTCAGCTTTCCAAGAAGGGCAAGAAAGAGGACCCCAGAAACTACAAGCCTGTTAGTTTCACTTCAGTAGCTGGTGAATTCACAGAAAATAATATTCTGGGAAGTACTGAAATACAACATCTGGAGGACAACGCAGTCATTGGTCAGAGCCAGCACAGGTTCATGAGGGAAGGTCCTGCTTGTCAAACCTGATTTCCTTCTAGGACAGGGTAACCCACTGATCCAGGAAAGCCAGCAGATATAAAGTGGTTTGGACTTCAGCAAAGCTTTTGATACTGTCTCTCACAGTGTCCTTCTGGAAAAGCACCCAGCTCACGGCTGGACAACCCTGTTACACAATGGGTGAGCAACTGGATCACGGTTGGGCACAAAGGGTTACAGTGAATGGGGTGACCTCAGACTGGTGACCTGCCACTATTGGAGTTCCACAGGACTCCATTCTCACCCTGTGCTCTTTAACGCCTTCATTAGTGACTTGGACACAGGACTGGAAGGGATACTAGGTAAGTTTGCTGATGACATTAAACTGGGGAGAGCTATTAACTCCCTCAAGGGCAGAGAGGGCCTGCAGAGACCTCAATAAATTAAGAGGACTGGGTAATCACTAACCATATGAAGTTTGACAAGGGCAAGTGCCAGATTATTCACCTGGGATGGGGCAACCCTGGCGATGTGTAGAGAATGAGAGGGGAATGAGAGGCTCAAGAGCAGCGCCACAGAAAGGCACCTGGGGGTCCCGGTCCATGGCAAGTTGAACCTGAGCCAGCAGTGCCCTGGCAGCCAGAAGGGCCAACCGTGTCCTGGGGGGCATCAGGCACAGCATGGCCAGCCAGGCAAGGGAGGGGATTGTCCTGCTCTGCTCCACCCTGGGACAGCCTCTCCTTGGATATCAAATACAGTTTGGGTGCCACAATATAAAAAAGACATTGAGCTGCTAGAGGGTGCTGAAGGAGAGTCTCTGAGGATGGTGAAGGGTCTGGAGGGGAAGCTGTATGAGGAGTGGCTGAGGTCACTTGGTCTGTCCAGCCTGGAGAAGAGGAGACTGAGGGGAGACCTTGCCGTGGTCTTCAACAACCTCATCAGGGGAGGCAGAGGGTCAGGCACTAATCTCTTCACTCTCGTGATCAGTGACACGCCCTTAGGGAAGGCACAAAAGAGGCTTAAGTCAAGGGAGGTTTAAGTTTAATATCTAGAAAAGCTCCTTCACCCAGAAAGTGGATGAGCACTGTAATAGGGTCTCCAGTGAGGTAGGTGGTCACCAGCACCAAGCCTGGAGTTCAAGAAGCTTTTGGACAATGCTCTCAGGCACATGGTGTGGTTCCTGGGATGTCCTGCACAGGGCCAGGAACTGGACTTGATGATCTTGATGGACCCCTATGAACTCAGAGTGTTCTATGATTCTACAGCCTGCTTGTTCCACGGCCATTGTCTTTCAAGAGCATCCAACTGTGGCAGAGAGAAACCTCAGTCAGGCCAAGGAGACTAAAAGTAGACAGATCATAAGCATGACGTGATAAATGAGAGAAATGACATTCGCATATCTTAAGTGTCTGTTCAGGTCCTGCATGACACTTCCTATCTTAAAAAAGATTGTACTTCTAGGCCTCTGTAACTTCTGTAACAGCTTCTGCTGTTTTGAGGGTTAAAGCATGAGCCCATATCCTTTGGGCAATTAAAGGTTAAAGGGTCCTGTCTTCACATAGTGCAGTTTCTTAATTCTCTAGAAGATTAGAATATACTTTTTATAAAGCTTGATTGAGAAAGGGACAAAACTGCAATTTCAAGACGCTTTTAAAACGTAATGGATTTCAGATGCCATCCTATGAGTTCTCTAGTATATTTGACTTTTGAATGTTTAATTTGCTAAGGGAACTGCTTCTTCCCTGGCATGAAAGCACAATTATTAAAGCTCATTTCATTATTTAGAGACTGATAGCACAATTTGGGTCATTGTTTAACACTCCATCGCTATGAAAACAATGAAATTCTCTAATGATTAATAGGATTTGTTACTTTAAATAATCATGTTGAACCTTATCTGCACGACTTAGGCTTGCTACTTCCATATGACTAATGTATCTCTAGCTGTACATCCAGCTTTGCAAAGTTGCTACTCATCTGTAGATTGTCCTCTTTAACTGCTGTGGGGACAATAATTCTGAAATGTGGAGCCCACGGCTGTGTGCCACATCTCATCCCATCCTACTGCTACGAAAGGCATCCTCAGAGAGATTTTCCCCTGCACTTTCATGATAATTTTTAGAGCATTTTGTTCTTCACACTTGCATAGAATGGAAGCACATTCTATGGTAAGTCAAAACAGGCACCAGGAAGACACTGTTACCTAACATGGACAGTATTCTGCTGAGCCTCGGCCACAAATGGGTCCTTTCTGGCTGAGCTCACACAGCTGGAGAGAAATTTAGAATTGGACAATGAAGCCTGAAAACAGCTCACAGCTCCTCCTGAGGATAAACCTTCCTCTTTCCTTTCCTCCTGCACCCACATTCTCCACTCTAAGCTGCAAGGAGTTCTAAATGGTCATAAAGCCAAAAACAAGCCTCCCAACAGAGACTTCTGTATGGCTGTACAAAGAGCAAAGGACTCTCTCACAAGGACTGCTCCTGTTCCTCCTGTGCCCACTGGCACTGCCAGGTCCCAGCAGTGCCTGTGATGAGCCCCCGTGTGCTGAAGCTTTTGCTCACAGGCAGAAACTCTAGAGTGAAGCCCAGTTGTCCAACAAATAGTGCAGTTGTTCTGCTGTACACACACAGAGCATTGTCATATGACTGTCTTCATGTATGTTATCACCTTCTCACTAAATAACAGTAGGAGTGGTTTCAGATGGAAAGATTTTGACTCAAAAGGATTTTCTGTTGCCCCAGAGTGACCTGAACAGATGAAATTCCTGGCAGAAAGTGCTGAAGCCCAATGACGATCTCTCCTTGTTTGATGTGGTCCTTACACATCAACATTTGGACACAAGTGAGAGCAAAGAAATGGCAGTGGTTTGTAGAGACTGCTCTGCCTGGATTTCAGCCACAGAGAAGGGCAGAGATCATCCCTCTATAGATAAAAAAGTCAGCCTCTTCCCATGTTTTTATTCCCAGTGAAGGAATAACAGAAATGAAGACAGTTGTCAACAAATTCTTGTTCGGCTATTTTCTTAATCATAAATTCATACAAGCAGATGTAACAGATAGTAAAAAACAAAAACACATACATGTTCCGATGTGAAGGCAACCAGTCTGGGAATAGCTGCCATTCCTTTTTCTTTAACTTCTGGGAACATCTTGAAACGTGCAATCAACATAGCATACATGTTAGATATGGCACCACCTGGAGTCCACAGTAATATACTGTTACTTTTTCTATTCATTGTAATATCATTTCAGAACAAACAAGTCTTCCTACAGTTTTTCTATATTAAAAAAGTTTCTGACTCATGGCAGAAACATAGATTCTTCTTCCTGATGCTCCTCACAGCTGGGCTGTGTAATAACAGGATCTACTACACACAAAAAACAACTTATGCAAAAAGTACCACTGCAAAAAATGACTGGTCCCTCCTTTCACCCTCATTCTAACTATCATCTCTCCTTCAGTCCCCAGTCTTAGCTTTCCATGTGCCATCGACACAAAATCCCCATCTATTCCATCTCCTAAGCAGATGACCCCACAAGGCAACTTCCTAAGGGATTTCCAAGTGTCACCTAATCTGTGCTCTTCCCTCCTAAATCAGGGTGGTGTTTCATGCCCCAGCTTTGAGCAAACCCACCCACTGAGACTCAACAGCCACTATCTTCCAGATAACTGGAGTGGGAAGAGGGAAGAGAAAGGAAAAAGGGTCATTCTAACAAATATTTTTCATTTTAATTGTCCTCTGATGGGAACAAGAGGAAAAGGTTAAATATCCCTAACACTTGCCTTAAAATCACTGGCATACATTCACTTAAAATAGACATTTCAAGATGAGTATTTAACCCATTTCAAGATGGGTATCAGATCTACAGCTCTGCAGTGGTCTATTTCTTGTTTTTGAGATTTTTTACAAACTGAGTCTCTGTGTCTACAGTGGAGCAATGTTTGGCTTTACATTAATGCTGCATGAGCACTATGGGAATATAATGCAGTACCTGAGGCAGAAGCTGAGAATTTTTACATTTGTACGCACACAAACACACACACAGATAGACATGTATACATGAAATCCATCAGGTTTATCCTGTATATATGTGTGTGTACACACACATACACACACACGGATTCATTACATATCCATGTTTATGCACATATATTTATATAAAGCAAACGTTTTAAATGAACAGGTTGAAATGCTGGTGAGGTAGAGTTCAACTACTGCAATATTCATCCATCTAAAAATGGAGTGAAGAGCACAAGATGTGCACCTCCAGAGGATGGTTCAGCTCATCCTATGGCAGCTGTCTGTGGTAGGTGGAACTTGCCCTACAGACACATGCCTCACTCTCCCTGGAATACACAGGAGCTGCTGTAACTAGCCCAGGGTAGACATCCAATGCTTGGACAGCCAAAGTGAGATAAGATAAAATCCACCCTTTGAGATGAAGGAAGCACTGTTGGGTATCTGTGTTGGCAAATTTAACATTGTTTTGACTTTCGTAAGATTTGTTTTAATCTCACTGGAGATATATACTGTTCCACAGCCCACACAAGCTGTGCCCTTCATTTCTAATCCGTATCCTAGCTCTGCTCTTGCAGTCAGGCTGCCCTGCTGTGGGCTTTCCCTGACCTCACTGGCCCTCCTGTGAATTCAAAGGAAAATGCCACAGAAGAATGGCATTGCTGACATACAGGTCAGTACAGAATGGGGTTTTTCTTCCCCTTTCAACTATCTTGAGAGATATGAACATATTTCAACACCTCTCTTCAGAAATGAAAAAAACAAGAAATGGAGAGATTAAGAGGAAATGCTCAGGTACCTGTCCCTTAAAAATGCAGATGTCATGCGAGAGCTGCTATTGATGATTTAGGTGACTGAACTAAGTTGAAGTAATTTGGCCTATCTTGTCCAAAATCATTGGCTCAGTGTCAAAAGAATCAAGATTGAAATGTTTAGTTTCTTCAATACCAGGATTTCTATACATATTTATTACTCGGTCATTTAACCTTAGTTTATTCATAAGCCTGCATCCTGCTTTTAATTTCGTAGTTGTGTTCACATCCACAGATAACTGCAGCTAACAAAACATACCTACAGAATTTGGAGAAAACAGTCAGGCTTTTATGCTTCACATGTATTGATACTGCATATTTCATTCCAGAGAATGCAGAGAGAAAGAACCTTTTCTTTGCAACAGTAAGGTCTTCAGCTAAAGCCATGAAATGAGAAGACAGCACAGAAATTATTTTGATTATTGCCTAAAAAAGCAGAACCTGCACACTGAGTATTGCTGCCTTAAGAGAGAAAACTATAAAGATGCACTTAGCACAAACCAGAAATTGCAGAGAAAGAAAGAATGAATGAGAGGGGGCAGCCCTGCAAATGCCAGTGCAGGTACGTGCCTGCCAGAGAGCCTGTCCCCACACAGGTTTCAGCTCATGAAATGAGCTCTGACACACCAGCAATACCCTGGCCCCATGCCAGGCAGCACCTTCTGCAGCCTCGGCAGGGCCAGCAGTTCCTCCTGAGGCACACACCTTTCCTGACTCACACTATCTCTACCTGAGTTTGCCAGGCTGTGCAGATCTGGCACACACACCTGAGTCTTTCGCCCAGCCTGCTGCCACGCCCAGCTCTGCCCTCCAGAGCTGGCTGGGCAGCACTGCTACTGCTCCTCTCTCACCCTGCAGGTCCCTGACCAGCCCAGTGGGAAGGTGAGGAACCAAGGGCAGCTGTACTGAGTCAGGTCATGGTTGGTAACCAACGACCTTTCAGTTTCCAGAAGTTTTCACTTCGGTCCTGGGCTCATGGTACACACTTAGATGCCCAGTGTGATGGAGGCCAAGGTTTTCAGGGGGATCTCTAAGCACCCCAACAAAAACTGTCAGAGCTTTTGCTCTCAGGCTTTTTAAATAAGAACTCATGAAAAAGCAATGTCAATTCTTCTCATCTATTTCTCTACATCTGTGGAAAGGGCCAGAATAAAACTCCCACACCACTTCCCACACATGAATTCCGATGTGAGAAGGCAAAGATCAGCCTTGCCTGACCTTCATGGCCTCAGAGAGCTGAATGTCCTAGGCTGTTATCAGTGAGGCCTTTCCTCTACTCAAGAGTGCACTCTTTCTCTCTCCATTAGGTCAACTAACTTCCCTTCCAGAAAGGCTCCTTCTGCAACAGCTAACAGTCCGTTCTCTTTTGACAAGCCAAGATTTTATACCCAATGTAAATTCTTTCAGTATTTCGCAATTTCATAAGATAGACAGGCCAAAATTTTTGAGCAATGAAATTACGGAATCAGAGAAGAGGTGACAAAGAGTATAAATCAAAAGACTAAGTGGAATGATTAAAAAAAATAAGCAGGTCTTAACAATGTTTGTCAATGACTTCTCTACTCTAACTTTTTTGCCTTACTGACTTGCCCTGAAGAAACCAGGTTTCTAAGCCTTTAGGCACTCAATTAACTAGGCACCCAAGTACCCCACTGAGAAAAACAGGTCAGCTTCACATGGAAAGCTAACAGCATGCTCTAATGCTGGCAGTGTCTCCCTGATTCTACTAAAATTGCTGGAAGGTATGCTATGTCTTTCCCTGTTTGCTCCAATTTCCCCTGCGGTGATGGAGAGCTTTGCTGTGTTTCTTCCCTCCGTTATTAATACCATAGTCTCTCTATTTCATGGAATCCATAAAAAGTGGGGGCAAAGCAAAACTGCAGGGCAAATGTCTCTTCTCATTATGTTTCCCATGTGCCATTACAGCTGCTCTTCATGCAGTGCAATTTGCTCAAACAGACCCTCATAATCATATCCCTGAAATTCATAAACATGCAATACTTTATCTCAAAGAGGCCCCTGGTGTTTACTAGCAAGTGTCCTCTCTAACATGCATATTTAATTATATTTACTCTTTAGCTGCAGGGGATGTCATATACCACAGTCTGAAAAATAGAGAAAGCTTGAAATGTCATGTACCAGGTGAAAATATCCCATCGCCACAGCCCCCTGGCCAGCCAACCATCTCTCTCATTTTCCTTAGTGTGACATATTCCAAAAGTACAAACACTGGAGCAATTTCATAGGTGAACCTGAAATGTAGTAATGGCCATATTTAATGCTTTCATCTACAACACTAACACATCTTTTTCCAATATTACATTACATTATAGCCACAATATACTCTATCTTATACTGGGTAGAGTTCTGCTTCACAATACTTTCCACAGCCTTCTTTCTGATTTGACATCAAATATCTAGAAGGAGAAATGCAGGGAGCACTTAAGAATCCACTTCCACCCACTCCAGAGAATAAAATCTTGCCCACCTCTTCCAGGTTCAAGGCTTTGCCCTTTATCCAAGAGATGCTGGGCAGAGCCCCTTCGCCTTGCACAAACCCGTGTGCATGTCCAGAGGCACATGTCAGCAGTCCTACTCATAACAGCCAGACAGTGCATGAAGCTAAGCAAGTACAGAGAAACGCTTCCTAATCCCAAAGTGAAATAAACCCCACATTTTAAATTCCGCATCTCTTTCTTACAGAAAGCAACGGCTTTGCCTGCTCCAGGTATGGATTGTACTTAACCCCTCTACATGAATGCAACTGCTCACTCAGCACCCCTTTCATTTTACATATTTATGCATGCAAAATGCTAATCTGTATATATTTTTGTGTGCTTTTGGGAGGCAGCACAACCAACATCCTATCACAGTGATGAAATTTTATAAATGACAGCCTACAGGACAACATTGAAAGTCTTTCTATAAATAACTGTTGTAATCATTTAAAAAGCAGACTATTTTTTCCCCAGCAATTTTAACATAAAATTATTCTTTCACTCTGATACAGCAACTAGTATTTTAGAGTATAACTGTGAAATTATATTAAATATCTATATATTAAATAAAAAATCTTCTACTTACATATTAGTATTTGCTGCTGATGTCAGCCAGTCTGCCGCCAATCCAACCATGTCCAACCCAGTTGAAAGTTGATTAAAATACCTAGGGTGCCCTGCATAAGATGGAAAATGTTATCAAAAGGCTGATGACTTTGAATGGAACTATTCAGGGCTGAACAGTATTTTTACCTCCATATTTCTATAGAGAAGGAAGCGCTTTCAAGGTATGAAACAAAGCAAATGGCAGTAAATGCATTTCTTGAAAAAGGCAGGATAATTTATCTTCTTTCTCATTCCAAAGTCAGTAAAATCAGAGTAATTATACTCAACACAGAATAATGAATTCCAACATTCCCTATTATCCTTTCAATATGCCTTGAAAATTAGCACATTGCTGCCTCACAAAAATAGCTGTTTGCTCCCGTTAGTGTGTCACATGTTATCACTGGATATGGTTTTGCCTGACTAGGTCTGAAAGGCACACATGAGACACCATCTGAAAAGCTTGCCAGGACATATAACATCAGTGATGAATGGCTAATGATTGTAATAGACAGGGCGAAATGAGAAAATGGAGTATTTTGGTGACTGCTTTGCACATGACTCAATGGCTGATGATTGTACGAAGATGGCAGGGAAGGTGGTGGTCCTTGTCATTTCTTCACTGTCAGAGTGCAATTACAAATAGCCTGGCTACTTGCAATTGTGATTTTAACCAAACGCCATAAAAACAAGCACTGCTGCCCCAGCAGAATGATGCACATGACTATATTCAGTGAGCTGATAGTCTCTTTATTGGCTAATGTAATTGGTTCCTGTTTTTTTTCTAAAATCTTCCTAGAGATTTTCCTTAAAAACATGCCTAAAGCCATTAAACACCGGAAGCATCAAAATTCTATTTTTACTAGTAACTTCCTGCAAGCTCTTGATAAGTGGCATAATTACTGGTACAAATTATGGATAGTCCACAATTACTTAAATGCCATCCAACACAAAGGATGGCAGCCTCTGCTTGGAAAACACCTGTCCTGACCCCTAGACGATGTACTGTTATTGCCATCAGAGAAAACAAAAGATAGAGCAAGATCATTGGGAAAATGCAGACCCAGCACTGAGAGAAAACTTATCTTCGGTCTCCTGTGGCCTCTTATCAGGCGTGGACACATGGTTGGCAGAGCAGCACGGGGAATTGCTCCCCAGCTCCCACCCTGCAGCACACAAAGGCAGAGTAATCTAGCTGAGCAGGCAGACCAGAGCTGAGGATATGGGGCAGGGGACACACGCCAATTCCACTTGCCTGCGCCCTAAACCTGAGACCAGCCCTGTGCTACTGCCATCCAGCCTGATGGCATTTTGCACGGAGCTCCCCCCTCTCACTGACAGGAACTGCCACCTTTCCCCGGTCTGTGCTGCCAAAGCCAGGCAGCCAAAGCCCCTGAGCACTGAGGAATGATGCTCAGATCCAGCAGAATGAACTGGATCTTGCTCCCTGTTCTTCATGCTCTTGAGTGGGGTTGGTTGTGGTTGGACCTAAGACACATGCACACCCCATCACCACCACTACAGCCTCAGCCATCCTGTTCCAGGGTCTCTGCCTGCAGAGAAGTGCAGCTCCCCTGACTGAAGGATTTTGAACAAGACTTCCATATTTACAGCTTAGGTTCCATATCACAGCTGGATGACAAATTTCACCTGAAAGCAAGAGAAAATTAGGAGCTAAAAGCCTTTAGTGGATCAGGACTACAGGAAGACTCAAAGAAGGTTACAAAAATGCGTGTTTTGGAAATAAATCTACACTGAAAAGCTGGGCAATAGCAGAATTTGTATCGGCAGCTGCAGTGTCTCAGCGGTTCTGCGTCAGCCCCACACTCAGCCCAAGGCGACAGCGCTGTTGTCACCGCTTGTTTCTTCAAGCAAACCTCCCAGCACACCACCTGCTTTGGGGGCGCCGTGGGAACACGCCCGGGCGCACGCAGGGGTCGGGCAGCCGAACCCTGGAGCGAGCGAGGTGGAGGGAGCAGCGCTGCACGGAGAGATGTCAGCACAGAGAGAGCAGCAGCTGCTGCTGCTGGGAGAGCCCCCAGCACGCACGCCTGTGACACAGCCCCCTCCACTCCATGCCCTTCCCTTCTGCAGCATGGTTGTACCGCGGAAAGGCAGGCAATGTACTACCCCAGCCTGACCCCTGCCCCAGCTGCAGGGGTTTGCCTGTCCGTGTGACACTTCACTACGTGAGAGAGCTCTCTTCCCTTGACTAGATGGCCATGGAAACCTGAGGCTTTGCTTAGAATACAGGCTCCACCGGCCAGGTAAGAGGAGTTTGTGAGAGGTGCTCAAAAATCTCTACCCGGGTGCCTCTGCATGAAATACACATCCTTTGCTGAAGTCGTTCCTTAACAAAGAAGTACTGGAAAAGAGACTGTGACAGGTTGAAGAACTGGTCGAGAAGTGAAAATAGGAGATTATTACTTAATGGTCTGTTTAGCAATACACAATGTATTCACAGATATCCCAGAGTAAATTGGGAGATGATGGCCAACAGCCAGGGCAAAGGCACAGGGACAGCCGAGGCCTGGCTTTCCCCACCAGGGGCGTTGCCTCTGCCGCACACATCCTCTCAAACACACTCCCAACTGCACCGGCTTGAGGCACGGACATGCCCAGCGTGAACACTCGGCCTCCACAGCCCCCACAAGGAGAGACGAGAAGGGCTGGGCACGGCCGGACAGCAGGGATAAAGGCACGGCTGGCAGCACTGCCGGGCCGGGCTCGCAGCCTCACCGCGTGAGGGGCCAGCACCGGGGCCTGTCAGGGAGCAAGGCTGGGCCAGAACCGGCTTCTCGCACCCTTCCTGGCGTTTCCAACCCATTTTAAACGGTCGTATTTCAGTTCTCCTGCTAATTTTCAATTGTCCAGCGCACAGTAACTGAATTTCACACCCATCTTTCCCTGCATTTGCAGTCACTGCCTTTTACATCCTCTCAGCAAGAATTCTGCCTCTGCTGGTACGGGGGCAGAAAGTGCGGCTGTGGCTTCCCCGGGCACCCCAGTGAGCCGTGGCATGCAGGCAACACCTAGGAGCAATCCACAGCTGCCCCTCGGCCGAAAAATCAGCCATCTGCCTCGCCGAATCCCTGGACCTGGGTATCCAGCTGTGAGGCTAATGCAATACAATTTATTTTTCAATCAGCCTCCCGGGCCCCTGCAGCCAAACGCCGCCCAGGAGGGGCTGTTTCCGAGGGGTTTCTGCGGCAGCAGTGGAGACAGACGCTGCCGCCAGAAACCTCCCCATACTGCTCTTCCTCTGAGGGTGATTCCAGTGTTTTAGTCCGAAGCACATGCCGAAGGGCTCCAGGTGTAAACCCCACGCATTTCGTGAACCCCCTCCCAGGCTGGTGCTGTCACTCCAGGGTGCTGAGGACCAGCAGCAGCCAAGCGAGGTGGCTCTGCACCCTCTGGGCTGAACCTCGCCACACCACCACATTTCACAAAACCCCCGAGCACCCGTTTTCAGACTTAAAAAACATTCTATTCATTAAAACAAATTATGAAATGCCAAGATGAGAAAGCCTCCGATATTTATGGAGAGGAAGAGAAACGGCAACATTGTTTTAAAGGGTCTTTTTTGGATGCACGAAATTAAATAGGTCTGTTATGTGAAAACAGGCTACAACAAAAAATGATTAATGAAAATCAGTCAAGAAACCCTATTTTTTTGATTTCCCAGAATCACAGATCCCACATTCTACATCATTCTGTGCAAACACGTTTCCTATGCCATATCCAGACACATCACATAGGTCACTGGACTGATCGACTTTGTTCCTCTGGGTATCATTTACCTAACTATTTAATCCAATATTTTACAAACATCCTGACAGCACCCGACCCACGCATCAAAACATGAGGATGGTCATTTCCACCCTTAAACAAGGGGGATTACACAGATCCCTCACAATCTTTACCAGGATCAGTCTGTTCTGTTCTCAAAACCTGAGGTATTTTTTGTTTTCCTCTCAATCTCTAGCAACAAATCAGCATTTTGTCTCTTTCAGTAAACTGCTTCACATTTATTTTTAAGCAATTTCTCAGTAATTCAAATTCTCACTAAGAGCTCCCCGGACCGCCTATTATTTCCCAATGACAGCCGTAATTGCGGCTCCGGCTCCCTTTCTGCCTGCTCCGCCGCAGTTTAAGGTGGCCCCGGTGCGGAGTCGGGCGCTTCCCCACGCCTGGGCGAGCCCCATGCTCCCTCGCCTCCACGAAGCCCACAGGGGGGCACGACTAACGGGGGATCCCAGGCAGGCAGGAGTCAAACCCATCCCTGCTTTCCCCAGTGAAAAACAACAAATGGCTGTTAAAACAAATCGGACTTTGGTTTTATTGCTTGAGCCTGAAGTTGAAACAAAATCCTCGATATTTCTGTGTAAGGTTCTGCTAAATTCTCTTTTTAGTTTATGTCCTGCAGGCGAAGTGAGAGACGCGGCAAATGGCCGCTCAGAGCTCGAATTTACAGGCCGTTCACTGAGATTTCGGCTGCTGTGAGTCCGTGCAGGGACTCCCCTCTGCCCCGAGCTCCGCGCCCGCCGCACCCCGCTCTGCAGAGAGCAAGAGGCCATCGCCGGGGCATCACACGCGAAATGATGAAAAGGAACGGCAGGAAGTGGTGAAGGTGATGCAAAGTCTGCTCAGTGGCACACTCGGCAACTCCGACGCACAGACGCATTAATTTTAAATCGGAAAGGGTGTGCGAGCCTGCACTAACAGTTACAGAGATGGAGCTGCTGGAGCGCTTTATCATTTTGGAAAACGATTTGTGTCTCTGCTAGAAATTGCTTGGAGCTGACAAAATACAGTTGCTGCTTCAATCTTTAACGTTTCAAGCTAAATTGAAATGACACCTTTAATCAATGGATGAGACCATACAGGGTAGAAAATGAGCATTGCTATTACCTGTTTTAATTGCATACTTCAGAGTTGTTCTGCAGTTCAATAAAATTTCTTCCAAGGTTTGTGGCTGGTCTGCCAGTTCCCAGTTATATTCCTGGAGAAGCTCATTTGGGTAATGGAAATCAATAACTTTTGTTGATCTATCAAAACTTTTCACCACATACTGAAGTAAAATGTCCACAACGTCTTGTAGGAAAGACATAGTAGTTATTTCTCCATTACATGTCGGAAGAAGATCTGGGAATGGAGAAATTTAAAAGTTAACTTTGTTTTACGACCACCTGCATAGATTCTGAACAAAGCCTTCTCCATTTATGTTTACAAAATCTTTACACTGTAGTAAGTACAAATAGGTTTTGTTTTCACGTAATAACCAAACTGGCAAGGCTGTATTTCGAGGAATGTTCTGAGAGGCAACGAGATTTAATATCCTATCTAAATTGGCCAATTCTGTCCACAGTATATTTCAGACTAATTTTTAAGACAATGAGAACAGGGAAACAAGAAAAAAGGAAAAACGAATCTCATAGGAAATAAAGATTGAACAACAAATGCTACAAGCAGCACCCTTAAAACTGTCATTTGCCTTCCAATAAAATACCTTCTTGGTGACTCTCCTACGCAAGTGACTTGTTGATAATTCAATGTCTTTTTCTGAGGCAATGCTGCACGGGGTCTTGGTGTACACAAAGCTTTTGTTTAAGAGCGATGGCTCAGTCAAAATCAGACTTTAGCGGAAGCCCCTAATTTGGGGTCCCGGGCTTCCGAGCAAACGGGAGGGTCCCTGGCTAGCGCATGTCGGCGGGGAACTGGGATCTACTCACTGGCGGAGACGCTACTTCCAAGGTCAGAAAAGATGAAGTGCAAAAATATCTCGAATTATAGCAAATGAGTAGGAGAGCGCTCTATCTCCCTCCTCTCCTCCAACCTTAATTACATCGCAAGGTCTTCAATGAGAAGGTCGCTGCTTTCAGTGCTCCTTAGAAAGAAAATGCTGCGGTCTCCAATACGCGAGATTTTACTATTTAGGGTTTTTATTTTCGGGATTTTTTGTTGTTTGCGTGATTTTTCGCAGATTTGAGAAATGCCCGGCGGGGGCCAGGGCTGAGGGCGCAGAGCTCCGCCGCGCACCGCCGGACCCCCCACGCCTCCGCGCAACGCGGGCGGAGGCGATTTCCCGACCGAACCCCTGGTTTTTCTTGTTAGCTCTTGAGAAGCAGCGTGCCCCGGAGCGCCGTTACCTGTTGAGTGGAGAAAGGCGTAATTCACGTCCGCTTTTTGGCAACCGCAGGGTTTTTTGTCGCAGGTGCAGGTCGGCCTCGGCTCCGCTACCCCCGGGGCTGCTGCCCTGGCGCCGGTTTCCACGGGCTTCTCGGCATCTCCGTAGAGCAGGGCTTGACAGCGACACGGACACACGGCCTCATTACCGGGGCATCGACCCCCGTCCCCCGCCCCCCCGGCCCAGGGCAGGTCCCGCGGCGCTCCCTGGGCGCGCAGCCGCGCCCCCGCCGCGGGCTACCGGGGCCTCCCTGCCCTTACCGCAGAGTTTGTTTCCGATCCCTCCCGTGAACTTCTGGGCAACCTGACACCAAGCTCTGGCTGTAAGAGAAAATCGAGCGGAGGGTCCGTGGGTCGGGAGTGCGCTGACGGCGTCTCGCCCGACCCCCAGCCCCGCTCCCCAGGAACTCCTCTGCCTCGCAGAGCCCCGCGGCGCTGGCCCGGGCTCGAGTCGCCGTCGGTCCCCGCCGCTCGCACCGCTTCGTCCCGCCGGTCGAGCTGTCACAAAGGGAACTCCGGCGACCGGGCAGCGCTGTCACGGCGGCTCCGTCGGGCCGGTCCCGCCCGGCCGCTCGGCGTCCTCCTACCTGTGCCGGGGCTGTCGGCGGCTGCGGAGCCCTCCTCGGCTCCGAAGGGCCAGAAGCCGGAGCCGGGGCTTGCCATGACGGAGGCGAACCGGCGGGGCGGGCGAGGAGCGGCGATCTGCAGCCCAGGCGGCCTGAGCGAGTGTGCGTGAGTGTAAGTGTGCGGGTGTGTAAGTGCGCGCGGCTGCGCCAGGCGGCGGCAGGCGAAGGGGCGGGAGCGCCCCGGGCACGCGTGGGTGGGAGCGTCTCCCGTGGGCGCCCCCGGGGTGCGCTCCGCCGAGCTGCTCCGGCCGCGCCCCGAAGGCGCTGCTGCCCGGGACGGGGCGGGCGGCTCCACGGGAAGAGGTGCCCGCTGAGGGGACCAGAGGCGAGGGCGCCGGCCGTTCTAAGGCGTGTCCGCACCCTACTGCATCGGAGGAGCGAGGGGCGGCGGTGGGAGGATGGTAGCACTCGGGGCAGACCCGAGCTATAGGCGCTGCTTGAGCTGGGTCTGCAGCCGCCTTGGGGGCCGAAGGCGAGCGAGGGTGCCTGTGCCGTCTTCACCCTACCGACGGTCTGTGCGGCCGCAGCCCGGCGGGGCGGGCGGAGAAGGCTGAGCCGTCCGGTGCCGCCGGGCGCTGAGCGGAGTGGAATGGTCGTTTTCCAAGTCTTGGCGTGGGCAGCCGCGGTGGTCCAGCCTCGTACGTCGAGGGGAAGCGTCGTCAGTCCTTTAAGATGCAAAGCGAAGTGAAATCCCCCCACCACACTTCACACTTCTGCACCGGGGCAGCTCTGCACTTGCGAGTAGGGCGCTCCTGGGTGGCGGCGCCGAGGCCGGGACAGCCCGTGCCGCCGGCGGTCCCGGGGTGAGGAAGAGACAGCCCTCGAGCCCCCGCCGTCCCATCGGCCCGGCCCACAGCCACCGGCGGGAGCCCCGTCGGGCCGCGCCGCCGCGGAAAAGGCGCTGGCGGAGGGGCCCGCAGGGGGCTTGGGTCCCGCTGTCCCTCCTGCTCCCGGGCAGGCAGGGGCGTCCTGGCTCGTACGGACGTGCTGCAGGAGCGTTGCGCGACGCCGCGGCTCCCCCTGCGTGTCCCCGGGGCGCTCCCGGGGGCTTCCCGCCACATTCCGAGTTGGGGACTCCGGTGGAACCGCCATCCTCGCTCCAGCCCCGAGGAGGCAGAGGGCCGGGCGGCCAGACGGGAAGAGCACGAGGACAACTGTTCCCATTCCCATTCACGACGTCTCTGAAGGCAACCAAACCTCCCTTTTCTACCCAGCCGGGGTTGGCGGGAGCGTTTCCCTGCCGCGGCTGCCTCGCCTCTGGCACAGCAGGGGTTTCAAGCTCTGGCTTTGGAGGGAGGCAGGCGGGACCACACCAGGTGACAATGTGGCTCTGCCGAGACAGCTGGTCGCGCAGGGCCTACGCTGCTCGCAGCCAGGCCCTGTGTTCAGCCCGGGGCATCTCTCTGCTTTTTGCAGGCACCCACATGGTTATGAGGAGGGCCCGCCATGAGACCTCACAGAAATGGCTCAATGCTTTAGAACACTGCTCTGGTGAGAAAGCAGAAGAAAACCAGTCCAGGCATCTCTTCGTGTGAAATTAGAGTCTGTTCCAGTTGCCGCATCACACTGGCTTGCACGTAGACAATAACTCCAGCTTTCCACGGCCAGAGGCTGCTGCGAGCCCTTCCATGCCTTGCTCACTCATGCCCCAGTCCACAGTGTTTTGTCGGTTCTGGGTGTAATTCAAACACAACCAACCGTATCACTGCTTTGTACATTTTTATTTACTTTACTGTTTTAATAGTACATGACAAAGCAACTTTAGAACACATTTCAAATTTTAACAATTTATAGCAAGTTTTACATTGCAGTACATTTTAATCCGATGCACAGCTTTGTAACTAGTTACGGATCAGGAAGCAATGGTTATCTGTCTCAGGGGAAAAGGCCAAATGTGCATGGGGAACGGACAAAACCCAGCCCCTGTGGCTGACTGCTGCCGCCAATTGTCACATTTAGGAGAGCTGAGGAATGGAGTAGGATCAGGCCTTTATGCTGGCATCATGAAATTTGCCTTCTCTTGCTTTGCAGCTGGGAACATGCAATTATGAATCCTGAAAGGAAGCGCTGCAATTATCTGTGTGGTTTCTGTGAAATAAGGTCTTTTGAATACGGAATCATGGGGAAATCTGAACACTGTGGTTATTGCTTTTATTTTCATTTAATTTCTAGTGGAACTGATTAAGAGTGATCATTACATTTCAGCAGCAATCAACCAGAGAGTGTATTTCTATTCCTTTCTTGGTACCCCAGAGATTAAGATTCCTAAAAATCTAATGCAAATGAGAACAAAGCAAACGTGATTTAGAAGTTCATCACTTAGTCACAAAGCTCAGAGACGAAGCAGAGGGCTGGGTATACTTCCCATAAATGGATTATCTCCAACATAAAGATTATACACACAATATTGACCTTTAAAACTAGCTACTAGCTTTACAGTAAAGTCAATAATGAAATAAATTGCCATAGTATGCTATCCAATTAATTGTATACGTTTTCATTAGAGGGACACTTGCCACAAACAGGTCATCTCAAAATTTAAGGAATGTAAACTAAAAGAAGCAGAAATTCCTCCATGGTGCTCTTGTAATTTTTTTCCCTGTAAAACAATTTATTAGAAACAATAACTAAGGTTTTCTGAAGGTAAATATGAAAATTTGAAAGCTTAACTAGGGAACTACAAAGTAAATTATTATTTTGATTGGATGAGACTGATGAAATGGAAAAAAAGCAATATGCACTGAGGAAAATAAACTAGACTTAAGCTGTTTAATAATTTCAGGATGTAGCAATGGTACACAAAAGGAAGCTGATTTTTATATTAGGGAAGAATATGATATGTGACTGACAGTGTCCCTTTGCAATGGTGTTGGGCTGTAAACCACAGTAATTCATGTTCACATGAACACACACATAAACTTGAAACGTTGAAGATTAAAAAAAAAACCACATGGTATAAAATGATAAAAAAAATTATGCTAATAAAAGCCAAATGGCAGCAGGAACAGCAGCAGAGCTAGAACTGCTGGATAAGGCGCCGGCGCTGTGAGGTCTTCCGCAGCAGTCGTCTGTAGTCATAGGGATTATCTTCGGCTTTGCTCTCTTCCAGGGGTCTTTCTGCAACCCTCGACCTAGGGATTAAGCACAGAAGTGTTTTAGAAATTAAAGTCAAAACATTTACCTTGGCAAACACTCCTAATCGACTGCTTAACCTCCACCCTTGTGAGGGAAAAATAAAAGGAGAATGAAAAAAATCAGCTGACTTTGCTAGGCCTCTTCCCTGTGCTGCACAAAACAGGCACCTCGGAACAAACACGTTATATGCTAGAAGCAGATAAACACAGAAGAACAACATGTTCTTCTATGAAGGGGACATAATAAAAGGACATAAAAACGTTGAGAGCGTGGGGATGCTTTGCAGTAGCATTTGCCTGATGGTTACTGCACCAGATTTTCAGTTGGCATAAATTTGTTTGCTCTGTATTTAACCTGCCTGTGGAGTTCACTGTAAGTGTCCATCTCATTTCATTTTATTTTCAGATAGCAAGGATGCATTTTGGATGCCACCTCTGATAGGCTGGAATAGTGATGTGGCATCAGCTATTACCATGGAGCAAGATTAAAAATAAAAGACAGTTATTTAAAAAGTAAATTACTCTGAAATAATTACAAAAATTTGTAGTGTTCTACACTTAAGGTGCCCTCACCACTGGTCCTATACCAATGTCAAAGGTAAACTGCTAAATAAAAAGTACTTAATACTTCACTTCTTGAAGTAGATTGAAATGGCTGTACAGTCTTTTTATCCTGGTGACCCTATTCAAGAGATACTGAAGTGCAGAAATGTTTATTAATTGCATTCTTCTGCTCTCTGAGGTAACTGTAAATTTAGAAGTTACACATATTTTGTTTCACTAAGGCTGCTTTGGCCGCAATCAGAACAGCAAATGGCAAAGGGTAAGAAATTCCTTTCAGTAAGCTCAGTAGCAAAACTTTCACTCACCTAAACCAGACCTCAAGGTGACAGATTTGGTGTAATTAACCACCTTAGAAATGCAACATTTTCTAATGGTTGTAAACTATATGGTAATTCCCTGATATTATTGCTTTTAATTACACATTTTCACTTTCCTGAAACTAATGTAGATCCCACGTGAAAAAAAGGCCAGAAATTAAATATGTAAGGCGCACAAAACATTCTACATTCTAAATGTTCTACAACCATTTCCTCTGTTACTACAGATACGTTTTCAAATTCAGCACTCGTCCCAAGCTTAGCATTTCCCTTAAGACTTTGACCTAGATAGTTTTCCAAGCTTTTCTTACATTTAGGAACATGCAAAAAGATACAATTATATTAAGATACAGAGATGTGTGTTTGCATGTGCAGTGTGTGTGAGTGCATTGGCAAGAGTGAGAATAAGAATTTCTTTAGCTTGGCAGTGGTCACCCTTTATGAAGTCTATGTGGGAAGAGAGGAGGTTGAGCAAACCCTCCATTTGGGGTTTTTCTCCTGGCTGTCCACTTTGGCGAGGTGCATGCAGTCTACAGACACCTGTGTTGCTACAGGACAGTAGAAGGAGGCAGTCAAGCTGGAGTCCTACCTGCAGAAAACATACAGAAAGTCTGGTGCACGTCCACCCTGTTTAAAACCTAACTAATCAGAAATACAGTTTATAGGTTCTGCTTCAGTTTAATTTTATTTTAGATCAGAGATGCAGAATGTCTGTCCATCTAGCCCTTGGGAAACCAAAAACTGGCAGGTAGGCTGAACACCAATCACACTGGAATTTATCCTTCTTGCATGGGGAATATGTCAGGTATTCCCATTCTGAGATAAGAAATTTTAGCTATATGTTTTACAAGATAATTTGGCAAAATTTCATGTCGAAAATAATAGATTTATGTGTAATTTGAAAGTGTATTTCTTTTCTTTTTATCAATATTTTGAATACAACAACAAGGATAATATCTATTTTTTCTATTACTATTTTGTATGAATTACCGCTCAGTAGCTCGTAAAATGGAAGTCCTGCGCTCAATTGGGTATCTCTTCCTTCTTGTGGTAGTACTGCTGTCCTTGGAGCTGGAGTCAGTAGATGAAATTTCTTGGTAGTAGATATCTAAATCTAGCACTTTGCTCAGACTGTGAATAAATAAGAACGCTAAGTTAACAGTTTCACTTTTCAATATTAATTTCAGCATACAAACCCAAGGCAGCCAAGTATCATTATTAGTTCTGTTTAGGTGTTGAGGATCTAAGGAAAAACATAAATAGGCACAAAAAATCAGTCTCTGAAGTGTGACTGCTGTACAACATAGATATCGAGAATGTTGAAATGCTAAATACTTTTATATATTCATAAAGGAGACACGAATGAAATTTTTGGGGTTTGCCATTAGACTCAGTGGAGAGGCATTTTTATGGTATAATTAATCTGGTCTATTTTAGATATCTCTTTGAGCAAGAGATGAATAATTTTCCTAAATATGACCTTTTTTTTCTCTGAGTACAAGAAGAGAGTCTAAAGCAACTAGTTCAGATATGGGCGTCAATAATGCAGGTATCTCTTACTTTGTTAGGTGAATGCCATCCAGCGTATTATACATACAGAAAAAAAATCAATCCCAACATCCATTTTAGAATGGCTAAGGAAAGAAATAATATCCTAAAAAGAAACTGAATAGAGAAGTTCAGAATTCAATCCTCATGTTGTTAGAAACCAGAAGTAATTAATTGATTTCACTTGCTATGTTCCACCAGTACAAAGTCAGCACATGAGAGAAGATGCAGTCAGGGAACTGGTTAACTAGATTTAAGATGAGTGAAACCTGAGGCCAATGAAAGAAAACACTAGATTTTGGTGTGTTCGTTTTTTTTTTCCCCTAGACTGGAGTCAATAGGTGTGATTTTTTTTAGGATCCAAATGACATGAGAAAAAAAGATGAAAGAGACCAAACATGGGGGATATGGACATAAGGTCAATTCTTTAAGCTGTGGCATAATCAAGTGCAATTTAAACCATGGTTGAATGAAGCTCAGTGGTGTGAATATATTTTATATAGATGTAATTCCATGCAACATCCTCTAAGATACATATTTTAGCCACGGAATTTGTATTCTGCAACAGTTTGTATTGACCTGAGGGTAGTGCAGAGAGCCCATTCACCTGGCAGCTACGAGCAGGCTGCCATCACACACATGGTGCCACAGCAGCACCACTGAGGGGGCAGCAGGACAGCCTCAGTACAGAAACACAAATAAAATAAAGCTATGATGTATGTCAGGAGCTGCCAACCAGCACACATAAGGATCTCAGATACGGAATGACAGAATATACCTATTGCTTCCTTCTCTTCTGCAGGGATCCATCAAAATAGGTTAGTTACACTGGGAAGAAAACACTTCCGGTTCAAATATCAAGGGCTACTCTTCTTTAGCTGTTATTCATAGCTATCCTTTTAATTTTTTATTATCTATTTCCAGACACTCATATATTTTTAGGAGAAAATTTTGACACTCTTTGTATTTTTGCTGACAAAAAAGAACTGGTTGCCCATTTGCTTTGACTAGAATTTTAAGCACCTTCAATTATTTTCAGTGTCAGAACTATCTTTGATGTGGACCTTATCTTATTATAATGCCTGTGTTACCATGGTAAAGGACCATGTTTTAGGAGAACTGAATGGCTGAATTCTATAATGGATTTTAGTCAATGAAAATTACATTTTAACTTTGTATACATATCCCCCTGTGAATCACCAAATTACCATTCTTTTTTCAATGCTTTATTCTCCTGGTTGAAGTATAGCTAAAAACCATTCTAGAGTACTGGAGTGACAATAGTGAGATAATGAAAAAAATTACCTTTCTTTTCTTGGTTTCCGTTTTTCATCTTGTATTGATTTCTAAGAAAATAAAAAGTAATTAAAAATACTAAAATGAAAGTTTATGCAAACATACAATTTCCATCAGTGTTAGGTAGGAGAGTGTTGTATATTTTTCAGTAAAAGAAATGATAGAAAAGGAGCACATGTCCCAGAAAACCCTCTTTTAAGAATCTTTGAGACTGTGAATGAGGTTACTATTGTTGCTCCCAAATTTGTTGCCATACTGTGGAAAAAAAAAGCCAAAGTAATGATGATCAGAACAGAAAAAGGAGATCTAAAACTTTCAGATAGCTATAGCTGTTTTAATGAAGTTGACAACACTATCTCACTGAGGCAAATTTAATGTGATGCCATGAGAATTTCCATGAATAGAAGCAATGCAGTGGGAAGAGGCATAATCCTATTCTCATTAATGCCAACGTGGTCTTCTCACAGGTTCAGCAGAGTAAAATGGACAATAGGACAATACACCTGTAATAGGTGACAAAAGAACCTTTAGGATACAAGATTTCTAAAAATGCAGGAGAGAGAAGATTTATAGGGAATGTGAATAATTTCTTATCTCTATTAGAGTTCTATCCCCACAGCCAAAACAATGCTATGTTGCAGCACGTAATGCATCATACTTCAAAGGCAGTACTTTTTAGTGCAGATTGTGGTCTTAATTGCATTTCCTGCAAATGAGTGAATGCGTATTAGAACTAGGGACTGTAAAGTCACTGAGAATCAGAAATCCTGATGGACTTCAGTATGTAGGCAAATGAACATGACATGTAATTCCAAAATGATAGACTGATTTAAACAAATACACCCCAAAATAAAATTCTCATGCCTTATATGAACAATGGGCTATTGTCAGGCTTCATTTATACCTGTATACCCCTGCAGGTCATCTGATATGCAAGGAGATGTGTGAGAGTGTAAGGTGTCTAATTAATGTCTGTAGCGTGATGTGAGAGAAATATCTGATTTTGCAAAAGATAGAGAATTTTTTTAAAAAAATGTGCTCATATTGTGTTTCTTCACTTTCATATGATCTGGGCTTGATAATAATCTGTGAATGCCTGAAGGTCACAGAGATTTTTAATAAGGTAGAAAATCCATAATAGCTGGGAAAGCTGACTGCCCTCTAAAGCTGACTACCATCTAAAGTTAGAGCTTAATGACTTACCCAAGGTCTAAGAATTTAACTACTAGTAGGTCTCCTTTCTAAAGTTCAGTGTATAGGTATTTATGTTGAACCTTTCCCTGAGCAGTGCACTTCATGTCAGGAAGGACTGCTTTTTCACACCTTCTTGAAAATACAACTAATTGAAGGTAATATTGATTAATACTTTAAAAAGCTGCTGCTAAAAAATTGATTAAAAATCTCCTGGCACTACTGCAGTTTTTGTTTGCACTGATGCAATGGCTGTTTTCTGGTACAGAGCTGGCCATGTAACAAATTAGCTCTCAGAAAATACTATATTCCTGACCTTATAGTCTTAGTTTCCTACATAGACATTTGCTTCAGAATTGTGCTTCTCAGAAATTTCCAAATACAGATTCTGTGTTGTGCCTTTCATGTCAGTCCTTTATCTCACCAATCTTGCTTTCACAAAACAAATTTTATTCTTATATGCAAATTTACTTTTAAGAATGTAATTTCTTTTCAGAATATCACCGTTCCAAAGCTGTGTTATTTCAAAGTCCCAGAATAAAACATAGCTGTATTTGTCTTTTTTTGGTATGCCAGACACAACCATCCCTGCAGGCCCTGGTGACACCTTCTGTTGAAAGGAGAAGCAATTGCTACGGTTAGTTTATTAGCTGGGTTCTCACCGGCTGTTAAAATAGGTCACTAAGATAGAGGCACCTCGAGCAAATCAGTTTAATTGCTTTTTTTGTTGGAAGTGCTTTCTGAGCTGCTTTTACATTTCCACTCTTTCTGCTTACTTTCTTGCCTTTTTTCCTATATTTAAGGGGACTGAAGTCAAGAGGGGAAAGCAGCACTCGGTATCTGAACTTAGACCAAAGGCTATATATAGTGACACTCAAATCCATTAGTCTCCTGAGCTGTTGGTGTTTGCCAATGCCTTCATAATCACAATCTGACACATTTGTAAAGGAAGTTACAGTGTGCATACTAATACAACTTATTTTAGTATTTGCTCTCTCTGCAAGATCAAGTACTAATTTAGATGCTCAAAATAGCTCCAAACAAACCTATGCCTCTCCTGGTTCTCTCCTGTGACTTACAAAGAAGCTATGGAGACAGGGCACTTGATTTGGGTATTGAAAATGCAAATGCTACTTATGCCCATAACGAAAGTATGTTTAGGAACAAAAGTAAATATTGGTCTGACATAGCTCCCCAGTCTGGGTAACTCTGTAATTCCATTTCAAGTCTCGTTTGAAATTTGAAGTTTGTGGCCTGCGTCCCTTCAGCAGGATACAGGTTTTATGCTGCATTAGAAATGAATAATGGGAATTGGGCAAATAGAAAGGTAGTTTAGATGGAAATTATCTGACAGTTTTAGCCCAGAAAAGCTTCTTAAACTCACATGTATTAGAGTGTAGTAGGTGGAGTCTTCTGGATTATTTAACGTCTTGGGCTTCCGTGGCCTTCTGGGGGGTCTCTGCATTGGGCGAGAGTCTTCTACTTTGGCCACAACTGTAAAAAAGCAGAAGACAGCAATGCTTATTTCTTCACAGAACTCAAGGCCTTTGGAAAAAACAGCAGAGAATTTCACCAAAGGGAGAAAAAAATCGACATAGTCACTTTTACTGCTTGGAGTAATTCAAGTAAGCCACTGGTATCGGCATTTCCATCAGCAGAGAATGGGCTTATCCATTTGAGTCCTGACTGCCCACAGGGACAAATGCCACATAATGAATGCTGGGCTGGAACAGCCCAGAAGTCTTCCTGGCACAGGCCTCTCCTTGTGAAAAGGGCCGATGCTCCACATTCAGAGAAAGGCTCTGAAGGGTAATGGCTACTGTGAGGCCACTGCCTTGTAACGGGAACCTGTGTGACAGGGGTGATGTTTACTTTCAGACTCAAGTCAGTCTTTAAGGTGCTGAATGAGGGAACTAGCATTCTCTGTTTCAGAGGTTGTCCTCTACATTATCACAGTGAAGATTTTCCTCCAGGTGTCCTGCTGAGGCTTTTCATTTCAAGCCAAATCTTGTGCCACTGGGCAACACAGCATGACCATGTCCATCACATCCAATGTAGTGTACGTTAGTGTACTCAAATTCTGGTCTCTATTTCTACAAAAAACTTTCTGCAAACATGTGAAAAATGCCTTCACCCTAATGAAATGAAATCAAGATTTTAACACAAACTGGAACTACTGTCCCCGGCAGTCTCCCAGTTCAGAGTTAGACACTGACTTGCAGATTACATTGGCTGGCACACAGACAACTAGAAAAATATCTTGGGTATTTGCTTGTTGAAAATATATATGCAATTCTGACAGTGCTAAGATACAGGGCTGCTTGGGTTCGTAGGTTGTTTGTCACAGAGACAACACTGAGTGCAGGGTTCCTAATGCCTAGGAAGACCACAGAACTGGCCCTGGAGGGACAAGAGACCACAAATGTACAGCCTGGTGAGCCTGGTCTCCTTCCCTTCAGCTTCAGGAAAAGTTAATGGTGACAGCAATTCCTTCATGATGAAGGAGAAGGGGGTTGCACAGTAGCAGAACACTGATGGCAGAGATGGGCCATGGAGACACATATGGGATGGTGAATGAAGTCACAGCACAGTGAACTGAGTGTCTAAAGTATCTTGCATTATCCAGTGAGGTTTGATCTCGCCCTTGTCCCATCACAGATATACTGAGGACAGTCCATGAGAAAAAACATCTCCTCATTCATAAATGAATATAGTGTGAGGTTGGAATGGGGATCTAGAACCCACTGAATTACTGAAGTGTGTTTTGCTGATATAATCAACTTCCACATGAAGTGACTTTAACACCATTTTCTTCCCCTATGACCATCAGAAACCCTTTTACATGGTAAAAATAAAAACTCTCCCATGTACAGCAGACATCTTTTTAATTAAGCAGGTAGCACAATAATTTAAAATGAGAAATGATCAGTAATACATCAGTGTTGACTCCTGCAAAATTAGCTGTTTAAGTTTTTTGTTACATGTGATAAATAAAGGCTTGTAAAGGTCATGGCTATACAGAGGAGCCAGAATGAATAATGTTAATTTAAATTGTAGTTGGATAATGATTACATTTACTGTTTTAGTTTCTTATCTGAAATGCAGACTGCTTCTTCTGTAATGAATGAACAAGTATCTTTTTAACACTTTGCATGTAAGAGAACAATGGTGTTTTTCTAAGCCAGGTTACAGATAATTCATGTTAAACAATGTATTTTAGATTCAATAAATTCATTTCAGTAACCAGTATTAAATATAAGTGAGATTCCTTGATTTCAATAGGTACAGCAGGCTTGACTGGCTCTTAATGTGGGCTGTTGCTACCTTGCTGCATTTCAAATGGGCCACCTGGAGTTATCTGACTTTCCATTTGTTTGAGAGAAAAGACATATCGTCTCTATTTTATTTTTAAAAACAACAGAAGTCCAAAGTAGAAACACTACCTTAAAAAATCCCTTAAAATTCAGTGCTGTTGAATAGAAACACCTAACACCCTGTCTGTAGAACATTCAAAAATTTTGTCAGAGATCATGACTGCATGAAAATCTGAATAAAGAAATGAAGCCAATTTGGGGGCACTAGGAAATTCCCAGTGAAAAGGCTCTCATTATGCCTAAAGATTTTTTACTGTCCTCTAAGAATTCGTCACTGTGTATGCTGTTACATTATTTAATTCATCAATGTCAAACAGATAAAGCATTATTGTATTCTAGATTATAATTATTCCAACTGAAATTACTTGTACACTTCTTGTGTGTGTGCTCTACAAAGAAGACTGCTTTATACATTCAAAAAATACCATTTTGATAAAGGTTTCAGTGAAAAATGCTTTTCATCTCAGCTCTTGTGTTGTACATATGTGTAAGCTGTGCAAAAGAACTGAGGAGAAAGAAATACCATGTTGGAGCAGGCAGCCTTCTAAGCTTTGACCTTCATCATTCCTTTTTAAAATTGAATATAGGGCTGAAAATGCATTTCTGAGTTTTGCCTCCAAATTACTCAGTAGGGTTTTTCTTTCTTTGTTTCACCAGGAAGTAAAGCTATGATTTCCTTTTGCACTTAGATTTGCATGATCACTGCTACCAAAATTCAGCAGATGTAGTAGTTACTTGTTACTTGTATTGGTAGTAGTTACTTGTATTGGATAATACAAAGTAAAATTTGCTTTTTTATTAGTTTCTGATAAATACAGGAATAATTTACTTGGTAAAATTAAAGGTTGGGGTGCAAATTAAATACACAAGTCTGATAAATGGTGAGTTTGATGGGCTTGTTTTCCAGATGGCCCATATCTTTCTGCAGCAGGCAATGAAGCAGAAAGGAGGAGTGAAATAATTCCCTTATTAATGGGGCAATTATGTTGCTTCTGTATTTCATTGCAAAGAAAAGGTTTTTATTGATGTCCAGTCTCTCCATAGTAGTCTCTTGTAGCTTATTTTTCCTTAAGTGACTTCAGGTATCTCTAGCAAGATCTGGCCATGTGCTTTCTATGTAAAAGGAAAATTGATGTTTCCCCTCTAACCATCATTTAAATTGATATTTTACAACACTGGTACAAAAACCATTCACACAGTAGTTGTGCTTTGAAAGTGCCAGTAGAAGGGCTTTGGAAGTGCCAGGTTGGCACTACCATCCCTATCCTACTAGAAGGGTGAACAAGATGCACAAAGACACATGGAGACTTGCTTAAGGTTACATCCTAGTTAGTCATTAGCAGAGCTAAGGACTGGAGGGCTGTGCTGAGACTCTCATCCCTCCTGCCAGCTCATACCTTGCTGTTGTATCTACCTGAAGAGGTGCTGTCAGTGCTGGGACACACCCCTTAGGAGCAATGTGTAGGAGAAACTGGAAACTTTGATGTGACACAGACATTCCCTAAAGGGTTTATCAGGAGGAAGACAGATTGAATAGGAGGTTGAAATGGGGGGATTTTCCTCCTCAGACTTCCCAAGCATATAGAGTCAGTACTAGGTTAGTCAAAAAAAAAAAGAAAAAAGAGGTTAAACCAGTGATGATAATAAAAGTTGAAGTTCTTCTCCATGACAATAAATGAAATACAGAATTAAGGGTCAGGAAAGGCATGTGAGCAGCGTGGCTACCAGATAACATTCAAGAATCTAAGAAAAATTCTTTATTCATATCAGTATCTCAGCTAGCTCATTTAGCATTACTGCAAGGTTCCTACCTAAGTTGCACACACACTCAATTCTACAACAAATTAATACTTTCATACTCAGACCTCACTGAAAGCTCCAAATATGCTGAAATGTGTATACAATATGTATGTGTATCCTAACACCATCACAAATTACAGGCATTGAGGAGAGCTGCATGAGCTTGAAGTGTTCAAGGACGAGCAAGAAATGTTTGAATAAAGATGAGTCAGTATCAACAGCCCTTTAGGTTGAACTGTCTGTACATTCTGACATACAATGATAAGCTTGGAAGACAGCAATCTTGAGGAATCAACATCCGTGGAGGCTAATGTAAATGAGCTATGACTTACAACAGATTTTATACTGAAGACTGGAGAAATAGTGTGGTTACAGCTGTGATAAATATCTAAGGGACCAAAGGTCTCTATGCATTAAGCCACCTGGAGAAACAGACAAAGCCATCTTCAGGTCATTTAAGTGAAATGTTACATGCCTGATTTAGAGCTGTTCCATGTCTTATGGAGACAGAGGTATAAAGCCAGGCTCAGAATTAAGCAGGAAGGAAAACAAGAGTAAAAGCAGTAATTGTATAAGTTTTGTATTGGGAATTGAAAGTAATCAGTAAAAATGGAAATACAGCAACTGGAATTCCAGGACTTGATAATGAGAAGATAATAGTTATTACTGCTTACAACATTTATGTGCATACCTTTTTACTGTTCTAATTGTACACAGCATGAGGATGAAACTACTCAAGTTTGGAATTTGCACTGAGAAAATCACTGCTCTTCAACATTCTGGTTAGTAACTTTTAGGTATTTTTAATTCATGGGATGTTTAACACAGCCAGAATTGGAAATTACAGCTGATGGCGGCAAATTCTTAACAATCTGGAAAAAAAATCTGTGCCATTACTCTGGCACAGACCTAGAAGTAGAAACTGCAAGAGACTGAGAACTTTCAGATTGTGTACAGCAGAGGTTGACAGTGTTTGATCTCTCACACCTAAGTCCCACAGTCCCACTGAGGGAAGCAGTTTCAGTCTCTGGCTGACACTGATACAGAATGACAAAATAATAAACATTGGAAAAGACCTCTAAGATCATCAAGTCCAGCCTCGACCACCTTACCAGGTGGACCCTGGCATGAAGTGCCATGTCCAGCTGTTTCTTAAACACCCCCAAGGATGGTGACTCCACCACTTCCCCGGGAAATCCATTCCAATGCTTAACAACTTCGGTGAAGAAATTCCTGCTGATGTGCAGCCTAAACCTCCCCTGGTACAGCCTGAGGCCACGTCCTCTCGTCCTGTCTCCAGCTGCCTGGGAGAAGAGGCCAACCCCACCTGGCTGCACCCTCCTTTCAGGCAGCCGTAGAGAGCAGTAAGGTCACCCCTGAGCCTCCTCTTCTCCAGGCTAAACATCCCCAGCTCCCTCAGCTGCTCCTCACAGGACTTGTGCTCCAGACCCTTCACTAGCTTTGTTGCTCTTCTCTGGACTTGCTCCAGCACCTCTCATTTCTCCGAGTCTGGTGACCTGGGATTGCTGCTTTTTAAGAGAGGATATTTAATGGAAATGGCTGCATTCCACTTCCACAACCTCCCAGATCTTCTGCTCTGCCATGGATCTGAGCAACTCCCAGCACAGACCTTCTGCATCCTGGCTGTGTGGTGCCCAAAGGAGCACTCCTGTAGCTGAGAACCTCCAGCTAGCAGTGCCTGCCTACAGTTTTTCTGCAGTCCCACGCCTCAGTGCTCCCTGGCTGACTACTCACTTGCAAAGAAGAAAGTCTGGCTGGTGAATACTGCTCTGCTCACCCAGTGCAACACAGGCTCCCTTTTCCTTGCAAAGCCTGCCCATTAAATTCCCGTAAATAGTGCTTTGACAGCCTACAGCAGGAGGAATCCTGAATGAAAACCCTGCTTGTCTCATTGCCTCATTTAGTTGAAAATGTCCTCAGCTGCATCGGGGTTCCTCATACCGTGTAAGTTTCATTCTAAATATAGAAAATTGTCTTCCTGAGATTTTGTACTTGAACTGTCATTTAATAAGTAGAGGGATAAGCACTATGATTCATCTGGCAAAAAAAAAGAAAAAAAATTTCATCCCATAATGATCAAATTCCCCTCACTTCAAGCTTTGACAGCAGCCATTTGTGCATCTGTTCTGACACCACAGACACCCAAGGCTCACTACCAGTCCAAGGGTGCAGTTCTGGGGTGCAGCCATTACATTTGGCTGAAAGCATGTAAGAAGCAAATATAACTTACTCAGAGATTCTAGCCACGGGGAATTTTGTTTTTTCCAGGAACTTTGTGCCGCTTGCTTTCTGCATTTTATAAAAATGAAGAAACTCATTTAAGAACAACTTAACCTTGTAGATTTAAGATTAAATTAACCTTTTGCTCAGATGTTCTTTGAACTGCAAGCTTTGCATTTTTATTAAAAACAAACAAACAAGTAAACCATTTAAAAATGTGAACATTTGTCACAGCATGCCATCAGCTGTCCCTCAGTTCCTCCCCTTCTGTGGGTAGCAATAAAATATCAAAGGAAGTGGTAAATTCTGTTATTGCACAATGGCCACCTACCCACAGACAAAGGCAGCCAAGCTCTTCTATCTAGCTATAAAATACAATTCATGTGCTATAGCTGTAAAAGAACATATATAACTAGTGAAGTTGATGAAAAAGTGTAAATAAATGTAAATGACTGACGTAATTACAAACAGGTAAATACCACATGATTTAAACAACACCTAAAGCTCAACAATCCCTGCCTTCATAAGAGTAGGACAGGAAAAGCAGCTATAGAGGGAAAGCTGCAGTAAAAGCACATCCTTCTGTAAATGAGTGTGTATAAATCCTGCTGTAACACATAATGTAGGCAGGTAGACAGGAAGGTTCCTCCTGGTTAATAAGGCAGTGGATCACCTCGTCTACCTGCTTCACTTTAGCATGACCACCTGCAGGACCTTACCTCAAATCTTTGGGGGTTTTGTAGGTATTTTACTATATTGCATAGAGGAAGAAAATACGATATCCAGAATGTTGGTAACTCCTGTGTTTTAGACAGTACAACTTAAATGAATGGAACGCAGGCATATTGTTACTTAAATATTCTCTGCATCTAGTTAGATCATGTTTGCTATAATAAACATCTACTTAAGACAAGGCAGCTTTGTGATAAAGCCAAGTTTCCAACTGGCTTAAAGGCAAACTGTGGAATTATTGCAGTGTATTGTCTTTACTATCTTGTGCATTGGTCGTAGCTGGAAAAGAAACAGTTTTCCTGTCATGTGAATTACTTTCAAGTGTAGAAAAAGTTCACATTCCACACCATGAAAGGTTTTTCAGTGGACAGGTTAGCACACTTTACCACTGGAAAACTTCTGCTCTGTGACACCATAGGGTTTTACAGCAGCAGGACATTTTCGGAGATAAAGGGAAGTGAAGTGGCTGACTGGTCACCCCTTTAGTCAGGGTTGCATGCACAGGTGACAAACCCTGGCAAGTTTTGTCTCCTATAAAGCTAATTAAATTAATAGGTGTGTGAAGGGTAGACTTCACTGCATTTTGCACATGGCAGGAATATACTGGTGCATTTTCACCTGGTTCACTCGTGCAAGTGATGAGATCTTTAACTGATAAAACAGGGATTTGTATATTCCCTTTCCCACTATCTACCTCTTTTCTCTAGCTTCTGCTGGACAACGTGTTAGAACCAAGAGGTATTTTCCAAAGCATACATTTTTAATTTCCCAGGTTTATCTTGTCAAAAAATCAGCCGTATTTAATAGAGAACTCAATACAAGACCATTAATGACAATCGCAAACTTTGCTCTGTCTTTAATGAAAGGTCATGGCACTTAGTTTTCCATTTCCCATTTCTTCTCTCTTGCAGACTCTGGTCTTGGAAACAGGCTGAATGACACAGATTACCTACCACAGCCGGTTTACACTCAGAGGTGTAAACACCAAGCCCTCATTTTAGCAGCTTGCCCATTTGAGAGGACTCCAAACCGGGATTGAAATACTTTTTAAGATATTTTCAATGTAGTCATGGGAACAGAAAGAAGTTTCATCACACATGACAACTGAATCCACAATGTTATAATGAAAATAGCACAACTAGCTCTGGGCAGTGAGAGACAGTCCTAGATCTTATCCCAGCTCTTCCCCAGAGGCAGTGCAGTGAGCTCACACAAGCCCTGCCACATAAATGGAGACACAGCCAGTTATCTGCCACATCTGCCCTCGTCTTCCTCCACATCTGCAGCCCAGGACATGAGCTGAGAAAATTCCCTGTTACATCTATTCTAACAGGAGAGGTTTGAGCAGTTCAGTTAGTTCTTTGGGGTCCTTTTGGTGGAGCCCAGGTCTTAACGATCTGCATGCTCAGAATCCCATGTCCTCTTTATTCTCCCAGTACTCTTCCCCGCTGCCACCCAAGCTGCTCCAAGCATGTTTACATTTTGGGAACCTTCACAGCCAATGTTAACCAGAATATAAATAACTCTGGAGTGTATTTCTAGAGATCCCACCCTCTTAAATGCATGAGTTAAATGGATGCTGAATATTAATAAAACTTTACATGCAATTTTAAGGACAGCCACCAACATGGGTAGGAGTTACAGGTTTTGAATAACCTCAGTTACATCTGCGGATAGCTAAAAATTCACTCAGCATATATGTAATAAACTTTAGTAAATTGTTTGACATATTACCTAAAAAACTGTTTTGTTTTGAAAGCATTGTCCCATATCACACCAATAGCACACACAGTTGAGTGACACCTGAGTTAACAAGAGCCAATATGGAATTTTACCAAATTAAAGTATTCCTAGAGATTGTGTGTCTAGGTCTCACAAAGATTCATTCAGCAATCCTAAGCAGCATTGAAACAAAATACCAAGAAAAATGGTAAATACATAAATTCCAACCAGGTTTGGGTAGTTCTCTGGAAACTGTGTTCCAGATATGTACTGATATGGAGTTTAGAGCAAAAACATACAGCCAGAGTAATATGAGCAGCTGGAATTAACTCATCTACTCGTTCCCTGACATGACCAGGAGTAGCTTCTTGTCAGTCCTGTTTACAAATGAAAATTCTGCCAACAGTAAGGTTAAACATTACCTGACTGACAAACATGAGAAGAAAGCCGGCCATTAGCTTGCTTATCTTTGGACATCATCACGGGTCTCAGCTGATGGGACAATATCATTTCATTCAATTTTTGCTGCAATGCTAAGTAATCTTCAGATAATTTTGATATCTGAAAAATATATTTTTACATTATTATAGAAATAAATATACATGTTCCAAGATAATCAAAGTGGACAAAGTTCTGTAGTGGACTAGAGAATTAATTTAAAAGGTATTGCTCCACTGACTGCAGTGCACACCCTTACCACATTTACCTCCTCATCTCTTGAAGAAAATGAAGATGGGAAAAAAAGACACATAGGAAACTCAACACTGCAGTCCAGTTCTACAGCTACTTCTCTTTGTTTCACACACATGGGCAGATGGTGCCTTGCTGATGCAAGATTCCTTCTACAGCTGTAGGCATACATCTCTGCACACGTGCAAGTCTCTGACATTGGCACAGCAACTTTAGTTTCATTTACAGGGACATTTCGCAAGTGTACTGAATTAGGGACCTTGATGGGTAAACAAACATTTGAAAAGCAAAGCTTCTGCATTTAACTTAAATCAGATTAACATTATTTTTGACTTTTGTTCCTTCCTGAAAAGGCTGTTTTCTCTTGCAAACCAAAATGCGCATTTTCATAGAACACACATTACAAAATCTCTGTGTTAGTTTAGAGAGCAAAACCTTGGTGCCATAGAAGTCAGTAAAATTACTTTGCTATTCTATCTCTGCTCAGAGCATTATGCTCCACCTAAGTTGCTTACAAGCTTCTTACCTGCCGTGAAAAGGCTGCCAAATCACAAGCTTCTTTCTCTGAGTCTCCCTTCAGTGTCTTAGGGTCTTTAGCCTCTGTACTGGTGCTTTCCCTACCTTTTGTTGTTTGGGGATTGTTATTTTGAACGTGTATTGCTTCTGTTGGCTCCTTTATTGTTTTCTCTTGACTTTTGCAAGGTAGTTTCCCTTCTTTTCTGAGTTGTCCCCTCCTTCTGTAACCCCGGTAATTGCTCTGAATTACCACTGCTGCCTTCTCTTTGTCTTCTGCACCTCGTTTTTCTGCCTCAGCTTGCTTCCATGAGCCTCTTCTTAGTGACTCTTTTCTTGTGATTCCTTTACCTCCCGTAGACATTGCTGCTTCACGCTTTAGGTAGTTTCTTTCCACATCTCTGTTGGTCCTGGGCTGGACCACAGCAGATTCTTGATTTTGCCAGTCTGCACTGAGTGTGTTTTGATTATCTTGCTCTTGCTGGGATCCAGGTTCAGCTGAGGTTCTGACAGAAGATTTGCTGGGTAACTCTTCCAAAGAGTCCTGTTCTTCACCTTCACTAACCTCTTCTACTGCCAGGTTCTGCTGCACAGAAGCTGCCTCTCCTTCAGTAGATGTTTGCTGTTGCTCCTCTACATTCCCCATGTCACTGTACCCAGAGCACTTGCAGTCAGTGACAGCATCAGGTTCTTCTTGAGTCTCCTCGCTTGCCACTTCTTCCAGTGTATAATTTTGAGCTGGCTGCAGCTGTGCTTCAAGGAATTCTACAGCAGATAATTCCTCTTCTGCTATGGCAGCTGTTTCTTCTTCTGTTCTAGAGAGGGCACTCTCCACTTCAGTTGGACTTTCCTCAGGATCTTGAAATTCTTCATCGTTTTCCTTCTTGCTAATGGTTGCTGCATTTTCAATTTCTTGCCTTCTAAGTGATTCCCTGAATGGAACAGAGTTTTGGGCAAAAATTACAGCTGAAGGAGATGAAGAATAGAGACAACTTTACAACTACATTTGGTGGTCTTTGTGTACTAACTGACAATTTGCAAAATGGGAAAGATTTAGTGCTGGAATTAAAGATAGAAATTTATGTTGTACTTATTATTATTATTATTATTATTATTATCTCTTAAAGTGAAAAGGGATGATATTATTATCATCAACATCATCATCCCTTAAGTTAAAAGGGACATCCCTGTTAAACTTCACAGAAAATTGCCAGGAAGACAATCTATGTTGTGTGAGAGCTGATAAAATAGTAAAGAATTAAGTAAAATGTTAACAAAAACATAAGGCATAAACCTTTTAGCATTTCAAGAATGTATAAATACACACAATCCTAAAGGTATTCTGTGTTTCCTCTGTCATCACTTTGGCTTATCCTGAACAGTGATTTAAAATGAGAACAGTTCCTTGCAGATATCTATCTTACTCTTGTCTTAACATTTTTTATTATGAGCTAATTCCAAAAAGAGACTCATCTAAAGATTACATTAACATTTCAGGTAGGTACAGTATTGTTGATCTTTCTCATAAAAGTGCCTTTATTCCTTGGGCTTGAAAAGATGAGAAAATTGGCTACTGCCATTAAAAACCTTCACATAAATATACATTACTTCTGCATACATATCTAGAATAATCCTAATTTGCTACCCTCTTATATATAATGTTGTTATTCAGTACTGTAATTACTGGAAAGAGACACGTTTGAGTGACAGAAGAGAAAATAACACTACCTCCTGCTTTTGAAGACCTTCCTCTCCTTATATCCCCTGTAGTGAGACTGAATTGTTATTGCTGCTTTGTTTCTTGTTTCAGTTAGTTCTTTCCTCCTCTTCCTGAGTAAGTATCCTCTGGCAACTGATACAAATTGTAATGCAAAACAACTTTAGGCAACAAGCAATGGGTGCCACACACATTTCAGACATTAAACATAACAGCATTAAGCAAAAGCTAATAAGGAAATACAGACCAGGGTGCCTATTATAATTATGTTTCATCTGAAATGATTCCCATAAAACCTTTTTGAGATTTCAGAAAGCTGTACCCATTCTACATGAGGATACAAACAAGCTCTTTCTTCATATTTTGTTCGACTAAAGAAAACACAGGAAGATGCAGAATGAAACAGAAGCACAGAGCTGCAGAAGTGCCTCTAGAACACAGTACTCTGAGCTTAATGTACCTGCTTTGCCTGATTCAGGCAATTGATTTGACTCTGTCTTTCATTTCCATGGGAAATGCCTGATTATCAGCCTATAGAGATTACCAGGCTGTCACCTGGCACAGGCTTGGAACTAGCTGAACATTCAATAGATCAGAGAGACGCTGAGAATTTTATAGCTCAGCAGTTACAGAACACTTAGCTCATGCTCCTTCTGCAAAGACTGACTACTCAAAATGAAAAGGCTCAGCATGAAAGATGTGCTAAGCTCCACAGTAACTAGGTGCACTGTGGCAGAGAAACTCCCTACCTGTGCTTTGTGGGAGGCACAAGGTTAATTTTCTGGTCTGAACCAGAAATAAGGACTCAAACATGGGCCTTCCCTGGGCTATGTAGGTGCTGATGGATCACTGGGGCCTTGATGCAGTTGCCAGCACGTTGGTATCTGGTGCCATCTGAAGTGCTCCAGGATAGCAGGGCATCCACATGGAGCTGGCGGAAAGAACAGGACAGATGGGACTTTCTGGACAGGAAAAGTTTGGTATATCAGGTGAAAGAAAGCTGGAGGCCAGACAAGATAACCAGGGCACCTCGAATGACACTAGATACCAGTATGAGGGCAAATGAGCTGAGCATTTGCTGATTTTGAATAAAATTTTTCAAACTCTAGGCTCTAATGACTACAACAGCAGTTTAGACACCTAGATCACATTTAGACATCTACACTGAAGTGTCCTAATCAGAAACTGAATTGCATTCAGAATATTGCTTCAAAAATTTTTGAACTTGCAAATAATTTCCTAATGGGAACTGGCACAGTCTCCACAGTGCTGTGATTTGGACAAATCTGCAACTCCAGGGATTCAGCACAAATCCGCTAATCCTTGGCAAAATAAAAAGAACACAGTGTTTTGTCAAAATATTTCTGTTGAACTGTAATTCCAAATGCAGTACCAAGAGTATGGGGATGGTGGATTTAGGTTATTTAAATACTGTGTGGACATGGTATACATGGGAATCTTTCTTCAACTCTGCTGAGAGTGTTTTGCATCACAGTGAAAAGGTCAAGCTCACTTGAAAATAGGAAGGGGGCATTAGCAGTCTGTTCCAACACATTCATATAACTTAGTGCTAAGTTTTATGTGCTTTAGCATTCCCCACTCACAACTTAGACCAGCTTGGGCTCCACTAGGTGCAGCCAATCAATGTAGGAAGCACCATATAAAATGGAAATAAATTACATCTTGATAACTGGATATAGGATAAAGAAACACAAATACTTATTGGAAGTAGCACAATTGGATTTTATATTGCAGTCTGACAGAGTCTTAGAAAAGTGGAAATTGTAAAGCACTTGAAATACTTCTTGACTTTCTTGGACTTCTGAGACAATTCTCTTTCCATTTTCATATAAAAGCAACTCAACATGAGTAGTTTTGAAACAAATCAAGTTATCAATGGGCACGCCAATATAAGCTGCATCTGGTCTTTTTAGACTATTCTGGTTCACCTCTGAGGTTTTCTGAGAAGTTTGTAATTATATAGTTGCTGTCTAAACTTTGTTTTCAAACTGGAAGAGGAGTTTTGTACTGCTTTGGAAATAAATGGGGGAAAAATGGACAGAGCTAAGTAAAAATGGACTTCATTAGCGTTTTGGCTTCTTGTGTACTGGAAAAGTTGAAATGCAACTGCAGACATGACAGAAAAGGTGAACAAAAAGAAACGTTTAGGACATTAACAGAGTGAAGCGGTAAGTTTATACTTTTTGCATTTGCTAAGTATCCTAATATAATTGGCTGGGTTCGGATGTGTGATAATTTTTGGCACTTTACTGGATTTTATGCTGGTTTTAGATAGTTTTCTACACTGATGAAGTTCTACCAACTGCAGTGAAGTGATCTTCATTACATACTGGTCCAGTTCAATTAACAGACGCATCTGACAATGATTAAAACCAACACTGGTGGTGGTATATACTCATGAAGGCATATCTGAGGTTGTTTAAATCTAGATAGCCTGGGTACTGAAAAGACTAGCTTATATTTAGGTTGGCACCTTTGGAATTGCTGAAAATGCTGTGCAGATTTGTGCCAGCTGTTTTTATAGAATCATAAAATCATGGAATGGTTTGGGTTGGAAGGGATCCTAAAGATCACCTAGTTCCAACTCCGCTGGCATGGGCAGGGACACTTTCCATTAGACAAAGTTGCTCAGAGCCCCATCCAACCTGGCCTTCAGTCCTGTATCTCTCCAGCTGTAGTGCTCCTGATTTCAGATCTGGCTAGCCTGTGTCTAGCTTGGGGATGTCTCTGCAGGGACAGGGGAGATCAAAGCACAGGGAGGAAAAAGGGATGTCCCATAGCAACACCTGGGCCCAGGGTCATTATGGCTGCAAAAGAGAGAAAAACGATGGCAAAAAAGAAGGAGAGACATGAGTGAATTTACAGCTTGCAGTCTTCCCAAATATGACCATTACTGATACATAACAAACCCTATTCCTAACTGAGCAGCACCCATACACACATGATATGCAGACAGTGTTGTGTGGGTTTCAACAAACGGCTGGGCAGCTGTGGTACTCAGACTAGGAGTGACAAGGTTTGCTATGGCATTTGAGCATCCCACTTCACAGCAGTGGAAAATGCATAAACCACTCTGAGGTACAGGTAACAAAATACAGTGACCCATTTCAGCCACTGTATGTAGACACATAATAGATAAGTTATACCTCGGAGCATGCAAATGAGTATAGTCAATGAGTGTAGAGAGAATCTGGGTCAACATACTGTGTATGGATAGCACATTAAAAGCCAAGAAAGCAAACAATTCTTACTTGCTTGAAATTTGGTAATATATTCTTCCACTTTTTTATTATGCTTTGCATTTTTGTATTCTTTACGAGCAACAAACCCCCTGTAAGCTGAAAAGAGATGTTAAAAAATAGGTAATCCACTAGGTACAAAAAAAGAATAAAAATATTCTGGAATTACAGACCTCTATTAAAATGTTCATAAATGTTTTGCAGGCTTTATGTTTCAAAAAACATGGCAAACAAGCACAAATAGTAAATCTACATAAAAATACATTTTCTGGTGAATAAAGCTATTATGAAATAAATTCACAAGATAATCAGAATGTAAAATAAAATTATGTTTGAAAGTATTAAAAAAATCATTTGATGCCTCTATCAACAGGGTAATTTGCCTTATTATCTAGGACAGTTAATATATTTTATTTTCATTATTACATTATACAACCTTGTCAGTACATGCCAGAATATTATTAATAAGAGTATCATCTGCGCAATTGCACCCTTCCAGTCTTGAAATTGCCTTTTAAATATAACACTGATAAATGTAATTTCAGTAAAGAGATTGTCATAACCTGGTTAAAAGTTTTTTTTCTTCCTAAGAAGAGATATGACCAAGTATATTTTGCCCAATGTAACAGCAGGAAAAGAGCAATATCCACATGAGCATGCACATTCCTCTATCAACTGTACATATTCACTAGCTTTAAGCAAAATGTTAAATGTTTTAAAGCTATTACCTGACTGTATTTTAATAGCACTTTGTTCCCTTTGTTCCTTTATCTTTTTGTATCTCCTTGAACCCAGCCACCCTCTGACATAAGCTTGAATCAAAATAATCATGTCAACTGTCTCCTTCCGCATTAAATTCAGCTGCTCCACATGATAGTATTTGAGGAATACCTTAAAAAGAGGAACAAACAAAAGTTTTAGTTACTTTCCCAGCCCTTTATTCACTCAATCCATTTAACATCAGCAAGAGTTACAAGTTGGTTTGAAATGATGAACAGACCCTTCAGCTGTAGTACCTAAAGGATCATTCTTAGAGATAGCATTTTCATTTTTTGGGGTATTAGTTTACCTTACTCTTCTCTTCAGCATCTTTAGTCAGTCCCTGCTTATAATTTTTTTTATGGCAAGATTTTTTAAAGCTCCAGTGCAAAACTTCAGTCTGTAACTATGAACTTGTTTTCAAAACTACAAGGCTGACAGTTTTGTTAACCTCACAAATGTAATGTACATTACATAAACGTGATCCAAATCTGGAACTTTCAATTTCTCCGTTTCCCCATTTTAAACCTAAAGCATAGTTTATTTACTAAATTGCTTTTATCAAGCATGAAACTCACATAAGTCCTGAAAAATGAGTCTAGCACAAGGGTCACCAACACATTCCTGGTGTATATTAAGTACTTTGCTTTTTAAAAAGAATAGAGACCAAGAGCTACTCCAACCAAATGGCTGAGAAAACAAATTGTTTAATATGTTAACAATGTCATAATGGAATGAAGAAGATACAGCATATTAAAAAATTACTTTAGTTTTTCCAAGGACCCAGTTGTCAAGGTGGGCTTTTTCCAAGATGGCAGCACAGGTCTCTGGGCTGACTGGAGGATCATCATTTGTTTTGTAACAGATCAGGTAATACCTAAAGACAAATGCATGATTCTTTATTTGATTAACAGAGGGTAATACATGCAAATACATTTAAACCATTCTTTTAAGTAATAAAAACAATTGCATGAAAGAAAACATAGCACTGAAAAAACCAAAACAGCATATGAAAGAAAGTGCAGTTATTTATACACAGTACTAAGAAACTCAATCAAAAGTGGATGAGTGACATATTGCACACCCTGGAGGGTCTTTTAATTCTATACTAACACCAGAAGGTTTTTAAAAAGAATTCAACCCAAGTAGAATAGCGCACCATTTCTTTCCTGGTCACTACATTCTGTGAAAGTGATTTCAGCAGCAATATAAAAACAAAATAAAAATATTTTAAAAGCTTTTCTACCTAATTATATTATTTCATATTTAGAAATATCACAAAAATTTCGTATCTTGTCTCATGTGCTATGCCATCTACCTTTGAAATATTTACTATCTCAATAGATGCTGAGATGCATCCCAGCTCTTGTTAGCTCCTTGGAATCAGTTTTGCAGATCCTCTTGGAACACGTAAGTGCTATTGTGACACATCTCCTGTAAGCACTTAATCTGGCAAACTCACTACTCAGAATTGATTCTGACTAGGAAAAGAGGTCACGATGCTCACTCATAAAAATTACCTGGGATACACCAGCTCAGCTGCTGGGTAGAAAATACTTGTTTGTTCCAGGACTTTCAATAACAAAATGAACCATGCTCTATAACAAAATGAACCATATCTATCTTGGCTTTTTAATTTAAAAAAATTATATTAATTATGTGTTCTTCCTGACAGTACATTCTGCCTTTTTTCTTGTTATTCATCCTTTAAACACAAAGGCTGAGTTTACCACCTTTAAATGATGGTAACAGTTTGCTCATGGAATAATAAAAAAGAGACAGTGTTGATTTCTTCATTATCACCTACAGTTCCCTTTTTTTCTTTTTGTAAAACACAATGAATTGGCTTATTTTTATCACAACCAAATAATGATGCCATTTCTCAGGTCTACCTGTAACTCTCAACTACTAAAAAACCCCAAACCCAAAATAAGACATACATTTAACAAAAATCCTTTTTCCTTTGAGGGCCATGTCCTCAGTGCCAGAGATCTGCACAGCCCCACTGTAATCAGGGGCACAGTCTCTAGACAGTTACCCCATTATGTTTACTGCTTTTATCTATGTTACCTGAAGAGTTAAGTTTGGTTTTTTTTTAATAAAAAGCTGTCACCAAAACCTACAGCACATTTTGTAGTGATAACTATCTTTTTACATCCTGCACTCTTCTAAAAGCTGCATTCTTCCAAAATAGCAATAGTTCCAGGATTATTTTTTCCAGAAACATGGCTTTAAAAACATCCCTTTGCTGTTCCCCTCTCACCTCATGCACCTGCAGCATTCTGCTGCTAGGTCTGTCTTTCTACTGCACTATTTCTTTTAAGTGCTTCTGTCTAAATAGGTGATGCTTGCTTCTTCCCAGTTTTGATCTCCATTCCACGCAACTCTGTTCTGATTGAGACAAATGCTCAGGGTCTTTATTTGTAAGAGAGAAGTACAGATTTTTGGGGTGGAGGAAGAAGGTAAAGGAATAATACAACTACACTGCATTCATTACTCTGGTTCTTAACAAGTGACTAATACTTACGAATTATATTTTAAACAACACTATGCACTCAATGAACTTTTCAGCCCTAGACTAGGAATCCCAAATTATCATCCACCCTGCACAAGCAGATGTTGCACAGTGCTGAAGGTTGGGAGCTAGAGAAACTGTGGTGTTCCTTGGATGCTGTGGCTGCAAATTCTTGGCTTTAATTTGAAGAAATACATTTCTAAAACTCAAGTCCTTGAAGAAACTTCCAGAGTATAAGCAAGTAAGTTTTTACTCAAATGCTCAGAGAAAAATCATTCTGTGATTCATAATCTTTCCCTACCCATCGAAAACAGGTCACTAATCTTATGCCTGAACTACTCATGGCCATTCAGTCTATAACCTTCTTTGTCACAGGAAATGTCTTTGTATTTTTTTTCAAAGACCATGCCAAAAACACTGCTGGTGCTTAACAAGCACCGGACAGCAACTGTAGCAGAGAAAAGAGCTTCTTCACGTTGATGTTACCGTTTTATGAAGTTAGCGAAGAGTATACGGTGTGAATAACCCTGCCTTCGGATCCGCGCTGTCTCCAGAATTCCCGTGTAACGCAGCTGAACCAACACTTTTTCTTTGTCAAACTTGTTTGCCTGCCGGTCGTTGTTTGGCTTGATGCACCTGACAAAATGAGGCTGGCCAACAACCATTTTGGATAACAAATCCATCAGCGAATACTGTAAAAAAGTAACAAGGGATCTGTCACCAGGATACTTATGAAGCTGATATATAGGTCCATGTTTAGTTGAAATTTTATTTCATATGATCAGAATTATGTCCAAAACCATTTACCTGTCATTAAGCTGATACTTTCAGAGATGAAGTAAGTGACCCAAAAACAATTCCAGCTTTTCTAAGCTACTAGTGTATACTACTTGAGAGAAACACTGATCCCAAATAAATGTACCAAATTTCATGCAGGACATTCTCACATATTTCCATGATGTCCAATATATGACAGAATACTTACACTCCCTACATTTACTTGCTTATCTTGGAGCTTTATTAGGTAATTGCAGTCATTTTTCTTTTTATTGTTGTCACCTATTTGAAGACCCTTGTTCACCCAGAGAGTAAATCATCCATGTATGGATGGGAAGTGGAAAAGCAGCAAGCCAGTAAATACTTCAATTCCTTCATTAGACTGGAGGCTACCCCAGAAGAAGGGCTGGTTGAACTGCTCTGATCTTGGTGTGTTTTTGTCATTGTATAGACTGATGGTGACACTATAACTGCCTTGCCAAGAAGAAACTTTAGAGGAGGGCAAAGCTAGAAGATCACAATTCCAAAGTTGCATTTTTCCCACCTCGCCAGAGTACCAGGCTAGCAGAGGAGATGCAGCCTGTAGCTCCTCATGCCAGCTGAGGGGAATCTGACTGTAAACAACCTTGATTGGTGTTTTGAAAAATTATTTCATGGGAGGATCTTATTAAAACACAAATGAAGAGGCTCATTCCTCAAGATTCAACCTGACTCAACAGAAAGAGGCAGCCAGGAGGTAATGCAGCTCAGCAGTAGGTTGGTTACATGAAACCCATGTAGGACATCAAGAGCCATATGTTTCCTATTAAAATGTGCAATTCCATTCTGGACAGAAGCTGCACCATGCAGCAAAGTGCTTAATTAGCTCCATCACCAGTGTGCCAACTGAACACAAACAAGTAGGACACGCTAATGGATATCTTTTTTTCCACGCAGTCTGAGGTGGCATATGCTTTTCTCAGTCACCCATAGATTTCTGTGTATGAGTAAACCAGTGGGGCTGAAGGTGAAATTTTCATTTAAGAGCATTACCTAACAAGATCTGAGCAAGGATGTCCACTACAGAAAATAGTATCAGAAAAGTGCAAACATAATTAACTCATTTGCAGCCTCTGATGCTAGAAGTGCTGATAATGCACTGAATCATAGACATTAATTTGAATGAGATCCAATATTTTTCCCATCTAGAATATTCAAACAGTATATAGCTTTGGATGACTGTGATACCTAAACTGAAATTATCCTCCACAGTCCACAAAGCTGTGCAACTGTATCTAAAAAAGAGAGATCTGGCTCTTCATTGTTCTGACATAAATGTAAGTGAACTCCCACAGGTCATAAAATCATAGAATATATTGACTTGGAAGGAACTTACCAGGATCATCAAGTCCAACTCCTGACCCTGTGGAGGACACCCCAAGAATCACACTATGTGCCTGAGAGTATTGTCCAAATGCTCCTGGAACTCTGTCAGGCTGGTACTGTGACCATTTCCTTGGAGAGCTGTTTCCAGGGCCCAGCCACCCTCTGGGTGAGGAACCTTTTCCTGATATCCAACATAAACCTCTCCTGATTCAGCTTCATGCCCTCCCCTTATGTCCTGTCACTGGTTATGAGAGTGAAGAGATCAGTGTCTGCCCCTATGCTTCCCCTCATGAGGTTGTTGAAGGTCACAATGAGGTCTCCCTCAATCTCCTCTTCTCCAGGCTGGACAGACCAAGTGACTTCAGCTGCTTCTCATACGGCTTCCCCTCCAGACCCTTCACCATCCTCATGGCCCTCCTTTGAATGCTCTTCTCTGTTTTTTTATATTGTGGCACCCAGAACTGCCTCCAGCATTTGAGGTGAGGCCACCCCAGGCAGAGCAGAGCAGGACAATCCCCTCCCCTGCCCAGCTGGCCATGCTGTGCCTGATGCCCCCAGGACAGGGTTGGCCCTCCTGGCTGCCAGGGCACTGCTGGCTCATGTTCAACTTGCCATGGTCCCTTTCCATGGCACTGCTCTCCAGCCTCTCATTGCCCAGTCTCTACACACCGCCAGGGCTGCCCCAGCCCAGGTGCAGAATTTGGCACTTGTCTCTCTGAATTGTCATATGGTTGGTGATTGCCCAGCCCTCTGATTTGCTGAGGTCTCTCTGCAGGGCCTCTCTGCTCTCAAGGGAGTTGACAGCTCTTCCCAATTTAGTGTCACCAACAAACTTACTTGGTATTCCTTTGACCTGTGTGCCCAATTAATCATGAACATCTCTCAGCCACTTTATGGTTTTCTGAGAGAGATGACTAAACAAGAGCTGGAAATTCAGAGCAGAACCAACTCTGTGTGCCACTTCAGAGGAAAGGATGCTCTTCACTGCTATTTGCTATTTTAGGACCAGCAGCACAGCCAGTGCTTGGGAAGGTCCAGAGCAGTGCTGAAGGAGCCACAAGGATGAACTCTGGGCAGCCTCTGTGCAGACACCATCAAGAACTTTCTCTGGAGCTCCTGCTTTCAATTAACTTTGTCCTCTTTCTTAAACTCTTAAGGAAATACTATACCACTAATGTCCAATCTCCCTTTCTCTTCTTTGGTGGAAAAACAAGCAAGTGAAAGATTAATACTGATCATCATACATCATCATGACAGCAATGTGGCTGTGTAATCAAGTACAGTTAAAGATGAAACATCACAATCTCCTTGAGATATTTGTACTGCACAGACTGCTGCACCATATATGCAGTTCACAAACTCTAAATGGATCACTACTAACTCAACAGGTACATTTCAAAAAGTAAAAGAATAAACATTTTTTGTACTCTAGAAATGTTTGTTAAAAGATCTGACATCTTACTCTAAAATAAGAAGCAACTGTCTGTGTTTTCATGCTGGTTGTTTCTCTTGGATGATGTCCAGTATCTCCTGCTTCATTCTATAAAGATGTAGGGAAAAAAAATACACTTTTTATCTCTAATTAGCCTGTAGTGCCCTTTCCAATGCCCCAAGAAAGAGCCCCCCAGAAAACATAAAAAATTTTAGAAGTATTCTAAACAGTTAAAGTTACAGCATGATCACTAGCACAAATCAGTTACACTAATATTTTGCTACACAATACACAAACATTCACACACACAAAGGGCACAAGTTGGTAACAGAGCATCTAATAACTGCTACAGCAACTGGACAATGTCTGAGGTCCTGTCTGTTATTTCATCATCACTGTTAATTTGATAGTTTTCTAAGAAACGTGGCTATACTCCACACCAATATTTTAATTTCTCTTTTTGCTACAATACAGCTGGGAAATAGTATTTTTTTCCCCTGAAGCTGTCATAAAACTATCACCAGAAAGAAGGGAAATGTTAGGTTTTTACCTCACGGAAGGAATATGAATTGCACAACACAAAGATATCCAGCTAAACAGAAAAGAAAATAGAAGATGGAGAAAAACCAAGGAAGGGGTTACTCGCTTACTTTCAATACCAAAACAACTACTGCCTTTCTAGTTTAAATTAGGCTTCAATGCAGAATCACAAGATCAGTTTTCTTACCTTTGTATGACTGATTGATTTTTGGGAGGTCCACATTTGATAACTGATGGTAGTTTTGCTTTTGGTGTGTGCCAAGTTACCTATGGGAAGATGAAAGAGAGTAACCTACCAAAGTGCTTGTATCTCATCTAAACTAAGAATGATCCTGAACCACCTTACTCATGTCCCCAGTGCAACCATATGATTATAAAAGTCTTTGACTTTTTCAGAGCATGTCCTCGTTTCCCCTTTAACCCTTGGGATGGAATGAGTTCTGAAGAAGTTGCATGAACACAGAACATGATTTTTTTTCTCCTTCAGCTCATACATCATCCACTAGATAAAAAAATAAACAAACAGACTGCTGTAGAAAGTAAGATAAATACATCTTAGAGCATCCATGTGTTTTTACCCTAAGAATTTACTATACTATTCTAGTTCTAATACTTCATATTAGTTAAAGAAAAATGTGCTAGTACCCTACTCTGGCCCTGAGGAAAAGTGATGTGGCATGACTCAAGATTATACACCTAAACTCTACTCTTCACTACTCTTTCAACCCTCTGGTAAAAATAAGGTTGTATCTTTCCACAGAACTTGGTGGAAACCATCACTGGCCTGTCCTTTCTCTGAAGTGTGGCTCAGTATTCCTGGGAGGCTACTAGCTTACACGGACCAAAACTGTCCCAGGGAGGCATTCTAACCTCTGATCTGAATGATCAGCCCTGTGGGAATGCTTCAGCTACTGTTCACTGGCTCTATCTGGTTTATTAGCACAGACAAAGGCTCAAGGCTATGGAATTCTAAGTCTTAAGGCTCTGGAATTCTAAGTCAAGCAATACCTTCATTATGATGACTTTGAAGGACTGAATTGGCATGCTTTACACAGACACTGGTCTTTTCAAGGAATAATGAAAATTCTGCTGAGCTCTCCATCATGTCTCTCTGTGTTGATAAACTCTAACCATTGCTGCATGCTGCCACTGCTTCTGCTAATAACATAAAACCTCTGGGATCTCCCCCTCCACTGGGAGAGCCTATATCTCTCTGTTCTCAGCTACTATCAGGAAGAGGTGGATAAGAGTTGGAATAACAGCTGCAAATATGTGTCATGTAATGCATCTGGTATTATGTGATGATATCAAGGCCTAAACTTCCCTGGGTTCAGCTGAATTTCACAAGATGGGAAGGAAAAACAGAGGATTACTCACAGCTAACTTTAGCTATCTGAAAGTGAGGTGTCTACAGGATCCCTGGTGTATTTAGTGGAGAGAGATACCTTCAGAGGAGATTTTTCCCATCCCAAGAGAAACACCTGAGACAGGCAAGATGGGTTGAACTTTGGGCAAACCTCTAAAATTACTCTGATTCTAGATAAATTACACAGATCAGAAACGTAACTTTTAGTTGGCTATAGCTGGATGGTTTGAGTCAGTTTTGAAACACTATATGCAGCGTTCCACAATATTTAACAAGAAGACTAAAACAGCCTTCAGAGTTATTTTGCAAAACATTAAGATTGGGATCAGTTCTTGGAACCATTTGGATGCTTATTTGGACTGCATGGAAAGTACAGTTTAGTATATTAGCAGATATCAGCAAGTCAAAAAGTTCAGGAAAGGGCATTGAGTTCATTGTTTCCCAGGAATGGTCACTTAAAATAAAATCCCAAGAACAAATTTTGCATTCTAATAGCAAAGCTCCCTTTGCAAAGAACAGAAGCTTTGCCAAAACCTCAGCTTCGTAAGTTATGATAACATTTTCATTTCCATTAGGCTCTTCCTATTTAACTTTTCTGTTCTGCTAGAAATATGTCTCCCATGTAGTTGTACAAGAAAGTAACCTTGTAAAGTACTTACTGTATGGCACCAATGCCATCACACAGGGAGTACTACAACACAATAACAAACTGGTTGTCAGGAGACTCACCCATCATCCTGCAGTGGAAGGCAGGACACTTTGCAAGAACATAGTTCAAATAAGGTGCAATTTAGGAGTAACTTCTGTAGAGCCAGTTTTATTCCTCCACCTCTACTTATGAATTTCTTGAGGAAGAGCTTATTACAAGGACACAATCAGTTACCTATTGTAAAGAACTCTAAGACTGAAAATAGAGGAGTGTTTTCTCAGTTCTTGCAGCAGATGTTAGGATCCCCAATCTTTGCTCCCTACCACTTGGAGAAAAATTGCCCTGAGGGTAATTTATATATGCACTGTCCAAAACAGGCCAGTGACTTACGTGATCCCTCCTGTTCAGTCCTCAACTCAAGAGATGCACTCCACTCCCTGTCTTGATCCCCTACCCTGAAGACAGGACCCTGAAAGAAGTCTCTACCACTTTCTTGGTACTTGACCAGACCCATCCCTCCCCTGCAGCTTGAGATGGCTGCGGCCCCATTCAGTATAGATTCCATGGGTGGAAAGTGAAGCCACAAGCGTATACTCTCATCAATGAGTGGTCATTGAAACCTAGCAGTGGTCATCACGAAGGCTGGAGAAAACTAAGATCCCCACAACAGCAATACCTGTTTTTGTGAGAGGGTGAGTTACCAGCTGTCGCGTCAGGTTGTTTTCAGATGATCGCAGTAGCAGCACAATATCAGCTGGCAGAGTATCTCTATTTTTGGCTAGGAATCCACTTGCATTATACAGAACCTGTTTAAAAAGTGCATTTATACATCTTCTTGGGTTTTGAAAAGTAATTGTAAATTTAAGCTTTTTGGAATAGGGCTTTTACTATATCAAGATACACAAAAAGTTTTTCAGCTATCAGGCTCACTCTCACTCCTAGTCTTTTTTTTGATCACTGAAAGTTCTACCTTTTCAATACTGAGGTATGATGCAAATCACTGAAAGCAAATCTATCATTCCAAAGTAGCTTGAGACATTTATTTTTCCTAATGCAGGTAGTAGTTTTAACCTGTGTGGATTTATCACCAGAACAAATGTATTGCAGTCCTCCTTTACACCTTACATGTGCTAATGCACAATTAACAATGCACTTGATTTCAACTCCGTCACACAGGGTTACCCATATGACTGTACAATCTTTCTGTGCTATTCATATTATGCTGTAGTGGACCCAGGACTTAACACTCTTCCTAGGGATCTCTGTATTAATTGTAGAGGAAGTTTGCAGAATCACAAACTGCTTATTGGTAATTGAAATCTCTCTAAAATTTCCAAGAATGGTGTACCTAATTCAAAATGTAACTTCAGGGTTCTATATCTCGATGGTCTAACGGATTCACAAGAGAACTTGACCTGTCAAGAAGGGTAGAAGACACCAGGAAACATAATTTAGAAAAACCCATCACAAAACAACTCAGCAACAGTCTTAAATGATGAAAAAGACTTGTAAAGGAAGAGGAAATAAATTGTTCTCCAGTTCCACAGTAAACTTGACTAGGGCTAATGAATTGACAAGGCAGCAATGGAGATGTAAGTTAGACAGCAGAAGAAAGTCCCTAATGAAAAAGTTTGTTGAACACTGATAGGGCACTGGTGTAATTCCCCAACTTCAGTGACTGGTAACAGGAATGGTAGAGAGAGACCTGGCTTTCCACTCCTTGCAGTGAGTTCTGCTATGCTGGTGAAATGCAACTCAGCTGAAGATGAGGTTCAGAGGAGTTACAAGAGGCTGTGTAGCTGGCTGTCTTACGTAAGGGGTAAGGTATTTTCCACCAGCTGATGGGCAGTATTTGTCTTTTCCCAGGCCAGCTGCTCCAGCACTGCACAGACCCAACACAGTTTCCCATGTGAGACATCAGTGCTCACTCTGTACTCTTTAGAAGTGCCCAGAAGGAGGTGGGAGCTCCTGCTTCCCCAAGGCAGGTTCAGGTGATCAGTGTCACCCTGCTGCAGTGTACCAGCAGCTCCTCCTGTGTTTGCACAGCAGGTGCAGCTGGTCACCTTGTACAGGAAGGAAGGATGCTGCTCACTGCATGAAGCAGGAAGCAGGGCCTGCACTCTCTGTCCGATGACAAAGAACAGAACTAAGAAAAGTTGATGGTGTGTAGGAGGTAGTAGAAAGAATGGAGGTGTGTCCTGGTTAGAAACAGTGGGAACAAGCAAAGTACAGGACTTTGAGGCACTAAGGGGAAGAGCACTAAGTTGCATTACATACCAGTTATGTTTTGCGTCTTCTGTTCATTTACCTGATGACATTTAAGAAAAATACACTCCTGCCTTTTTTTTTAATGAGGGATAATAACCTTTCAATTTACTTTTGATACATAAGGCACTGCCAACATTCTCACGTCTGGACTGAAGAGACGACTGTTGAGAACCAGCCCCGGTGACCTCTTCTACTTCCTTCCAGCCCTACCATTCCACAATCCCCAACTAACATCATCAGGTGTCTTACCTTTCCTGCATAATGATAAATTCCAAAGGTTAGATCTACTCTTTTGGGTCTCCAAAAATATTTTGATTTCAAATTATCTTCAAATTTTTCTGAAAGGAAACACATAGCTTATCTTACTGGAGTTACTGTACAGTCATTCTCTTCTGAAGCTGTACCCCTCCAAGGAGATTTCCTAACTTCTCAGCTAATGCAGAAGCACAAAACAGACACTGATGTTTTCAAGGACAGAGATACCATAATGGTCTTGTAACAAAAGACACTGGATAGAGAATATGGGCGATCTTGGCCAAGTTACTTACTTTTTGTTCCAACTTTTTAATGTATGACCTCAGAAAATCATGGAACCATAGAATCATTAAGGTAGGAAAAGATGTCTAAGATGTCTGATATCATTGAGTCCAACCCTTAATCCAGCACCACCCTGTTCACCACTAAGCCATGTCCCCAGGTGCAATGTGTTTTGAACACTTCCAGGGCTTGACTTTCCAAGATTTTTATCTAAATATATGAAACAATGTAGAAATCTTTCCTAAGGATTCCTTGAGGAGTTGTGAGGAAACATTTACTGATTGAGTGCTTCCGTACTGTAGACCAAAAAGCATGAGGATAAAAGAACAACAAGCTCATATAATTGCTTTAACATGGGCATTGTTACTGGATGCTATTAGGTTTTATGATTGGGTGTTGACTAAAACTCTAATCTGACACTTTCATTGAAAAATGAGTAAAACCAGAATTTATCTGCACAGAAATACCACTGAAATAATGAAGTTGATGGTAATTGCAGCTACTCAACAGCACTGAAATATTCAGGATCAGAATTACAATGACTTTAGGTGTTTTAATTTGTGAATAGAAAACACTCACAAAGCATAATTTGCTGAAAGGCATTGAAGCATGTTTGCAGTCATTACTCTTAAAAAGTATTAAACTTCTTGCTCAGATATTGCTCATCCAAAAACTCAGAGCTGAACATGACTGAACTTGTAAACAGTGCTCTTGGTCTATGAACCTAGAGTTTTAACTCAGTTTGATCTTTACTTTTCAAGCTCTGCAGCAAAAAATTCCTGAAGGTGGGAGAACTTTAAACCTGGATCAGCAGCTTAGGTTCACTTGTACTCTTGATGTTTCTCTGTGAACTTCAAGGACACAACCATCCCAGCATGCATGTCTCCCTCAAACACACTGTGACACTGAAATGGGGGCTCACTAAAAGCTTAGCTAGCATGTAGTCTGAACTGCACATGCCAAACAGAAATCTAACAGAAGACAAGCTGTAAAACTGTGAAATGAACCATATACTTACCTACAAGTGTCTGATCTGTTGCTTGTGGGAATCGACTTTCCTCATCCAGCAGAGACAACAAACCCATTGGTTTCTGCAGGAACATGTCTAGGAGGGGCCTGTTGTCCTCGTACTCTATAACTCTTGCATCAACACCTTCATAAAGGTATTCATTCTGCAGCAAGAACAGAAGGCATGCTTTGTCTGTGTATACAGAACCACTTCAGAAAATAATTCACAAACGGTCAATTGTAGCAAATTAAAACTACATTGAGAAAGTATGCCTCAGGGCTAAAGGCATCAAGGTTTTGCAGAAACAAATGTCAGCTGGGATTTTGGTTTTCAATATATAAGTTCAATATTCCTATGGCATATTTGGTAAAGTAAGATACTTTACAGGAATAGGAAGAATTAAAGAAACAGAGTTGAAGAAGATAAAGTATATTGTTTGCAAATAGAGACCTCAGGGTCTATTTATTTCTCTGGTCTGAAATGTAGAAAATTTCTTAACCATTTAGAGCTATATTTGCATTCCCAATTCATTGCTCAGATCCAAGTGATGGCTAAGATTTACAAAAGTGGCTACAGGTTCCAGTGGCTTTACTTGTTTGATCACTCTCCTCAAACACCTGGAAAAATTCTTAAGTGGGAAGAAAGGTGCACATACTTCTAAAAATTAAAGAATTGTGTACATACTTCCTAAGAATTAAATAAATTGCCTCAGATTTGCCTCTAACATATTTTCACTCCTTTTAAGGAACTAGGGAAAGGTATTCTCCAAGGTTTAAAAACAACAGAAAAGCTGGTGGGATGGACTTCTTTGTTTGCTTTTTTTGTTTGGTTGGTCTGGCTGGTTTTTCCTGAAGACTGCAAATATCTCCGGATTCCTCCCAGACTAAGAAAAAACAAATAACAAATACATCTACAGTGTGTTGCGATGGTTTTATCTTGAATATAATTAAGATTACGGCTGGAGAACACAAGAATGACCTTCCTTAACCCTTTAGGAAGGCAGAGGACAGCTGTAGATTTACCAAGCGAAGGTTGCTCTAGGGACTGCCACTCCCCACTATTTTTGTTTGCATTAGGTAAAGCAATAGCAGTTTTCTACCACACAATGCTCCTGTTTGTGGGAGGGATGCCTTCAGTCCTGTGTGAAACACAGAGCTTTTGATCTACTTTAAAACCACCCCTCTGCCAAAGGATATGACTTTATAAGTGGTGTATTCATGTATGGTGTTAACATCACAGTTCTGCCATCCTGAATTCATTGTGAGAAGAGTGTCACAAAAATGAATGATGGCTAATATTAATGAGTTCAAAGACCTCTAACCTTGGAAGACCTCTCCTTATGTGTCATTTGCTTGAGTCTGAAGGAGTGAAGAAGGCAACACATTGAGCATTTAAAAAAGAAGTTCACTTTCATATACAACAGAAAAGCACCTGTTTCATACCTCTTAATCTCAGAGTAACAACAAAAGGCATAAAATCAATAAGACTGGTCTAAAAATACAGACACAAATAAAAATTTGCTGATCCATTTGAAAGAGGACACAAAATATATGCCTAAACCCTTCCAGTATCCAGATTGATGTAATTTCTCAGGACACTCTTCACTCTAAGGATAGGTTATAATCCAGTTTATATGCCATACAAGGGTGTAATCAGTAAGAATCTTGCCTACAGCCCCATGAGGACTCCTCATTTGAGACAAATAACATTAACCTCATTCGTGTCTCCCCTGAAGCAGTGGACAGGTGGAGTTTTGCTTTTTAATTTAATCAATGACCTGAGTAGCAGGACAAGACAGAAGAGTAATAAATGTATCACTGATATAGGTGAGAAGTTAATTATCTACCTGTAGGAGCTGGTGGCAGAAAGGGAATGAGTCTGTGTTATCTCCCAGAGATAACATGGGAGTAGGGGCTGTTTAACTGAGGGCTACAGCTACACTGACACCCAGATGTTCATGGAACCAGCTGTTACTGCTTAGGATTATCTAGACTACCCTTATCAAGGCAGCAAGGGGAAGAGACTGCTCAGGATGGATCTGTCAGAGGAGACTGTTTCTGTGACACTCAGACATCCTCAAACAAGCTCTCACAACCAACCTGTCTAATCATCAACTTTTTCCAACTTCAAATGCTTGTAAGAGAGGCTGGTTTCGAGAGCTGATAAAAGTGAAAAAGAAAGGAACTCTTAGTAGCTATACTACTATGCTGTAACAGCAACATCTGCTCCCCTCCCTGCCCAGGCAGCACACAGGGCCTGACCTCCAAGCCTGCAGTGCATGTGAGCACTCAGTTTGTGTCCTTTGTGTCTCAACAGCTGAACGAGTGTCAGCCCTGACAGCTTTGGTAATGCCATCTCCCCAGCAGGATGTGAAGGAGTTCACTCCACCGCTCCCACGGGCTCCTGAGGGACAGCTGATGACCATGCCAGGCACCAGTGTGACAGATGACCCAGAAATAATACTGTACTACATTTTCTGACGCAGGGCTGGTTTCAACCACATCATTGGGATACAAGCAGCAAGTATAAAAGCTTTAACGATGGGCATCATAAAACTGTACTGAGATAGGTCTTATTTGAATTAATAAGATGAATCAGCTACAGGATTTTGTAATGCCCTATGATGTTTTTTGACAAGAAAGCTCCACAAAATAGCTACTTCTTGAAATTCTAAAGCATAATCCATTAGAAAGTATTCCTGTGGATGGGATGTCAAAAGGAATAATTGAGTTACACTATTAATTGGGCTCCCATCTCATCTTAGTATTACACAGTATCTTTCCTATGATCAAAACTATGCAACATTAGCTTGTACCACCTGGTTTCAACGGTAACAAAAGAATTACAAAATGCATTAGGAAATGGTCTTCATGTTTAATAAAGTAATGCCATTTTGCCGAGAACATTTTATTATGACACTTTGGTTTAAATGGGGACACCAGAGACTTATTCAGAAGGAACATTTTCCAGCTGAAACTAGAAGATTAAATTGTCATGAGAATGTAAAATAAACATTGCATACATTTAATGCAAAAAGTATCATCCTTCCAACTGACAGCAAACTTGATACTTTCCAAAAATTTTTAGCTATCTGCTATTACACATTTTACTTCTTATGAGGGAATGGCAAATGAGAAAGGAATTGGAAGGACAATGGGACTGGCAGATCATGGAGCTGACAGAAATTAACTTACATCAGTATCTAATATGTAAGGGGAACACCTTGAAGGACAGGACTGAAGGTCCAAAAATTCTGCTTTCCTTTATATTAACCAAAAAAACCCCTTGTGCTAGCAAAACAAAAAGCAGTGACTAAGTTGAGAGGCCACATTCTCTCCTCAGTCAGTAGAGACAGGGATATATCTATTTGTCTCCATTGATTAGTGGGAATCTACAGTATCCATAAACTATATACCCATTTCAGTCTTTCTGTTAAATTAGTGAAAGGAGATTGCATTCAGGCCTAAAACCCTTTATTCTTAAATGCAAACATTAAGTCAACAATAAAGAATCAATTATCTTAATTCTAACTTGAGTTCTCCACTCTGGGCCACAGACACTCCACTCTAGCTGACACCCTAAGCCTCAGGTTGTGATAGTACCACTGTTCCTTCCTTCTACCTCTGTCACTACTGTGGCCTTTGCTTTTTTTTGTAGGCCACACTTTCAAGGAAAGCAAAACTGAGAACACTTTTCAGATTCAGATACAGAAAAGAGACCACTGACAATGATAAAACAAGGTCACCTGAAACACTGAAAGTACAATTCAACCTTATGAGTGTATTTACTACTCGGCTTCATTGGTCAAGTTGCCAAAATATGATTCACCTTCTCTGATGACATAATCATGACTTACCACGTGAACATGGGTTAATGACAAACTAAACTGTAATTAAGTGGTTTAGACATCAGCTTCCCACTAAATATGTCAAATTTCATCAAATTGCATGTGATATGATACTGAACAGGGCAAAACAGGGAGAGGAATGAAAAACCAATGTATTTGTACATTTTATATCTCTTGAGCGAAGTGTCAAATAATTTAAATTCTTCAGTCTTCCTTGGGTAGATCTACAGGGTTCAATTCAGTGTTATGTTACAGATTTCTGGGGTAGCACAGGACAATCTGACATGTCTGTCTGGCACTGCACAGGGCTGTGAAGAGACACTAGCCTGGGTCCCCAGTGACAGGACAGCTCCAGCAGCACAACACTCAGGGCTAATGGAAAGTTAACACAAAGGTCTTGGTGACTTCTGGCATCAGCCTTCTTGTAAACATAACTTCTGTCTTTTAGAGTCTAAGATGCAAACTCTTGCATATAAAGTCATATGTAAAGTCACGCAGATACATCAGCAAAGGGCAGAAGTCATCCCAATGTTTGTTTTTTACATCAGTGATATTTTTTATTTTAATTTACAATTAAAGTACATCACTGGTGTCAACACAGCAGAGTCCTTACAGTGAACAGAAAAGATTCCGAAGCCACCTGCTTTCTCAAAGGCTGTTTTTGTGATGTAAAACTGGGACAACCATGTAATAAATAAGTGAAAAGTGATATCTTATAATGACAATGACTCATACCACAAATCATTCAGTGCCATTGGGTTGTAATGCAGAATAACACATTTCTCATTTACCATCTCTGAAAGGGGGAGATTTACACCCACACTTGCATGAACTTAATCTATATAGCTCCTTCTGCACTGCTGTAGTAATATCTTTGGAGACTGCTACAAGATAATATAATGGAGTTTGATATAGTCTGATGTAGTGGTTTGATGTAAATTAAGGTAGACAGTTACTTGGTTGGTATTACAGGCTGGATGTGGACACTTGTCCACACTTGGAAATACTAGGACTGGTATAAATGAAATATGAATGGGAATGTGCATATAAGCACCAGAAGAATAGTCTTAAAAGAATACCCTGTGATTTGAATGAAGAACATTTGTTCATAACAATAAAACTGAGGAAAGAGTTCCTTACATCAAGAACAGAAGGCCCTCACTTACATAAAAACACAGTGGAGAGAGTTAGCTACTGGAATACCCTCTAAACCTGACAGCAGGAGCATGACTGTGAGGTTATAGCACATCACACACAATTTTCCTACGAGCCCACCAAGGAAATGGACTGTAGGCATAAAAATGTATATATTCCAAACAAGTAACGCCAGATAATGACCTTGCCTAAAGGTTATGGACACTGAAGTAAATAAGGCTTTGAGTCAAAGAATGATTGCTAAAGGCTGTAAAAGACATGTCCAAAAGCTATTTCAGCAAGGAGAACCTAACAGACATGATGAAGACTTGCCAGCTGGTGTCCATTACTCTATATGTCACTCACAAATTTTCTTGGCCAGACCATTTCAACACACCCACACACCCCCACACATGCCGTAGTGCATTCTATGTATCTGTGAGTCCATGAAATCTGTGGGAGAATGAATGGAACTGGGTAAAATTGAAGTACTTAAAGATGCTGTAAATAAAGATTACCTTCCCCTTCTATAGAATCTACAGAGTAGTTGTACTAACTTCCTACAGGGAGAAATGGGCAAACTACATATTGTCAAAATAAGAAGTTAATTTTTCCCCTCATCTGCTTAGCAGCAGAATAACCACCCTGACCATGGTGCAGCAAAGCACATGCTGTTCCTACTACATGGTGACATCACAAACCTCTGCAATAATACAGATCTAGCCAAAAAGTTCTGTAACAGGATACCTAGAAACAAGTAATGGCAGATTACACTGAACTTGACTCTAATTAAAAAAGAGAAGGAACATTAAGACAATATTTGGGTGTACAGGAATAGGGCTACGAAAGCCAAGGCCGGTCCCTCAGCAACAAAAGGCAGCTAGGGAGAATGTGGTCCTGCTGCTGAACAAGTTTGTGGACCACATGGAAAAGGCTAAGGTATTAAATGCCTTCTTTGCATCAGTCTTGACTGATAATCCCAGGTCCCTGAGACCAGGGGGAAAGTCTGGAGCAAGGAAGACAAACTTAGCACAGAAGGATCAAGTTAGTGAATGTTTAAGCAAAGCGGACATATGCACGTCCATGGGACCTGGTCAGTGCCTGGGTTTGACAGGAATAAATGTTGCTGCTGCAGTCTGTGCTATTTCCATCTCCCAGCTGTTAGAAACAGCAATAGCCAAGTGCCCTTCTTTTGTGAGCTTGTGCACTTTGGAAAGAAGATACCTAAGTAATCACAGTAGATCTAGTTAAATTTTCTCCAGCTTTTAGATGATATTAAAAGCAAGGAAACACTTGTGTCAGTAATCTTGCACATAAAGCTATAAAAACAACTACAAGATACAAGACTGCAAGACAACATTTCCTGAAATAATCGGGCAGAGGATAAAACACAGAGTCATAAAAAAAAAGTCATATTACATATAAATATATACACCTCTAGACTGAACACATGCATGTACATACATGTACACACCTGCATACATGGACACATTCCAAACTTGTATCTGTCTCATCCTTAAAACAAACAGTGATTAACATTGACAAAATACTCTGTTTCTACTAACAACTAAAATTACAATTCAGGAGAACTTTCATCCATGTATCATAAACACCAAGAATTTCAGTAAAACAACATAAGTATAATTTCACCTATGGTTTGAATTCTGACTGTTCTGCCATAGAGAATTCTGAAATATTTCAATTTTCAGCAAGATCTTTTTTTTTTTCCCTGAACATGTTATTTCTTCAAATAAAAATACTGAATAATGATTTAAAGGTGGTTAATTTAATTCTGGAACTATTTACAAAGTTGAGATTATTTTTTTGAGGTTTTTCCCTCTCCTCTTCAAATTCATAAACTTTTATATTTACAATGCTATTCCTTTTCTCTGCTTTAAAATAAATTATTTAGATTAAATCCATCATTATTTATCTGAGATAATCTAGTTTCTCAATAAGAACAAAATAATTGTGAGATTTGCAGTTTTTAATAATGGAATTTCAGTGTTCATTAAGCTTATTACTAAACTGTTATGAACACTGCACTTTCAAAGTTTTGTTACCACTCATTTATTTTTGTACTAGAGTATCATACATTACAACACTCATTATTCCTCAAGAAAACAACATTGCATTTGCATCAATCAGATTATCACAGTGCACATTGTTATGTTGCTTAGTTACTGTAAATTTCAAGTTTAATGCATTTTATGTTGGCATTTTACTTGCAAATAGCAAGCACTGCTTCAAGGAAAACATACTTAAAAAACATTTTTTATAATCTGCTATTTACAAGCTATCATGGAGAAGGAACAATGTAGTTTCTTGAGACAAAGTTTTATATGTTCAGTAATACTAAAGCTTCATCAAAATAACCAACACATACCTGTTCCCAGGCAAAGACATGTTGATTGAAGTAGAACTGAATTTGTTCATTGGCAATGTTAATACACAGTTGTTCGAAAGAATTTTTTTTGAAATTCTCAAAGCCAAAGATGTCAAGAATCCCAATATTCAAGCCATCATCATTTTCACTGCAAAGATTAAATATACTTTTCATTGTTGTATCTTTATTTTTCATTAACTACCTTCATTACTATTTTACAAAAGGAAATAATGGGCCAAATCTGCACAGCACTTACACAGGATAAGTTTTGCTCAACCAGGTATCTCTTAAAATGACAATAATTGTTAGTTTGAAACACATAAATGCAGATCAATTCAAAGATTACTGCAATGCGACCAGATATACTGAATCACACAACAACCAAGTCAACTGATAAGTAAATACAGGATTTACAATTTTATTTTTACACTAATATTTGTAAGTAATTACTCGAAAAAGCTGACTATAGTACAGAAAGAACATGCAGTTCTTTTTGTTTCTCTTGTAATAACGCAGGATTTACTCTCCAGCATCCTGAAATTAAAGACTGTTGTTGTTAAGTATTATTTCTTCATATTACTTACTCATAACAATTAAAATGGCTTAGTTTAACATTAAAGTAAAAAGAATGACTAGCTAGACCTTTTATGCAGCTAAATAACTACTTTATGCACTGGGATGTGGTATAAATTTAAATTACCAATTAAATTCCAGAGAAGCACTGGAAAAACTTTGGTTTGATATTTTAAGTAGGGCATACCGAAGATATGTGATCATTTCTGAAACTGGAAAAAAGCTCTAATATTTATTTGCTGAAGCAAAAAATTAGGAGGATATAATTTTGTAACAAACTGAGGCTGACATTAGTGTCCTTTCTAGGCAAGTAAAATATAAACCACATTCTTTCTATAAAACCTCTTTGAGGGGCAATGTGTAACCATCTTTTTAATAAAGATTTAGGAATTCAGACATTAAGACTCAGCCTCAAGACATTCTTGAATAGCACTTAAACCTCTTTGTGAAGTCCATCTCAAAAAAGGAAGCGTATCATTGTGGAGGGATCTGAATTTGGTGACTATTTAATCTGTCTCAAAATTACATTTTTGATGAACAGACTGCTAAAATGTATCTGCCCCATTCCTTTTTCAGAGCTAATTACATAAAAATAGAAAATGGAAATTATTTTACTACCACAAAATCAAGCAAAAATTGTTTGGGCTTTTTTATAGTGAGCATTTCAGGTTGAATTTTCTCTGTCTTCACCAGCATAGTAACTAAGTTTTCACTTTGAAAAGGGCTCTGTAACAGACAAGACAGAGAGGCACACAGGCTAGAAGCACTGCTTCGTCTGTCATGGATTTTATCCTATCATTTGCTGATTAAAGTTCTGTTTATTGTTGCTCTGCTGTAACCAAATACTTGAAAGTTCAGACAAATTTTAGGATTGCAACCTTGGCTCTCTGGTGTTTAAGAAGAAAAAATCCAGATCTGCAAACCTAAGCGATTTGCTATTGATATGGCATTTAAAATGTCACCTTGTAAGTGTGAAGTGGACAATAACTTCAGTAAATGTGTTTAAAAACCATTCCCACACATATATGAAACCATGCTCATAACAACAGTGACAAAAGCAACAGCATCAGTGTAAATAGAGCAGAATTTGACCTATGTAATCAACATGATGAATATCAGTTTACTCTGAAAAAAACAAAAAGGGTTAAAAGTTGAAAGGGCTAAAAATACAAAAGAAAAAAAGGGTTAAATGAGTAAAGATCAACAGGAAAACACAAGATGCTTTTGCCAACCATACTTACTCTATTTTCACTACATACCATGAACAGAACAAACCATTTTCGACATGGTGGGATCATAAACAAAAAAGTAGCAGAGGAAAAGAACTTAACTAAACTAAATGCTCTAGTGTAAGACAATATTACTACCACAGAAAAAAAAAATATCTTTTTATTCTGCAAAATCTCCTTTTACCTTAAGTGTTTGTCAGGTTTGAGTAACGTGTTGATGCGATTGACTATCCAGCTGAAGAGGCGCCCATACAGTGCTTTGGCCATGGCATCTCTGACATCAGTGGCTTTCTCCACAGTGTTGGGACGAATAATTGTTTCTCCTCGAGTCACTACACAGTGAGAGGTGAGGGCCTCTTGCAGTTCATCTGCCTGAATACACAGCAGGGACGCGCCTGGGGAGGAATGTCACAGGCATAGCTCAGAGACAGATTTTGGAAGGTGACTATGTAAGAAGTACCCAAGCTGTGAGATGTGAATACCCCTCTCAGTTATAAACCACTCATACAAGTCACTGCTGTTCTCCTTTTGCTCAAAAAAAGGGGTGCTTCTTTCCCAGTTCCACAATATTTTTCTATGGCAAGAAAACATGCAAGAAGATAGCGTGAAGACTTCATTCTCTCCCCAGGTGTAATTACTGAGAAAGTGTAACTAATTTCTGGAGAACCTTTGCCCCTTTGCCTCCTCTACCACCTAGCAGCTTATAATGTAATGAATCCCTTCCAAAGGATTACTGAGTTGTATTTCCACAGGCAAATGTGGGGAACAAGTAATGAGCAGCTGAGAAAGAAACTGGGAAAAAACTATTCAATGTGTTAATGAGGTTCTCCTTCAAATGTTCAAATAACCTTGGAAAAATTCCAAAGATTTTTTCAGGCATCTGCAGTATTAGTCATGTTTCCTGTATGCCAGTGAACTGGTTAGTCAAATAAAATGCATAACATGGAAATTTTTTTCTTTTTTGCATTTGAATTCAGGTGGGCTTAGAGTTAATCTACTTTCAGTTTTTAATTATTCTTGCAAAATTTCCATGTGAATACAGTTTCCATGATACCTCTCTTACAATAAAGTAAATTTGCTATGAAAACAGTAAAGAAAAAAGTTAAACCAAGAAATAAACACTCACAGTTCTCAAGGGCTACTGGATTGGAAATGTTGCTCTTGTCAATCATATGTTCAGATACTACTGCAGAAAATTCAATGTTACCCACATTTAAAATGGCAGCCAGGACACTGTACACACTTCCAAGTTCCTGAGAAGTATATTAAAAAAATGCAATGCTTAATAGCCAGGTAATTTGTCTCTGTGGTTTGTGCCATGGGCATATGCATATATGTTGTTTCCTGCTGTCTGCCATGCGCCCATCACTTCTAGGAGTGCTGTTCTCAGCAATTATTCCTATCCTTTACTTAGCAAAGTCTTACAAGAGTAAGACAGTCAAGTAAGGCGAGAAAAAACATAGCCTAACCTCTCTTCTGTACTTGTTGACAGAACAGGACTGACAGCAAGTAAGGAAAGCAAAAACAGTGGTGTGCATACTCTCTTACACTGTGTCTGCAGGTGCAACTAGGTCTAAAGATTTAATACCTGGATCAACAAAAAATATTAAAAAATCTGTATTGATGTTTCTTGCATCATGGAAACAAAGATACTCCAAATAATAGGTCTATATCATCTCTCACCAATGTCATCAGGAAAAGTTTCACTGGGAGAACAGTGAGGCCTCAGATCTCTGAGTTGGCAAAGCATTTTATCCTTCAAAATGTCAGCTAGGAACTCGCCAAAGCTTCTTAATATGGACTTTGCTTAAACAAATTTAGATTTCAAATTATTGAGGAGGTTCTGCCATGGTTTAGTTGATAAGGAGGTGTTAGGTCATAGGTTTGACTTGATGATCTCAAAGGTCTTTTCCAACCTAGTTAATTCTGTGATTCTGTGAAAAGGGACACTGTCTTGAAAAAGGCTGTTATTACTCTGGACAGTGAAGTGATATATACAGTAAATTAAGTACCTACACATGAATACATAAATTCCAACTAATATTTGGAATTAGTAAAATAATTATTTCATTGCAGGTTGGACTTAGATCTTAACTGCAAATTTTCATCTGAACAGTGAATGTTTATAATTATAACTGATGATCTCAGTGTTTTTTACTCAGAAAATTCTAGGTGCACCTGTAAAGCAGACTAGCAGTGTGTGACACTGTGTATTTTGAGGCATATAGTAATAGCATGTTTTATAAATAGCAGGTTGAAAACTTTGCAGTAGTTTTATAAGAAGCAGTTTTGCAAATCTGATTGGTATTTTATAACTATGAACTTGTTATAATTACATAGCCTTTTATCCATATTATTCAATACTTTGCTGTACTATGTCAGGCATCATTTACTCAGATAAAATCTCTAATTGCTCTAGAATACTTCAGTTTGTTTTCAACACTTTCAGAAGTTAATCTAGCAGTTAATAAATAGTGATTCCAGTGACAGCAAGACAAACTGGATAAACTCACTCTAAAAAATTATGCTGAGGATAATTGGCACACAGTTTACTTAGGATTAAGCACTCATTTTTATTTTAAGCTTAGGGACACAGTTGAAATGCAAAGAAATGGATAGCTTAACTTCTGCCATCATGCTGCACAATATGTATAGCTGCTGACATTTTTCTGCCCTTTTCCAGTGTGTTTGAAATCTGGCTTGATCTGTCTCATACAACATAATTATTGTTCCCCTCAGGCAGTCCTTTCTTACTAATTTTGCTGTGCAGCCCGAAATAAAACGGTGTGATTTCAAGAGAGGGAATACTGGCAATAGTTACTTTAAAGCCTGTCAGTCAATTAAAAGCAAATTTCAAAGAAATAAAGTTTTGTTTAAGTCTCAGTTTTAATTGAAGATTTTTTTCTGTCCATGGCTTTCTGCTAGTAAAACACTGAACATGCCTATATAGAAATTCCACTGTGCACTGGGATGAATGTCAAAGCTTAAGTCTGCATTACTAAAAAGTGAACTTAGGAAAGGAATTCAATGTCCTATGGGATATTTTTTTCACTGAAAAATAATTGCCTTTGCACATGAATCCAATATCAGAACCTCAGTGGTGGAAGAAGACTCTTCCTTCACTCCTGCAAGCACAGCCTCAGACAGGCTAATTCACCCTGCGGAGGATGCAAGGCAGGCTGCATGGCTGGGGCTCACAAGTAGCCACAAGCAGATTGCCTATGGCACTCAGCCTGCTTCTGAAACTGCAGGGTTCTACAGGTAGATAATTCCTCACAGATTCAGCTCCCAGTGACTTGCTGAGTTAATCAAGTGGAGATCCATGCTAGAACTGCACAATGCAGCCAGTGACCTGGTTCTAACTGCATCTTCAATGTACATGGAAGGTCTCTTTTGGATGATCAGGATTATTGTTTCCACCCATCCAAGTGAACAAAAGAACTGGAAACAAAAATAGACTTGCTGCTTTTCATGCTTTAAATTAGGAGTTATCAAGGTCTCTGGTGCTGTGACAAAACTGCTATCAGTGCTGAACCATGAATGTCCTTTCATGCTGCTTCTGGAAAGGTGAAAACACAAGTGAAAGGATGTGATAGTACAGGTGTGATATTACTAAATGCAGTTGTGAATAACATGTAGAGGAGAAAGAGATTGTGAATGCCACTGCTACTACAACCTAATGCAAAGTGACTATGGAGGAACAAAATAGGTGAATAAATCTGTTCTGCTAGCTATTTAAAATATTTACATTGAGGGAAGCCATAAACAGTCAACTGAAGTGAGCAATTTTATGTGAAAAGTTCCTTGTTCTCTGACAGTTTTGTCAGAGGAATTAAAACATACAACCATTCTGCAGCACTAGCGCTATATTTCAAGGATACTCTATGGATAATACCTCTCCTATTTATATTTATAAATAAAGTCAGAGATAAATGACACCTGTGATGCACCAATTCTCCTAAGGTAAAACTAGGTCACAGGATGGGATTTCTTTCCTTTATAAATCCAGTCCTTTTTTAATTTTAATTCTACCAAAGACAGACTAAGGAAAGGAGTTTAACAGCTAGTTGAACAATCACATGAGATCATAAAGAAAGAATGGGTTCGGTTACTGTTTACTGATGAGGTTCATTTCCAAAGGGATTTAAGAACTTCATTCAACTTTATCCCTGGAGTTGTGAAAATGTACTGAGTTCATTATACATCAGATACATCAGATCAACTCAAAGAATTTTTAGAACTCTCACCATGGACTTTCTCCTATTTATAAGATGAGGCTCGCATTCACAGCGAGAATTCAAAGGCCTAGAATTATTGGCTAATAAACAGTTACAACATAATATTCTATGCATTAAATTTGTTAAAATCTCCCCCCTCCCAGTTACTCAGCTGTGCTGTGTTCACTGATTTCAAAGTCTTGTTGACTAATATCATTTTATTGCTTTATCAGTGCCTTGAAACCTTAAAAATTTAAATGTTAGTATATAACAGAAAGTTGACCATGCAAGATCCTAAAACATAAACACAATATGCTAAAAGAACAAGGGAGATTTGAATGCTTTATATATAAAGTCTTTTCTCATTAAGGTAGCTGGTAAAGTTCACAAAGGAAAAGGGTTATCAGCACTCACCTCCAGTGTAAAACCTATGACTTTGAAGCACTGTTCTATTAATTCAAACTGAGACTTATAAAAGCTATTGTTCATGAAATCTTGCACTATTCTGAAATGATCGTTTTGCAGATATCTGAAAGAGTTGATGGATACAGAGTTAGAATGTAAATGAAGCTGAGAATTCAACACCACGTTTCTTAATAATCAATTTATGCAAAAATAAACTGCATTACCTGGGAGGTCTATATTCTGGCAATTTATAATGTGCCAGTTTTTTCTTTTCTGCGAGACCAGCATAAATATAATAAAAAATATGGAAATTTTTCTCTCCTCTGAAACAACAGAAATAACAAACTGATTAAATAATATAACCATGCTACATTTACTGATGACACACATACTATTACTAAATGTTATTTTAATGACAGGCAAGACTCATACAAACTGACAGAGGACTCTGAACGAAGCTTTATTATAGAACTTCCTGTGAACATCCTTTTCATGCCATTGTGTTTGTCCTGGCACTGCCAGCACGGCTGCGCCGTGCTAAAGCAGCTCAGTGCTGCTCTGCCCTTGATGTAATTGGTACATGCTGTGTGAGATCATGCACATTGCTCACCCACCCACACTGAATGGGCTGTTTAACTCAGTTATTTTAAAAAAACCTTCTGACTGCGGGAGAGGTATAAATTTTGGGTTCACTAAATGCAGTAGGTCTGCTGTGTCTTTTAGCACTGAACCAAGAAGCAGGCATTCAGCAAAAGGGCCTTATGACCTGACATGCTTTTGCCTAGAAGCTAGATGCCCAAACCTAGGACAGAGGTTTATTACATATTCAAGATTCTTGTGCTCCTTATGACAAAGAACTAGGTGAAAATTTGCAACCACGACTGAGCCCTGAGATACCCAAATCAGTCACTACTGAATGGCAAAAAGGAATTGTGTTCAAACCCCTGCTTTGTGCATGAGCTTAGGTCTATGTCTCAGGGGCACCATTAGATCACAGAATGGCTTAGGTTGGAAGGGACTTTAAGAATCATGTAGTTTCAACTTCCCTGTCATGGGCAGGGACACCTTTCACTAGATTGGGTTGCTCAGACCCATTCAGCCTGGCTTTGAACACTTCCAGGGATGAGGCATCCTCAGCTTCTCTGGGCAACTTGTTCCAGTGCCTCACCACCCTCACACTAAAGAATTTCTTTCTAAAATCTAATCTAAACCTACTCCCTCTCAGTTTAAATCTACTGCCCCTTATCCTGTAGTGACAGGATGTTCTTGCAAAAAGTCTCTCTCCATCTTTCTCACAGGTTCTCTTCAGGTGGAAGGCGGCAATTTGGTCACCCCAAAGCCTTGTCATGTCCAGGCTGAACAATCCCAATTTTCTTAGCCATTCCTCATAGGAGAGGTGCTCCATCCCTCCAATAATCTTGGTGGTCTTCTATGGAATTTCTCCAACAGGTCCACATATTTCCTGTAGTGGGGACTCCAGAGCTGGATGAGGACTGCAGGTGGGGTCTCAGCAGAGCAGGGTAGAGGGGCCGATTTCCCCCCCGAGCAGCTGCCCACGCTGCTTTGGATACAGCCCAGTGCACGTTTGGTTCTCCAGGCTGTGAGGGCACATTGCTGGGTCATGCTCAGCCTCTCATCCACCAGCACCCCCAAGTCCTTCTTGGCAGGGATCTTTGACCCCTAACCCTCTATAAACAAATCCTACTAGATGTTCCAAAATGGAAAACTACCAGAGAAATAAGCTACAATACTACAGGAAATTTAGAGAAAGCAAATCCAAGTGATATACTTAACACAATACTCCAAAATCCCACAAAGAAATGTATATGTGAACTATTAGTAAGTTTTTAATTCTTTGCACATTCTTATTTTACATATCACATGGGCATTTTTATAAGATTTGTTTAAATAACCCAGGAAGCAATGAAAAAAAAAAATCCCGAGTAGTTTTCAGCTAGCTTACAGAGTCATAAGATATCAATACAAAACCTTTAAGAAAAAAATCCAGGTACCTTATTCATCTTCATGTTTTGAACCAAGGTGATTTCCTGCATCATAGGCCTACTCTGTAACCCCCAAATCAGGTCAAATACAATCTTCATACTTACACTGCCTGGTGGACAACTCTGGATTTTTCAAGGAGGTACTCTGAAATCTGAGCTCCTACTACAGTGCCACCACAAGTGAATTTCATTTCCAAATATTTTCCAAATCTGCTTGAATTATCATTGATGATAGTGCCTGCATTCCCAAATGCTTCTACGAGGTTGTTCACCTGGAGAATCTTCTCCTGCAGAGTCCTGTTATTAGCCTGGATATGAAAAAGATATTGCTTCAAATTATCAGTGATTATTCAAATTCACACATTTTCAGATGTTCCTTTAATCTTCTCATTGGTATTGTGAAGTGTGACATAATCAGGGCAGCTATTCCCATGGAAATTATATGAAGACAAAGGCATATATATATATGTAAAAAATGAAATCTGTCAGAATATAGCAACCCTCAGAACTAAGGCTGTCTGGAAGAAATAACACACATAATGATAACAACACTACAAATGAATTTCTGTGGTTTTGTGGCTCTGAGATGGCCAATCTGCTTTTAGGATCCTTGTCAGCATCTGGTTACTGCTCCACTGCACCCTACCAATCCATTAGCTTGCTTTCATCTCACCTCGGGCATGCTAAAAATGGCATTTTATTTAGACAGTTATGGTGGCCACTTCCCAGAATGACTATGTCCCACTGACAGCAATCTGGTTGTGGAAGGATGAGAAGCTAGAAGAGGTTTTTATTTAGTACTGCTTGGGTGACTTGAAGGCAATCAATTAAACTGGGATCTAAGTCACAGCCCTCATTGTAGTGGGGATACTTTTCATTGTGGAAACCCCAGCATATTTTCAAGTGACCCTAGGAGGGAGGAAGGAGTAGATAGATCAGCATCATGTTCCAATGTTCTTTGGAAAATGTGCAACAGTCTCACCCCAGACCCAACGCCCTGTCCATAGGTTCAGCCCTTAGACTCAGGATGGCAAAGCCTTAAAGCCTTACAGAGACATCCCCTCTGCCACTTACCTTGCCAAGGACAGTGAGCTGCTGAACCAGCAGATGGGCACTTTGCGTCTTGCCAGCTCCACTTTCTCCAGAAATAACAATACACTGCAGAGAACAGAGCAAGACTGAGCTCATCACAAACCTCTCAGCCTGGCAGAGGATGCAATCAGAGACCTCATCTATACCTGATCGGAGTTGTATGTCACCATGGACTGATAGCCTATGTCAGCAACAGCAAAAATGTGAGGAGGGTTGGCAGTCCGTTTGGCTCCAATATACAGTTTGGAATGCTAAGTGCAAGAAAAATAAAAACATTATCATTGTCCTTTAAAAACTTTTTTTTTTAAGTTTGGTTTTATTTTTAGATTAGTGTACAGCATGCTGAGGTTTCCAGCAGTGATGTTTTCTGAGGGAGCTGTTACTGCACTCACTGTACCATGAATCTGTACGTACTCAGGACTATAAGAACTGCTAAAAACATGAAGTGCAATTTTCTATAATTTTAGCCCTGATTATATTATGAAACTCAATTTATTAGGAGAAAATTTACTGTTGTCAGACATCATAGTTCCAACTTATTTAATTTTGTGCTTCCCTTCCTGTTAGTATCTCTGCATGGTATTGATGTTAAAACTTGAGATCTTTTCTGGACTTGTAGTATCTGATATAACCTCAAATTATTGTATGATCCGACTTTACTATCTTTCCCCTTTTGTATAATTGGGAGACAAATTCCCTTTCGTATAATGAGGAGATAAATTCACCGAAGTTAACATTTTACAGGATTGTTTTGTGCATGATCTACACTGTAGACATAAAGACACTAGAAATTAATTATTTTGGAGTTTCTCATTTCTGTGCTGAAATTCAGCAAGTGTTAAGAATTTGTATCAATGTGCACTTGAAAGAACATCTCTGCTGGCAATTCTGTTTTTCAGAGTAAGCTAAAATAAATTTTAAGAATGGTCTTACTTTATACTTAACACAAATATTTATATTTTAGTGGAATTAGGTGCTAGTTTAAAAGAACAAAACCTAAATTTTCAGACCTGTGAAGAATAAATATCTATGTTCCGAAACGGATTGACAGCGATGAGAATGTCCCCAACATATGTGTAGATCTGGTCCTTGGCATAACCCTTCTGCAACTGTTCCGTTACTGTGTTCTGATGGAGAGGGAACAGGAACCATGAATCACATGAGGGAAACAAGAATGTTAGGAAAATGTATAAAATATTTTTATAGTTCCAATGAGTGAGGATGGGGAGGGAAGGTATTTATAGTCAGGAGTACAATGGATCATGATCAAAAGAGAAGTAATATTTTCAAATACAATGGCATTTCTAATTTTTTGTCTAACTTTGAACAATATATACTTACAGATCCTCAAGTGGCCACAGAAAAAGGAGTTAATAAGTACTGCTTTCATTCAGTTCATCAGAGGTTTCCGTGAGACAGTCTTGTCTACATTTCTACTACTAAAGTTTCATGTAACTTATCAAGCAAGAGCCATTTGATTGAGTCCATAACTGCCATTACAGCTGCTCTGACATTACTCTCAGTTACGATACAACAGAGATGTTCAACTGTTTTGTTCCCATTAATATAAACAATAAGGCATCTTTCCCTATTAACAAGCAGTCTCTGCTGTGATTGTTCTTTGCTGTTGCAGAGCCAGTTCCCCCTGAACCAAGAAAAAAGAAGGGCCCATTAGTGGCATTCAAATTTCTTGATGTAATTTCCCTCAGCTTCTTCTGCATACACAGCTGGGTATTTAAAGTGACTGGTTAGGTTTCCAATCAAAACAGGCCACAGAGCTGAATGAAGAAACTCAAACCAGCCTTGAGACTAATTTGGGGTACATGTGAAAATATTTAGGCCCCATACCCACTGGAACAGACCAACTGGCAGCAGAGGACTATAGAAGGAACTGCTTTCCTTTCTCATCCATCTACTCACAGTGTTGTACACTGTGTCCCATTTAAAACACTTAAAAGCTGAATTCTCAACAGCTGTACAGGCTATATTTCCTTCATGAGAAAACATAAGGAAAAAATCTTGGTTTTCCATTGCCTTGATAAACTTTTTGGTTTCCAATGCTCTCTTTCCTTTAGGCCAAAACCAGATTCACGTTACAGAATTATTTTAGGGGAGTTTCTGCTCTTTCTGAAATTATTTCTTGCACCAATAGAAGGTCTCTTGTCTTGCTCTGGTGATGGGGCTCCAAACTGGAAGAAAAATTTGAGTGGAAGAAAGAACACAGTTCTGAGAAGCTGTCATTCATATGTGAAAGTAGTTTTAAATTGGATTTGATTTAGTAAAACCACATAGTCAAACAATGCGTTTAGAGGCTTTCTGAGGACTTCCATGAGAATGCTACACCTCTGAGGAGATGGGATATATTCCAGTTTGTCTGCTTTTTTTGTGCAAGAAAATCTCTTTAGCATGGATTGTTTCTATGTATCATGGTAAAAGATAAAAAAACCCTACAACAGTCTTACTCTTCCCAATACTAAAAAAATGCTTAAACCTGAACTTTGTCCAGTAGATGAATTTTGGGTTAGTTCAATTACAATTAACCAAACATCAAGCTACTATAACAACGCTCTTGGGAAGATGGAAGATGTTCTGTGAGCTGTCAGCATGACACAATTTACCAACTCAAGTGCCACACTGAATATTCTGGACTGACAAAGGTACAATATACCCAAGAAGTTTTATAGACAAGAGAATGTGAATTATAGTCTATGCACAGCCCAGCAGATGAAGAATGACAGTTTGTTTACAACCACTGATGGCCTCCAAGACCTGCAGACAATGTGCTGCAGCCTGACTCTTCTTTCTGGTTTTGAAGCTTAAAGCATAAACACAGCAGACTTCCTCCCCTCCTTATGCCATGTTTCCCTGCACCCAGTGGGCTCATTTTTGAACTTTGACAAACCAGTGGTATTTGTATCAGTAATTTGGTCAAAGGTTCACCAGCAGGCATTGACAGATGAGAGGCTCAGCTGACATAAATTGACCCTCATGCATTTCCACACCAAAATAAGTCAGCGAGAACCCAGTCTGGGAAAGTATGGTGAGCTAGTTTAAGGCAACTCTTGGTGCTCAAGCAACAGGGATGGAAGGACTTGGACCTAGACCAATTTCAGGTTAACGCATCACTGCAAACTGGACACTTAGGTGTAATAAAATCCAGTGATATAAATCCTGTTTAGTCAATGGTGTTACAATACTGTTTGGTCTACGGCTGTAACTCCAGAGATTGTTTTAGCTTTGAGTTGGAACCTTTATGACACAGTAAATCTTGTCGAAAATATTTGGCATAAAGTGGTGAAATGACATTGTACACTTACACATTTGAAGTGTGACAATACCGTTGAATTTGAAAATCAACAGCACACCACTGCGATTTAATACGTGACTACTCCTCTTCAGGAAAACATGAAAAAAGAGGTTCTTACCTCATCCAGTACCTCCAAGGTTGCTAAATCATCTACCTCCTCTTGGTTTGAAACTAGTGACTTACTGTAGTTCCCTTTCTTTGTGTGAATACGTTCAAATCTGGAAAAGAAAGAGATATTATCTCCTGACATAAGGAAACACAGAGCAGATCTTGCATCTGCAACATCTTGGAGGCCAAAACATTCTAGCTTTCCATTGTTCTGAATTTAAACACACAAATGTTTGAATAGCAGGACAGGAGTCAACTTCTTGGTACAGCACACCTGTACCTGACAGTTCAAAAGCTATGATTTTATCCCAGAACTGCTACCATGAAGAACTTTGTCACTCTATAGATCCCTGCTTAGATCACACCCCTACATCAGCTGGAAGACAGGACCTTGGCAATACAAGTGAAAAAAAAAAAAAAGAACACATATATAAAGCATGTAAGAGTGAAACTCTGGCACCAACATGCAAAAAGATCCTGCTAACAGTTATGTATAGGACAAAACCAGGGGTGTATGATGAAATAGTACAGCAAAGCTGAGCAGAAAAAGCACTTAGGATGGAAACATTTCAAGCTTAGTAATGACAGTGCTCTAAAGTCTGGCTGAGATGACCACATTATAGAGTGAAGTGCTTACAGAACCACTGGGGTAAGTGAAATACATGACCAAATTTTCTTGGACTCGCTAGGAGAAAAAGTCATACATGAGAAGGAAGCAAAATTTCAAATATTTTTCTTACCAGGGTTAAACTTCAAGTTTAAATTTGTCTTAAAGTTAGATTTCTTTTCTCCTTCAATCAAACAATAAACCCAACTTTATGTAGCTTTATTTTAATTAGCAAGAAAATTCCCAGAGACTTGGATCATTCTTTATCCAAGAGTAAAGGCATTGCTAAATAGAGCAAACGCAGCAAAGAACGCAAGGTTTACAATTCATATTAGTTATACTTGTTTTATGAGATGAGGGAAAATAAGGGAAAGGGAAACTGGATAAGTAACAGCAGAGTTCACAAACTAAATCAAGCTCAGATGTGTAATAAAGCACAATCACAGAAAAACTACTAAGTAAATCTGATCTCCTGATATGACCTCACTCCCTTTGATACCACTGGTGGGAAGGCACCTCTCAAACACAAGGAACATTTACCTTGGTAAACTGAAGACAGCCAGGAAACTGTTGTGTGAAGCTTTTTATCTTGATCCCAGACAAGACCAGGGAAATTCTTTATTTAATTTTTATATTTGGATATATGGCATAGGTAAAAGTAGACAGGTGTTTTCTACACAGGCAAGAATTTTGGTATACAGTGAACAGATGACAAAAGAATGAGTGTAAATGAAATTTACAAGTAAAATGTAAATGTAAATGAAATTTCACCAAGATGGAAAGTTAGAGTGAGCGAACATCACACTGATGGGGAAAACTGAACACGCACAGATTTACTGCATATTTAATGGACTTTACCTGTTCCATAAACATCACCTAGTTTAAGAGTGCTGCTTCAGGTCATGCTGGCTGTGCACTGATGAGGGATGTAGGTGCAGAAACTGAAGCAGGCACCAGCTTGGTGCAATAACTAGCTGCCAGGACTGAAAAGAGACTGGAAGAAATGGGCAAATGATGCCCGCCCAAACTGTAAGTGCAATCGCAATCTGGATGATGGAAGTCCAGACAGGAGTGCACTTCATCTATCACTTCTTTCAATTTCTCTTGTCTCTAACAATCATTCCCTGAAGATGACAGAATGGCCTGTCATCCTGGTGCCAGTTTCTTTCTCCTTGATACAGGTGCCAGTTACCACTAGAGTCTTTTAATTTTCCACAATGCAAAGGCAGGAGCTTCGCACCCACAGCTGACTAATTCTGCAACTTTATTACCAAGACACAAATATGTAAGACTTCCTTGCAAGACCTACTGTAGTTTCACAGTTTCTGTGCCAAAATGGCAGCACAGTATCCAGTGAGGAGGCTGAGTGACCAGGAAGCAAAATGAACCAAAGGATGGACAGGATCTACATTATCCTACGTTTGACTTATTCTTCTCTTTCCTTTGGAATCCAGTTTTACCACGAGAGATGTCCTGATAGTACTGTCCGTGCAACAATAGTATGAGACCACTTTTGGTAGCATGAGCCCCCAGGTTGTATTAAAGAGGAGGTGGCAATATAAAGATTTAAATTAACTCCTCAGCCTTGCATAATCTGCTGCTGTTTGATTTGCGTTTAGTAGCTAAAGGACATTACTGAATCCAAAGTCAGAGATGCAGACAATATCCTACCTTCTCAATAGAAATCCATCCCCTCTATAATTCACACTCCTATTTATACCTCTTTTTTAAAGTTTCATTTGAAAAAAGTTAAATTTGGACAGCTGAAACAATTTCTCCTTTGTACCTGTATGAAGGTCATTTTGTCCAGAAGATGCATCTAATATCAGTGTGACTTTGAGAGAGAGCTATCAATATGAACACAAGGGAAAGATGTGGGAATTGCAGGACTATGTCAAGATCTACTGTTTTATTTTTTCCATTGCTGAAGAAAGACCCAAAACAAAGCATCTGTCAAGCTTTTCTTTCAATTTCTGGTGGAATTGTTACACATTGAACACATTTTTTTTAATACATTAGATACTTAAATGTTACTGCGCATCAGTGAGGGAGTGGTATTTCCCAGGATTACCACTTCAATTACCATTATTTCCCAGGATTACCACTTCAATTACCATTTTTCATTTAATGTAAGAAACTAACAATTGCCATGCAGGAAGGAAGGAGAATGCTCCACTCACGGACACTTTTCTTTTTTGGTTTTTTTTTTTTTCTTTTAAGGAAACAGATCTCTGTGTATGCCAGGGAAGTTTAATCACATAAAATCGATCCTCCTGTAATCCTCTTCAGCTGACATTATGAGAACACTAGTGCTTGTTGGACTAGATTATATTCTCCATTCTCCAGAGTCCATAAGAGTGGCAGATTTGCAGAACACAATATTTTTCCACTTTGCTGTCAAAGGGCACAGACCCCTCAAGGGCGGTTATACTGCTTCAACCACTTAAAAAAACCCACATCAGTGCTGTTGACATCAGTGCTGAAGTTTCATTAAGATCATGCACATAGACATTGTGAACTGAAATAACCACATATCTCTGTTCTGCTCAAAAATATGTTGGAGGCATTGGATTTTACAAGCACTGCTGACAAGCAATTTAGGCAGCTAAAGGCCAGAAACTTCAATGCACTAAGGACAAGAAAATGAGTCAAGGCAGCATTGTTTTTGTGCATTCTCTTTCACACCAATACTCCCCTCCCCTCACTTATCTTTCAAGATTCAGTTAAATCAAAATGAGGCAACCGCAGCTTTTCTTCTTCAAATTGTCAGAATGTATTTAAAAGATTTCTTATAGTTCCAAAAATACCATGAAAAGGAAAGTGTGACTCATGATGCCCTGCTGAACTCCCTGCCTAAACTGGTTGGAGAATCATCTACAGACTAAGAAGTGACAGGAAAAGGACTGGCCTTAGTCTGAGTGTAAAGAAGAAACTAAAAAAAAATGAAGTTTTTGTGAGGTGAAGGTGGAAACAGCTGTACACCTCCCAGCAGTTACAAACAGCAGTAAAACGACAAAGAAGTAACACAGAGAAACCTCTACAGGATCTTTCATTGCAGGCGATTCTATTTCTTTGCAGGCTGAACAAAGCAGTACTAATTCACACTTACAATCAAATTTTTTTCTTCACAAATATATCCTGTGAAATCTGCTCAAATAAAACTATAATCTGCTATCTATGAAAAATCTGTACCCGACTTTAAGAAGTTAAGACTTCAGTGATAAGCCTCCAGCTGCATCTGCACAACGCTTTGCAGACAAACCTGTGTTCCCCTCTGTATTTAAATGATTGACAGCGCTGAGACTACAGGCTGCAGTCTCAGAGAGCTGTGCTGCAGCTTATGCAATGTTTCTGAGAGCACACTGCTGCCCTGCAGAGCTATGGGGCTTTTGATTCAGAGGTGGCCTGTACCCAGCTCCGCACAATCTGTTTGATAAAGCTTGTGCTGCTTTTCCGTGACCTGTAAACAAAGCAGATTATTATTCCTTCACTACAGCCTCAAGAAACAGCTGTATCCCTGACAAATTTCAGGAGGAAGTATGTGTTCTTAACTGAGCAAATAGGAGCTCTCTAGAGGGACTCTTTGGGATTAGCTCCTCATCAGTCAGGCCCAAGCACTGTGCTCAGAGTCACGTCGAGATGATAAAGGGGAAGCTCCACGGGTACGAAATTCCTGCTCAAGTGTCCCTCCTTCAGGAGAAATGAGCTGCTGAGCAAGTGGACTGGCACAACAGTGAAGTACCACTTGTAGAGCATTTCTCCTGAAGAGTTCTGAACGCAGGAGGAACATCTTCCTCCTGTTATCTTCAGAAGGCAAACTATTCTTCATTCAGGCATTGCTGTTGTCCATTGCATTATATAGAAGAACATTATTCAGATACAGAGATGTGTTTTAGCTATGGGACTGGAGATCTGCTTATTCTAAGGTCTCTGTTCCCAGAACTCCCTACTCCTACAGCCTGAGAGAAGTTTGCAGCACAGCCATCCTACATAGGAGTGTCCTCAATGGAGAAGCACACACTTCTTGGTGTAACAAAGCCCACACTGATTTCCAGGAGAGGAAGAACTGGCCTGAAGGGATCAAAGATTGAACTGGAATTTCAAAACCCCCCATTTAAGCCACTACTCCCATCCAGATGTCATCTGGAGACCTTGGCCAAGACAGCACTGGACTCTGTGTGCACTGTCTTGTATTGGTCCTCGTAATGCCTTTGTCAAGCCAGCATGGTGATCTCCTACCCTCTCCTACAGCCTGCCCTCCAGAGTTGAGCTTGAAGGATTGCTGCTTTCCACTGGCAGGATGAGTCAGAGAGACTGGGACAGGGTGAACACCCAGAAAATGGGTGACACAAATCTGTGCAATCAGGAAAAGTCATGAAAGGAAACTTTACTCCCTGTACTCCCTGCTTTTAATAGGGGTCAATAAATTGACAACCACCTATGTTGTACATGAACTTCTGTGAAATTATCTCCCTGGCCATTCCAAACAGTTAAATAGAGCAACTGTTTAGCATTCTGTTACTGATTTCAGTGCCAACCCTATATGGTCAATACAGGAGGACAAACACCTAAGAAAATAATTCAGCTCACCCAAAACATTGCATCATTTTGCAGTAGAATAGGTCTCTTTCCCATAATTACTCAGGGAGTACATAAAGATGACTCTTAATCTGGGGACCAGAGTCATTTGCTGAAATCTAGGTGCACTGAATATCCCTCATATGTACAGCTCATTCTGGAATGACTCACAATTCCCAGGAAATACACAATGTACTAATCATTGCACATTTCTACAGAGATTATTATAAAAGCAGTCAAGAAAAAGACAGCCAAACAATTCAAGATAAAAGTCTTACAAGTCTGACTGTCAGGTGTAGATGCGACAGTTCTGAAGGTTGTTTCAAAGACAGCTATTTCTGTTGCAGAGTAAAATTCGTTACAATGCAGGGATTTTTTCCCTCTTTTGGCCTAGCAAGAAGTGTATTTTTAGAACTTTTTTGGGGTATATGCTGCAGTGCTCATTTTTAATAACTATTTTCATCACTAATTATAAATTTTAATGGCTATACTGAAAGCCTTTGTCACGCTCAGGGCCCCTGTCCTGGAAGTGACTCTCCTCACAAAAAAACCACCAAAATTAATTACACTTAGTATGCAACTTTGCCTGCTTCACCTCTTCTCTAACATGAATTTAGCCCATATAGCACATCTCATACAGCATATTTGACATATAGCTCATATATCATTCCCAGTGGCAGATTTTAAAGATGTTACAGTCAGGATGCTATGGGAAAATGTTAATGTATCGAGGGATATTTTCTCCTGCTATTCCCATTGTCATTTCAGCCTGAGTTCTGAGCTAGGAAAGGTTAAGTTGCAAAGATATTTTTAGCATTAAAAAATGATGATTTTAGAGAAAATTGTACTGCATTTGCTCAAAGTAAAAAAGTGGAAATTTTAATAAAGCTCATTGCCAGTAGTCATGCTTTTTTGAATCTTGAGTAGGACAAGATATTCTAGTGCTAAAATAGCTAGCTCAAAGGCTACTGAAAAACCACTACTACCTTCTATCACTTCAATTAAACCTGGAGCCAGGCTGTGGCACATTGCCATTTAAAGTTTATCAGTGTTAACTGAGATTTCTCTGGTTACTCAGGTGGTTGGTGGGCTCTCTTCCTCTTGTTGGTTCTTATTTCCATCTCTTGAGAGGATGCAGTACAATGCAGAACCTAAACCTTGGTTCCTCTTCATTAGAATAACAACACTGGAAGGTTCTGAGGGCCCCCACGACTTGGTGACTCCTCAGTGTTAGAAAATACCTCAGGAACAATGATGCCAATGGGACAGACCTCAGGGTGGCTCCACTCTATAGATTCCTAGACATCCTTCCTGAGCACACACAGAGCACAAGGGTAGGATCTGAGGGCAAGGCCCTCTGCAAAAAACCTGTGAGAATGTGACGTAACGTAATGAGCTTTTCTTTTTGAACTGTATCAACTGCACATTCAGCAGACAGCAAGGTAAGATCACAAGCACAGCAACATACTACCACTGCAGAAAGCAGTCAGAACCAAATTACATCTCAGACTGATGGGCTAAGAAGATGACTTGATTTTGAGTGAAAGCAGAAATAGTGCACACAATAAAACCTAGTGGCTGGACCTCAGCTATTCATTTCTTTTTTTTCTTTTGAAATACAAAACTGCAATTAAAGAAGTAAAATTTGATGAGGAGAGTAAACACATACAAAGAAAATAATTGGATTCCTAACTTTCAGCTTTAACTCAACATGACCAAGTTTATTGACTTTATATTCCAATGCCCATTTATACAACACAATACAGGTAGCAGAATTTCTTCCCTCGGTAGAAGGAAAAGATCTTTAATCCCTTAACTACCTTCCTCCCGCTGTCACTCCCATTGTGAAGAAGGAGGAGAGTTATGCCTCCAAATTAGGGACTGAGGGAGTGTGAGCTTGAGATCAGGAAGAAGTTTTACATGGAAAGTTGCCAGCAACTGGTGAAAGTTCAGAAATTTCACAGTAGGACACTAACACATCAGTGTAAAAATTACACTGCCACAAAAACAGTGCCAGAATAGCATAAACAAGAAAAGAGCAGCTCTTCCAGGGGACTTGTCACTATACAGCTCATGTCTTGATTCTAAATCAGATTTACATGCTACTTCTGTACAGACACTGCTTTTAACACCATTTGCTTTATGCAGATTAAAGGTCAGAAGATACATATGATTAGTAATAAAAGACTTCTAAAAAAGCATGACTACTAAATTTAAAGATCTTTGTATAATCTCTTATCATTCACAGCAGAAGAAAACACAAATGCTGTTCTGCAGTCAGTCTTGCAGTGTATTTCACAAAATTACACAATCACAGAATCATTTAGGCTGGAAATACTACTTTTTAGTATTTTAAACTGCTAAACTGAAATATGGGCTCTGCTCAGTTTACCCATGCCATTTAAATTACTCTCTGAATTAAATAAGTACATTTTTGCACAGATTCAATAAGAATTTATTTAGTTATTTATTTATTATTATTTTGAAAGAGAAAAATATGTTTTCCTTTGGGAAATCTGACATAAAAGTTACACTTCATCAGCTATAAAAGCACAGGTAACTTCATCAAATGGTAATATATTCCCTTAAATTCTAGTTCCCATCAAGAGCCATCAGCTTATAAAACACAGTCTAAACAGGACAGAAAAAATACCAGTAGATCATCCTGTCCTTGTGCCACTTGACTGCTCTGCACACATGCAAATTGGCCCACTTTCTTTATGTTTGTATTGTACAGAAAACAAAAAAGTTCATGTAGTTTGCTTTATGCAGCATTTACATGAAAAAAATAAAGGATTTGGAAAAAAAAAGAATATGAAAACAAAAGTGAGTTCTCTAAAATGGGTAAAAAAAATCACAATATCTAATTGACTAGAAGCTTTTTCAAAATTATTTAGGTTTTAAAACGACTAATATCACAAGTGTTAGCAAGATTTCAATTCATATAACCTAGTGCTTTGGACTTATTTTACAACATATCATTTCCCTGTGTTTTATAAATAAATGCTATTTAAAGTCTGGATTATGCTGCTGGTTTAGTGCTCAGCACTGCCATCCGATAAGCTTATTTGAATTCAAGAATCTTTCTGGATTAAGCAAATGTCAAGTCTGCAATATATAGAGCATATAAATCCAGTCTGAAGCTTAAATGTAAGCCAAATGCATAGTTTTGTACTGCAATGTCAGAAAAGAGAAAGCACTACTCCTCCCACATCCAGTTAAAGTTGAAAAAAACTCCAATATCATAATTATTTATAAATACATTTTTACTATTATCTTCAAAGCATAGAGTAAACAGAAAATCATCCAGAACTAGAACTGAAGACTGCTGTATATATTGTCACTTTAAATATGTGAAAGGAAATGTGGCAGATTTTAACAACCTTTTTCCATTTTTTTCCACATATATAATGCCAAAATGTCTTTTAAATTTCATGTTCCTTTAAAAAAAAAAGTAAAAGCATCATGCTTTTCCTTGAAGCAGGAGCAGTCATACCAGTAGTATTTCAATACTATTCTACAACATTTCACATCTGATACATAAGTGTACTGTATGGAGTTTTTTCAGTTGTAAAACTGAGCCAAGTAATTTTTAAGTATTTTAACTGAAAGCCACCAGGTGTTAAATGATTTGTTCAGAATTCATATCACTTAGATACTAGTGGAAGTAAGAAAGTTTCCATTCAAGAAGACATAAGATTTGAAGTTTGCTAAACACAGTCTGCTAGGACTATCACTTATTTCAGTCAGAAACATCCAATTCCTGCAGGAACATGACCAGTTGTTTTTAGCATACTTGCTCAAACTAAACATTAGCTGACCATGCAAATGTATGAAAATGCCAAACCTTAGCTTTCTAAAAGCTGGGGTCTAAGACTATTATCTTGAGTCACAGAAGAAAGGGGAGGCACTTCTAAAGATTGTTTCATCCCACATGTGAATCATGATGCCTCTTTCCTTCCACTGGCCGTAAAGGGGACCCCAAATATTAAACTTTCTATTTTTTTGCTAGCTGAAGTTGTAAGTGTTGAATCTTTCTCTGAGTGCTAGCTATTCTAAAACAGTGGAAGTATCAAAATTCACCCAACTGGTCTACACTTTAGCTGCTTTTACCTTGCCTTTTCAGTGACTCCCATTTGTTGATGAACATCAATGAATTCCATGAGTTGCCTTTGTAGCACGCTTTCTTTTCCTTCAATTTGCTTAATAAAATCATGCTGCAAAAGAGTAGATACTGTTGGACGCTTCTCATAATCTTTAGTCAAGCACCTGTGCTGGCAGAAAAAAACATATGATCATTGAGGGTTGGCAGCTAAGTTTTGAAATGCTTGTCTGGAGCTCATTCATGCCTCCATAATAAATATATCCATCTTAATCAAAACAGCTCTGCACTGAAAACTGATACGACTTCACAGAATTGATGAGTCAAAAAATTAAATTATTGCATTTTAAAACTAAATATTCCTTAACTTAAAAAATGTCAAGGGTGTTGATATGCTATTTCATGTTTTAAATACAGAGCCTCACTTGGAAGTCAAACTGGATTTACAAACCAGCCTTTTAAGGAAGAGTATTAGTTGCAACAGATTTCCACAAAAGATATTTTACACATGACATTTACACATGTTCCATATTCAACTGCAGTGGTCTCAGTTGTTACTCACTTGTTAATGAAGTCATTGAATTCAGGTGACCACAGTTCAGGCTGCTGCAGCGTTGGAGGAGGGTTCCTGCAAAGGTCAGGTGGTGATAAGTTAATAAGCTACTCACTTGACAAAAACAATGTGTGAAGGCAGGCTGAGTAATGAGTTTTAGAAGGCCACCGAAAAAAGGTATTGATTTCCACTGGTAAAAGGAGCATGGGTAGATGATGCAATGCCTCATTGGTTCTCCTACTTTACATAACTAATAAGGAGAAATAGCATCGAGATCATCTACCAAGTGTAGCTAAGAATCACTGGGATTTTTTCAATCAAGTCAATAAAAGGAAATTAAACTAACAACCCATTAATCACTATTCACTTGTAATGGCATGTTCCTTTTTTCAAGCCTGAAACAATATTATTTTCTTAGGAGAAATTTTAAAAAGCCATTCTATTTTAAGTTTTCTCAGGACTGAATTAATCAACTTGCTGAACAAAGTGTCCAAAGGAATTGGTTCTTTATTAGTTATTCTTCATTCATCAGAAGATAATCGGAATTGAAGGTTTAAATACACATCTATTGTAAATGGATATACTGCTTTCTTTTCTATTGTTAGAGCTGTTTACTCTGGGTGTTAATTTAGTTGAAATGGTCTTGACAGTCTTCTTCCATTCAGAGATGCCATTCTCACTGAGTATGGTTGTGAAGACAAAAGCAATGACCAGCCAAGAGATAGGGTGACTTGCTGTCTCTTTTCAATCAACCATAACTGCTTTTCTTTAAGTGTTGCTTAATGTTTACACTCTCACTCTCAGGTTTAACTTAACAGAATGAAAGTGTATTGATCTTATATTTGCTGCAGGGCAGAAAGGTGCCCAGTACTGGTAAGAGTTTAAGCCAAAAGCTTTTCTGAAGTCCTAGCTGCAGTGACTGACCACAATAGTTTGTAACTGCTTTTTCCATAGCAAGCAAAGGTAGGAAGAGCATTCATACTCTGCTTCAGTGCCAAGTCAGCTGAGATTTCTTAAACCTAAAGGTAATTTAAACTAATCTGGGCATCTTGGCTGAAAAGGACTCTAAGCACTTACATATGCTATGTGGGCTCAGCTGTTGTGGTACTGCTCCAGTTCCTAGGATGAAATCCACAAACTACTGTATGATCGTTACCTACAGACTTGGAGATTGATGTTCTTTGAAATGCCATAAGTGGCACTTTGGGTACTTGTATTTTCAGCTTCAAAGCAAAAAACACAAAACAACACTTGCACCACCCAAGAACAGCAACACTGGAACTGCCAGAAGCAGCACAAGCTAAAGAAAAGCTGAAGCCTAAGTGTATGTGAGTGGGGGAACAACCTTTGCTTCAAAGGATAGAAGATAACTCCTGAAGACAAATATGGGACCTGTTCACCACAGTGGCATATTCAGACTCTGTATTTCTAACATACATCATTCTCTGAATATACAAGACTAAAGTAAGTTCTGTGTTCATGTGGCAGCAGCTCAATCAGGAGAAGGCCCTATGACTTTTTCTCAAACGTAGCTACAGTCAGCTCTGAACTTCTCAACACGCACACATGGTCAAAGCAGGGCCTGCAGAAAATACAGCTGGGGAAAGTATTTTAAACCTATTTGCTAGTATAAATAATATAAAGAAAGTCCACAAATTTACATGGTCCAAGTTTGAAGAAAGCAACAGTTAAGAAAGAAGTTCTAACCCATAAACAAACAAAGACATCAAGATATTACCTTGGTATTTTGAAGAGTGCCCTCATGGGGTGCAAATCAGCAAGGGGTGGATCTCCATCTCCCAGCTCTATTGCAGTAATACCCAGTGACCATGCATCACATCTAGCATCATAGGAGCTATCTAGCTGCTGCTCACAGGCAATCACCTGTTGGAGTAAAAGACTGGGATGGTTAAATGCCCACATTTCAGAGCACACCCACAGCTAGAGGAATCTCTTACAGAATCTGCAGTGAAATAAACAGATATGCACACATTCAGAAAGCTAAAGCATCCATTCAACTGCCGAAAACCTCCCAATGTTTAAACTAGAGAAAGCAGGTGTCATTGAGCACCACATTCTCCAGCCAGATGTTCTCTGATTTGGAGAAAGGGTACAAATCCATGTTTTTTTCAGCTGAATAAATTACATCCTGTAACAGAGGAAGTAGAAGTAAACTCATCAACCCTACAATTCTTTATATGGATTATTTCTGCTAAGTAATCACTGTAACTTAACTGTTCTCTCTATGAAGTGAAACAATCAGGAAAGCAGAAGCTGGATTTACAATCTCTTACTGGGTCCTTATTCAACCAAATCAGCCAATTTCCAGATCAAGTGGATCTGGACAAAGTTCATTGGATCACAGCAAAATATTTACCTTCATATACATTTCAGCTTATCCATAATGTTGGATGAATCTAGAATTTTTCATCCCATTAGCTGCAGATCTAAACCAACATGTATGCCATTAGTTATATGGCTAGACCTATGTTTATGAACTGTGTTGATAAAAATAAATATGTATAAACAGAGTAGTTTCATGTGCTATAAACAGATGTACTTGCATGTGTTTGTGTGCACACAAATACTCTAAGTAGATAAGCTTATTTATAAGGAAATATTTTTCCTGCCTCAGCCTAAAATGTATCTTTATATGCTTCAATTTCAGTTGGGAAACACCTCCACAGAATCATAGTGCATCTTCTTCATTCACAATAATCTTTTCCATTTCTTGCTGAAGCAAGTATGGATATACAGTATTAAAAGCTTTCCGGGTGCAGAAGTCAAAAAATAGAAGCTATAATGTGTCACAGTACCAACTGGGGCTCCTTCCATCCATGGGGAGATATCTATAGTTTCAGAGCTTGAAAAGCTGGAAAGTATAAATAGTAGTACTCTGTATTCTTCAACATTTTAGTAAGAATTTCAGAGTCTTGCTCCCTGTCTCTAATCTTGTACTTTCAAAAACCTCATTTTAACTTAATCCTTGCAAACATCTAAGACAGAAAGGTTTAAAACACTTTTTAAAAGAACATAGCTATTTCATTTGGTGAAAGGACCAGGAAGAAAGACAAAGAGCAGAAACGCAGAGTACAGCAGCCCAAGTACCAATGACAAAATGTTTTGAAACCTGACCTCTGGAGCCATCCAGAACGGGGTGCCCACGGAGGTGTTCCGACGGAGACGGGTGCTGGTCAGCTGAGCAGACACACCTGGAAGAACGAGGGGAAGCCATCATCAGTGGCTGTTTCCATCCACGACAGCCCTTCTGAAGGGTGACATCCTCGTCTTGTCATGCTATATTTCCCTGCGCAGGTGAACCTCAAATACATCTTTCCAGTTCTCTGGAAAGAGAGGCCCAGTCCTGAAAGGTTCTCTGCATCCTTTTTTCCAGTGGCTTCAGCAGGACCAGGACTTGGTCCCAAATGAGCGTTTGATTAGTAATCTCACTCCATATATTTTGACTGGCTAATTAAAGGTTTTCTATATCCTGTTTCGAGAGAGCAGTAAAACACCTGAGGGAGGGTGAAAAAGTACTGTACCTTCCACAGCTTCTAATGCTCAGTACTGACACTAACCCTCTGTCTCATTTCATACATACATACATATATATATATGTATATATATATATGTATGTATATTTCATGTTAACACTATAAAAGATACCCATTCTTCTCTCTTAACTGCTCTTCCACAAAAAAGAAACAACAAAACAGTGAAATCTCAAAAATTCTTACAAAAGCAGAAGTCTCTCCATGCTCAAAGCACATTCTCAAAGCAACAATCCTGTAAATCAGCTTTGCAATATGAGCTGTAGTTTAGGGAATTAACTATTTCAGGCCAAGGGCTGGAAAGTGAACTCTGAAGTTCAAAGATTCCTTGCAGCTTTGAGTTAAAAGACACTGAAATACTAGAAATTAATGTGGGCTACAGCACAATTCTGAGCAGCCTGACAGGAATTTCCTTCCTTAAAAAACAAGGGTGTACTGGTTGGAAATAGCTCTAGTGCGCGCAAAGGGGACAGCACAACATGGAAAAAACCAGCCCCTCAGCCAGTATGCCCTAAACTATTATGGATTTATGAGTCACAAATAACAGTGAAGTCCACACATGGAGAAAAACAGCCCTTCAGCTAGCAAATCCTAAACTATTTGAGTAATAGCCAACACTGAGGTCCACCAGAGGCAGATTCTGAAGAGCTGATGCCATGGATGGCCAGAAAGGTCCTGTGCTCTCCATATACATGCTCCAGCCTCAGTCTGATTGACACTGAAGCTCACTTATTTTGCCTTCATACATACATCTGCTTTTTCTTTAAAATGTAAAAAGACTCGGTTTCACTCTGTGAGTTCCATTCCATTGTTCTGAAACACATAAAGCTCCAGTGAGCACCACTGTCCAGTTTCAACTCTGTATTGTCTGGTTTGAAAATGCTTGACCTTCTCTTCCTGAAAAGCCTGCAGACAGTTCATAACAAGACCAATTAACATTAACTATCCCATGGGAATATTAACAATATTAACTAAACCTCTGTCTGGGCAGGGTTTGATTGTTTTGGATTTTTTCAGTATAGGTAAGAAACCATAGAGAGCTTGATCTGTTTTTTCACTTTAAAGCTACGTGTTCAGCTGATTCACTAAATAGAAATATTCACTATATATAAATATATGATTCACTATATATAAATATTCTGCTTTTGGCTCACGCAGAAAAATACACAGCATCTGAAAATAAAGGCTGCAAGGAATACCCCACCTGCTCCTGTGAGATAAATGCAACCACTGTGGCTGCCTCCCTCTACTCTAAATCAGCCTTGAGAAAGTTCAATCTTTTTCTCTCTCTGTGTCTGCAGAAAGTCCAATACACAGTGTTATGCACCATGGAAAGCAGGACAACGTGAGTCTTAGCACAAAGTCCATCAATCCTACTTCTACTCAGCTAAGCAGGGGCTTTGTTGTTGCCATCCCAAGGAGTTGTCTGAGATCCAGCTTCCGGCTCACAGAGTCTGTGGCTGTTCTGAGCTCTCAGAAAAACATGTCACACATCACCTCAGCTCTGAAACCACTGCAGAGATGCCAACAGACATTATGATGTGAGGTCCTTGATTTCAGAGGGAATTGAGGCTACTCTCCCTTCCTCCATGTTGTGGGAGTCCCTTGTGCAAAGCTCTTTTTTTGCAGTTTTGGACAAGGAAATGAGATTCAGATCTGCAGGCAAAGAAAGGCACTGACTATATTTTTATGATTCCAGTGTCAGATTTTATAAATAATCATAACTTTCTGTAGAGATAAGGAACAAAATATTAAAGGTACATTAATGTGTTCAATCTTCTCCATCTATGCACTGTTGGGTTTTTTCCTCTTCAAACTGTAATTATTAAATGAACTGAAGATTTTTTTCCTCCTCACTCTTCTTTTATTTCAGTAAAAAATGATTTAATTTGAATTGTTCACCACTTCCTTTAGGCTCTTGGGGGTTTTGTGTGCTTTTTGTTTGGTTGGTTTTTTTAATGCTTTTGCTCTCAGCATTAAAGTGGCATTTTAGATTACACAGTGTAGGTCTTATGACAAATGATATTTCCCTGGGCTTTTTCTGTGTATAGAGGAAAGATGATGTAATTCCACACTTAGTAACATTTCTTCCAGCATTTCAGTAACCAGTCAAGCATATAGCTGGCCACTTTTTTTAACCTACATATTTTCAAACAAAACCATCTTGCTCCTCCCCTCCCCACTTACTACTGCTTTGTTGCAAAATGAGCCAAATATTACTCTAAGAAAAGCTAAACTATGTCATAAAATGGTGGTTTATTACATATTAATTATTTTTTCTTATGAAAGTTAAGAGCTTTAGAAATATGTGCATTAATAGTACCAAAGCACTCCAAAAAGAAAACATTGCGCATGTAGCTGCATTTCTTTTTATTTTTTTCAGGCACCATTTTACTAATAAAAACTGAAAATAAGGACACTTACACTATAAGCATTATTCAAGGTTTTCATTGCAAAAACAGGCATATTGAAATAACCTTGCAAGTAAAGCCATCTGCTTCTGACCTTAGCACTCGATAAAAGAAAAACAGGGCAGAAATTAGTTCCCTATAATTAGGAAAGACTTGTCTTACAGTGCCCAATCTGAGCAGAAACATTATGATCTAAACTGGGAGGCTGTACAACATCCCTTTACAATGATGTCCTGTGACAGAAGTATGCCCATTATTTCAGTGGCTGATGCTAGTGAGGGAATGGCAAGCCCTAGTAAATTGCACTAATCTCACATTTGACACACAGCAGGGAGACTGGATTCATACAAAACGACCTTGGCCTTACCCCCAAGGCCTTACACTCCTTTACCTATTTCTTCCTTCTTTGTTTGTGCCTTCAGCGTACACTTCCCTACCAAAGCATCCTCATTGTGATCTTCTGTAGATTAAGACCATGTAACTCCATCATTCCTCAAGGTAGCGTCTGGACCAAAAACAGCTCACACTGTTAACCCTGCTGATCTAAACAGGTCAAAACTCTTTGAATTATTTCCCAATCTTTTTTTAATCTCCTAGGGAAACAGACATAAAACAGCAGTAGTGTTTCACACTGCATTCTCCTTAAGCTCTCTGGTAGGTATGTTTTGCCATTCTTGTTCCATTTTGTGTGATGCAAAAAGTGGCCTCTCCTTCCACATCTCTTTGCCCAAAGGTGTGATGTCAGTCTTTTATAAATCACTCAATTCCACCTTTTTAGTAGATCTGGAGGCAGCAGGTCCTAACAGTCCCAGGTTTGCCTTTAGCACCTTAAGCTTCACTTTGAGAAGAAGCCACTATTCCTGTCAGGATGCAGACAGGGAAGTAGCTACTTCCCTCTCAACAGTGGTGGAATTATAACTCAATTCCTCTGTAACTGCTGATACCCTTGACATTGACTTCTTTGCTTGCTTATTTCATGTTGTATTGGCGTAATGATACATATCAAGACATAATATTTCAGACAGGTCAGCTGAAATGCATACAAAATGCTAAGAAAAACCTTAATCATGCAATTCTTTCATACCACAAAATAACAAAAGACAACAGGGAAAGAACAATACTAAACCAAGGCAATTCTGGTAGTCCCAATGGCAAAAATCACAACAGATCAGGTATATAACTATGGGCAACCACATATAGTGGCATCCCCACTAAGACTGTAAAAGGAGATCAAAGAGTTTCCTCCAGTTTAATTACTTATCATGAATAGAAAGCATGAAGACATTTAATAGAAAATGTTACTAACAGACCATAAGGACACAAATGGTTAGTTTGATGACTTCACAAGAGATGTTTCAGAACCCTTTTTAAACAACGTCAATATTCAAAATTCCTTATGGACTATAAACTGGCCTCAAAGGTAAACTTTTAAATGAGAAGAGCACAGAGACTATACAGCTCAACAGTGAGCTGTTGTGAGAAAAGCATGCTTGAGAACTTCTGCTCAGTGATAAGGGTTCAAATTAAGTCTAGAACTAAAAATCAGGTTCTAACCTGATAGAAATAAAGAAATAGGACACAAAGTTGAAATGATGAGTTAAAAATATTAGAATTTTTAGCAGTATTTTATGTTGGAAGAGGTTATATTATGTTACAAGGAAGCATGACTTGCTTTTCATAAATCCATGCTACCTCCTCCCAGTCACCATCTTGTCTGTCATATGTTTAGAAATTATTTCCAGGATTATTGGCTCCATCACCTTCTGTGATGGAGATCATATGTGGGTCTGACCAGACTGTAGTTCTCTGAAACCTCCTTCTTGCCCTTTTTGAAGATTAGAATGAAAATAATCTTCTTCATTGCTTCAGGAATCTCCTCCAATCTCCAAGACATTTCAGAGATTATTGGCAGTGATCTTGCAATGACATCAGCCAGCTCCCTCAGCACTCTTGGGTGCATCCCAACAGGCCCCATGGCCTTGTGTCCATCCAATTCTTTCAAATGCTCTCTAACCTGATCCCCCTTTACTGAAGGTATATTTGCCTTGCTCCAGACTTCCCCACTGGTCTCAGGGATCTGGGATTACACATTAAGACAAAGTGGCAAAGAAGAGACTCAGTGCCTCCACCTTTTCCATGTCCTTTGTCCATATTCCAATCTTTCTCTATTATTTTGATGTAGGTAGTGTTTTACTGTTGAAAACTACTGTTTCCCAGCCCTCAGGAAAACACACACTGTGGATGCAAATTTTAACTGAAATAGACATATCCAAAAGATAACCAAAAGGCCCAGAAAGATCAAAAGCTTAGTATCCAGGAAGACCATATATATAAACTGCCTGGGAGATGAAAAATCCATGGCATTTACTGCAAAACCAAGAGACATGGAGTAAAAGGGGATAAAAAAGTTAATGTGTACTACAAAATACAGGGTGGATTAAATATAAATATAAATGGATGTTAACAACATGAAAGTCCAGTGGCTTTCATGGTAGAATCACCATGAGGCTTCAAGATGAAGAAAAGATATTTTTAAGTAGACAAGGAAAAAAAATTAAAATCCTAATCTGATACAGAGTACAGGTACATACTGATAATAAAATGAGAAACAGTGCCCTAAATAAAAGGCAGAACATTCACTACATTTGTGAGATATATAGTATTTTTTTTAAACAAAAGGGTATAATACTACTTCTTTCTTCAATAAAGCCTAGATCTTTCATTTTACAGACTGGGCCTCCAGTAGAGCAGGTGACCACAGACTCCCCTCCACATGCTTCTGCCAGTTCAGTGCACCACACCACCAGTGATTCTAATCAAATCTCATGCTTCAGGGCTTCAGCTGGTTTCCTGAAAGGGATGCACAGGAACATTTGTTGTCCTGTTGCACAATTGACCAGATGTACTTGGATAGGAGAACTACTCTTCTCAAGAGCCTCAGGGACTTGTACAGCTACACACAATCTGGTGCAGTATGATGGTGAGGAAATTCCTCCTTCTCAGATGCTGCCTTTCTTATACCTTTGATTTGAAACTGAATGCTGCTTTGACACTCAAAAAGGATATTTTTTCCCACAGTATGACTAGCAAAACTCTGAAGGTTTTTCTCATTGTTCTATGACATGGTTTTCTTGTTATGATAATCCGTTACGATAGTGCTGGCAACACCTATGCTGTTGGAACAGAGTATTTAAAACACCTCAGGATGGGAACATTCCAGTATAAATAAGTGACTGGATTCCACCTTCAGGTAAAAATGAATGGGGTTTAGTACACACAGATGAGACCAGACAGTTTCTAATAACCTCAAGAGATGACTATTTTGTGACTCATGACAAAACCAAGTGGAAGTTTTGCTGGCCAGAAAGGGCTATTTTCTCACTTCATGTGTCTCTGGCATCTGACACCAGCTTTCAGCATCAAGCTTCTTTAATGCTTAAGCCACCAGTGACATCCTCATGTGAATTAATAGAAGAAAATATTTGAAAGACCAAGTGAACAGCTTATCCTGGATATAGCATTTGGCCACATGATTTATGTTTTTTATTACTGGACAGCACAAAGGTTTTCATTCAAACATGCCCCCCCCCCAAAATTTTCAGGACTAAGCCTTCAACAAAGAATTAAACATTCAACAATGAAAAAGCTTCACAGCTCAAGTCAATGAAATCCATCTTATCCCTGAAAACCCTGGGTTGAAAAATTTGGAATTATTACTTTGATTGGGTTCAAAGCAGCTTGACAAGGTGCTCACGAAGAAAGCTTTCTTTAAAATCTTTCACTTTTATTGGCTTCTGCCACGTCTCCTGCTGGAAGTATTTTAGCAGCAACATGTGAATGTCATGCTATATGGTATGCAGAAATGACAACACAATAACAGCCTGGTTTTGATCTGAACCAGTGAAGCAGACAGCTTTATTATGTATGTATGCTAGAATGACTAAGGCAAATATAAGTCTTGCTATGACTCATTGCTTAAAGTAAGCTAAGGGCAGAAAGAAAATTATTTTATTTTTGACTATTTTCAAATTAAATTATTTTAATTAATTGCTTCATTTTTGCAGAATGAATCAGATAGCATTTATAGCTAATGCAGGGCAAGCACAAAAGGACACACTAGGATATTCCGACTACTCCAGAATAAGTAATCTACAAAAGTTTGGAACACTACTCAAGGTCATGCTCAGCTCCTCTTCAATGTCAGCAGGACATGCAAGGCTGGGAATGATGATATATATTAAAAGGGACAGAAACCGAAACACCCCAACATTCAAATTTGGATCACTCACAACTGACTTCTCAACCGATTCTCTGAGCACAAGGTGGCTCTAGACTCCCTCCATTGCAGCCCAACCTGCGCCACGTGCAATCTGAGCACAGTCCCTGGGAGCCTTCTTGGCCTCTGCAATACCACATGGCCCAGACACTTGCCAGGCTGACCTGTGATCAGCCAACAAACTGCCTCTAACAAGGCCATTCGTGGTCATTTAGGTCATGCTAGGAATGGCCATAGCACTGTGTCACAGCAAGAGAACACGAGAGCCAGTGAAGTGTCACAGTGAAAGATGACACCTGGTGCTGTGGTTCCCTGCCCAACCTCTGACCAGAGATTTCAGATGCTTTTTTCCCCACAAGACCAGCAGAAAGCTCCCTCATGCATCAGAAAACCAGGAGAGGTGAACAATTAAAGAGATGGAATTATCAAGATGCAGTTGCACTGTGGACTCATTATTCCATGAAGACTGTCTCCATTGTTTTGGTCATGCCATACAATGTAACTGATTTCTCTTCTCTTGCTTTGTCATTATAGCAGCTGCTGGCTCAGATACACTTCAAAAACTCAACCTGTTTAGCACATTCACAGAATTTTAAATATTTTGGACTGTATTTCTGTATCAGAATAGGCATAAATATTGTGGAACAATACTTAACAGAAACACCTGTGCATTCTAACTCATGTTGATCAATTGTTATAGGTCACCAGTAGTGGTAAAGCACTACTAACAATCTGTAATTTGTAAAGAAGAGTGGTATACCACTACTGAGACACAGTACAGAATGTTGGCAGAATAACTCCTTCTAGGAGGAAAAAAAACAAAACAATAAATTTATTTTAATGACTCAATTGAATTATGAAATTAATACTTGCATTTAGTATCGCCCAAATGAAATTATATACATTTTAAAGTAAACATAGAATGAACTTAAAAATACACTACCAAAACAGTGTCTTGCCACTGACTAGTTACACCAAATTGCAATTTTGAATAATAATAAGGCCATCTAGGAATGCCAGTATTAAGATTTTTTTCCTTCTTAACTTTGAAAGACTTCAAATAGCTTTAAAGAAAGAATGATCATTCTCTCCATAGCAAAATAATAACCCAATTACATTCCAAATACAAAAGCTGACCTCTGTCTACCTGCAGCTTCCAAACTACATGGAAGCAATAGCTCAAGTATTAAACAAAGCAATATCAGTGTGTCTAATAGAGCAATACACATTCCCTTCCCCAATCCATTTTTCCCCGAACGAGTTGTACTCAGGGTAAATCTCTAGCTGACCCTGGCTACTGTCCACAATAAAACTGTGCTAGCTATATGCAAAGTGGGATATCTGAAACTGCATTTGGAATGCCAATACAATATTCACACATAACTTTTACATCCAACACTGACACAAAAGCAGAAAAATACAAACTAAGTGTGTTTTAAGTACAAAAATCACCCTACCTTCACTATATATTTCATTAATATTATAATAATGTTTTAATTATGCAACCTATTTATCCACAGTGCTAAAGGAACACTTGAAGACATTATTCTATTAACAGCAGCACCACAGCTTGTATTTTTCCACCATCTGCCAGGAGCAGTGAGATTGCATTACCTTTTTTCCATGTTTTCCACTGGAACCTGCTTTACATATTAAAAAACGTAGATCTTTCCTATGTATTGTTTATCCAGAGCCTCTAGTGATGGAGAGTTTTAGGTACTATTAGCAAAACACCTAAGAAGAAACTGAAAATGGACAGTGCCAACCCTTTTCAATATCCCCTTCCCCACAGTTACATTACTGGGTAAACTATGAGGAATCATGGGATCTCCTGCAGCTAGAAGTAGGTTTGAAGTCTAAAGATTTAATGAGTGCACCCACATTTTATTTTCCTTACAGTACTTGAATATTTCTAATATCCATCTAGATGTCTGACTTTTTTTCCCAATGACCTTTCCTGGTAATAACAGCAAAAGTCTAATTACATGTGGTATGAAAGCATGTTTGATGCATAGACAGGCATGGCCTTCAGAAAGAAACAGTGCTGCTGGAAAAAAATGCATCTAAGTGGGGAAGTATAATTTATATTTTTTCTGGACATTTCCAAGGCAACAGCTGCTCATCCTGAGATATTTCTAGTCTGGGAGAGCAGGTTTCAGCAGTCCTGAAGGAGTATGAGCTACCTGTGCTCTTGGCAAAGACTATCAAGACTAAAGGTCAACCCTCAAAAATATAGCTAAAGGGAAATTTTCCATCAGCATTACAGTCTCCTCTTTTTAGCTAAAAGAATCACTTTGCCATGTGACCATAGGTGTTTCACATAGCTTTTAGTCAAAAATGGTTCTTTCCTCCATGGCTTCTGAGACACCAGCAACTTGTCCAGTTTGCTGATAGGGAGTTGTGTCCTCTAGGATCCTCTTTGATAAAAAAAAATATAAGCATGAAAAGCTCTGGCTTTCGAGCTCCCAGAAGCACTCAAATGGCAGGGGATTTCAGAAATAATTTCAAATATTTCAAAATGAAATGTCACTCAGACTTTTTCAGACCAAAGTTAAAGTAAGACAACACCAATAACTATAATATAGCTAAATTTCTTTTCTCCCATTTTGAAACAGCACATTCTAGAACTGTGCCTTAGATTGACATTAATACATGAAAGGCCCTGTGCAGCACCCTGATTTCAAGAAAAGAAATTGAATTGAGAGGGACGGTTCAAAGAAGTAAGTATTTGTCAGCAGAAGCAGATGTTACACTCTTAGTATCCCATGAAATTAGTTGCACATTATAAGATGCAGATGAATATATGAATTTTTACTACAGATGAGGTGTGCTATGTATTCAAGTGACTCCAAGCCAGTTCTCTAACTGATGAAAAGAAATCAGGCACTGATAGATATTTAGGCAGCAAAGGTTGCAGATAAATTTGTCACATGACTTTCAAAAGGTATCTGGCATTAAATTGATTTCTTTAAATTTCATTACATTAATTTCCTGCACCTTTAGAGGCTAAAATTTCATTTGAAATCTGTCTTTTTAACATCAATCCACTGTGTGCAACCAAAGCTCTGAAACAGACATAAAAGACTTTCTCCACAGAACAATAATAAGAAACTGTGAATATAATTAGGAATATTTATCAAAAAATAATTTAATTCACACCTTACTTGCCTCCAGTTCTTTCTGTACAACAGATTACATAGCAGTCACTTTTTAAAGTGCTACAAGGAATTCAATGTAAATGTATATTTTTCTATCAAATCTCTATCTTATACTGAAAACATAGCAGCTACACTTGAATATAATGCAACTATATGATATGGTAGAGGGTATTCCTTGCTTGAAGCCTAATTGCTGCAATTCTCAGGCAGAACATCCTACCTCAAAGCTTTTCTATCAGAACAGCATAGGAGCTAATTCCCACAAATGTTCAGGTAGTGAAACTGCCTTCGGTCAGCCTTCTTCTCTTACAAAGAAAATATGGGTTATTAATGTATTTAGAAGTTTAATGACTTTATAGACTGAATCTGTGATCAGTGGACATTCTCACAGTAGATCCCCTTGGCTGGTACTCATTTTCTGTAAAAAATAAAAAATTATTTTTCTTCCCTCTGCTGATCTAAATTACCATATCGGGTGGATGAAGGCCAGAGGATGCATCCCTGATAGCAGTATTTCAAAATTTTTGTGGCTTGGACTGTTCAAACTAAAACTTTATCTGACAGCTCCTTGATAAGCAATTGAGCTCCAGAAGCACTGTTATGGGATGTTAAAGAATCACAGAATGGCCTGGGTTGCAAGGGACCTTAAAGATCATCTAGTTCAAACTCATCTGCCTTGGGCAGGGACATTGTTCACTAGACCAGGTTTCTCAGAGGCCCATCCAACCTGGCCCTGAACACCTCCAGGGATGTGGCACCCACAACTTCTCTGGGCAAACTGCTCTAGTGCCTCACCACCCTCACTGCAAAGATTTTTTTTTTCCTAATATCTACTCTAAACTTACTCTTTTTCAGTTTGAAGTCATTCCCTGTTGTCCTGTCCCTACATGCTCTTGTAGATAGTTTCTCTCCAACTTTCTTCCAGGCTTCCTTCAGGTATTTGACTTGATTTAATCATTAATCTATATTGGGATTGGGTATTTCTTAGATACGAGAATGGTACTGGGGTGATTAAGCAATATTACAGCAGAATTTTAAGGGAAAGCAAAAATTTCACTCTTCAAAGCAATTTGAGTGAGGCATGGCTGTGGGGCTGTGGTATTCTTTCAAACTTACCTCTTTAACTGTCAATATCTCTAGAAAGGCAAACTGTTCAGAGAGCTAGCCTGGATTTTGGAAGAGCTTTTCCCTACATTTTCTGTCACCTCAAGCAACTCAGTCTCTCAAAGTTTCAGATCCCCAGCTGTTAACTGGGAATTAAAGTAATTTACTTCTCCACAAGGGTGTTGTGAAGGTTATCCATTACAGACTGTGCAGTGTTCAGAAACTATGGTCCCAGCATACATAAATACCTAAGATTCAATGAGCACAAAGCAATGTGTATAAATTGTGTCACAAAATGAAGCTTCTGAAAAGTTTGTACCACTGTGCAAGGAAGGACTCACCATGGCAGAACACTATAAACCAAGTTCAAAGAGTACAAACACAATGAAGGAAAAAAAAGCCATTTTCATGCAATTTAATTCACTAGAAGGTAACTGTTTTTTCACTTATGACTCTTAAAACATTCCTAAATGTACTTTAAAAAAAGGACAAAAAAGCTAAACAATTGCACAACACACGCAGACTAAGAATAGGTCTTTTTCTAGTTTCATGTACTACACAAGCCCATCTTTCAGACACAGGGTTTATGTTCAGAAGAAAACCACCATAAATAGAATCAGGGGAGGACAGCAAAGGCTTCTTCAGGAACATCTCATCAGCATCCAGCATGCAGGAGGATGGTGCAGATAAAGTTATCTTGGGAAAGGCTCCTTGGTCATGTGTGTTTGGTAGTTGAAGGAGTCCTTGTATAATCCAACACCCTGCCTCTGTTCCCCTCACCACACAGAAAAGCTGTGTGCATGCTAGAAGAGGTGATGTGATTGTTTGGGTCGGGATTTTTTCTGTTTGTTTGGCTCCATGTAATAATTGGTTCAGCCTAAACCAAAAATTTTGCTTCCTCTGAGTATTTACTGGGTGAAAAGGACACTATACTTCCATGTCTATCTTACTCTGTAGCCTGTCAATTTTATAGGCTTGTATAATAAAAGATGGGTTTTATTTAGGCTTTTTTATATAGGCTGTGTTTAAGTCTCTGATCCAATAAATGTTTATGTACAACAGTCTGTAGCAATGCCAACATAAGAGATTTTCATCAACTCACATTCCTGGCTAAAAAATGATCTTGGAATCTGATTAATGTGGGATTAAATCCCCTTAAGTAGAAAACACAAATCCCAGTGGAATACCTTAAGCAGCAGCCTGAATGGTGAATGGCACATCTTCCATGATGATTTTATGAAGACTATAAATATATTCCATCTGAAACTACTCATTATTGGCTTCAGATTGTTTTTCTTCCTGGAGAGGTGTGGGAAAGCCAGGGAAAATATCAATCTACTCCAAAGCTGAAGTGCCATTTGTACATTCCTTTGAAAGGATGGACTGCAGCTACTACAGGCCCCTTTTGAGCCCACATAAATGTGTGTATGTATATTTGTTTCTTGTACATGTTCTAACCTGTATTTTGGCATCACAATTTTCCCACAAGAATTGAAGTTTATTTTTCAATTACAGTCTTATCAAGGGACTGTAGTAACTGGAGAATAAAGAATTCAGGTCCTTATCCCTACAGCTTGTAAATTTTGATAACTGCATAAGTGATTTAATTTTCAGAAGCATTGATCCTCTAATTGCCTCCAGCACCTTAAAAATTTTTTCCACAACAAATTAAAAGCCTGTGTGCAAAAATACTGATTTTCACCTCACAATAAACTTCCAGACTATCAGAAAATACTAGTAAGTATATTGCAGATGATTTAGGAAATACAAAGATTTTTCAATGGAAGATTTTATCTGAGAAATACAAAAGAAATACATGACATTTCAGAAGAATTACTAACCCTAACAGTTGTGGGGAATTTGTGTGTGAAGTCATGAGAGTTCCATAAATACAATCTACTGGCTGGAAGATACTATACTAAAGAGAGTTAGAATCCCAAGACTAGTTTAAACAATTATTATATATCAATTGAATCAACAACATTAGCAAAATAGGAGGGCAAGGGAAAAACAAAGATTTTCCATCTGTTGAATTAAATATATTTACAAATGTCTGCTGTGCTATGAAACAGTGACCAATAAATTTACTTCTAACATAAGAAGGCAGTGTTCTACTTGAACATCATAATTCATAACAACAAGCACTGCAAATTTTTATACCTGTCATATGAAACAGGAGTCAAACCTAATCTTTTAGGCAAATTACTCTGGTATGGCTGATAAATAACAGGTTGCATTCACTTACTCATGTCTCTCCTCTTCCCTTTCGGTGGTGACACCAAAGATGGGAGCATTCAGGAATCCTTTAGGCCTAACAAGCTTCAACTGACCCTTTTAATGCCAATTCTTAGATTTAGATTTGTCTTCCCAGACTTTAGAAAAAATCTGTCTTCCCAGACTTTAGAAAGTGGGGATTACCTACTAATATTTCCTCCTCTACTGCCTTCAAATATTTCCTGTTTTGTTTTAAATCAAATAAAGGAAGTATATGTGTCTGAGGTGGAGCTCTCCCATTCTTCACAATATCCATTAAGTTTTAAATGCTCTCATATAAAACATGAAGCTTTTTACTATCAGCTCCTAATTTCACTGAACTAGTGTATGGTTCCTGGAGGAACTGAACACCAACCTTATTTTGAATCCTATTTTCTCACTTTTTTCACTTACTCTGTGCCTCAAAGCATCATACTATAATTTCTGGTTTTCAGCCATGCTATTGAAACAGCATTAACAAAATTACTAAAATTTCTATCAAGTTAAAAAAAAGTAACATTGGTTATCCAAGTAATTTTCAACAAAAACTTAACAGTTAATTTTTTCTGGTTTATTTACTCTATTCTATTTTCCATACTTCAGGTGTGAAGTATACATTGTATATATAAGCATACATAACATACCAAAATCCACAAGCTTGACTCCTCCTTCAGTGGTCAAAAGGATATTATTTCCCTTAATATCACGGTGGATAGTTTTGTTTTCATGCAAGTGCTGAAGTCCCTGGAAGGCGAGATGTAAACATGAACTTTTAACAACAGCTCTGTCATCCATATTACATTTGCAGAAACAACAACGTAGTGGAAAAGTATTAAAAATACTCAAAACTTTTTTTTAATCCAAAACCACAGGGATGTCATTCTTACTGCAAAACCACTTGCCATACGACAAGGAAAAAATATTCTTTCAATGGCCCACTTTATGACAAATGGAAATTTTAAGATGAAAGCAGAAAAATATCACTATAAACCTACATATAATACCATTAGAGCATAAACTCAAAGAAAACTACTAAGACCTAAATTCCACCAGAGAAAGTAAAATTTCAGTTATAAGAAATGATAAATAAAGACACTTGATCCTAATGAACAAAACCAAATTCTTGTAGCACGGTTTGAATTTGCTAGATGTGTGGATTATTTTACTATAAAAATAGTTTGGATCCAGACATAGAAGACTGAACAGTATTTTGATGCTATTTCTGCTATTCCTTAAAAGAAAAGCAATTTTGATGCTGAACTGTATTTACTAAGAAAATTTATCAATGGTCAGAAATCAATTTTCATTCTCTTAATAGTGAAATGAACAGCTTAACTGATACTTACCTTGCTTGCTTAAAAAGAACCAAACTAATTACACATTGCCTTGATTTCATTAAACACTGCTATAATACAAGATAGTGAGCTGTGTTAGTGAGGGGACACTCACTTAAAGAAAAATGTATGAGCTGAATTTTGACAGTCCTTTCATTGAAAGCTTATCTTACCATCAGAGCTTCACGTAAAATGTAAGCAATTATAAGTTCATTCATCCTTTCGCCTCTCTTCAGAAATCCTTTTACAAGATCAGTCACAGATCCACCATTGCACAGCTACAAAACATAAGGGGAATATAACAAGGAATTAAGGAGTGTTGAAGTAGCCCCCTGGTTTTCATTTTCAGTATTTTTTTGTATCTGTAGCCAAATGAGATTCTACTAAACTGACAAACCAGAAATTTGTCCTCAAGTCTACTATTTATACAAATAACATACGCAGCAATTTTTGCCAATTATTTTTCACTACTTTCTGCATTTAATTCTTCTTGTCCAAACACAAGTATAGCAGTGTACCTCTGTTTTCCTATATCCATGATTGCTTTTCACTGAAACAGAAGTAGGTTACAGTGCACTAAATTAGCTGTGAAGGCATGTTTTGTGGGGCATACTGATTGCTTCTTATATTCATAATGAGGAACTCACCACCAAGGCAGACTATTACAACATCAATTCTCGGCTACAAAAGCTATGTACAGTATGGATTTAAGGCATCAGAAGACAGGCAGCAGAGAAATTTCCCCAACATGAAACCCACCAAAGGTAAAGCTGCCCTTTTTGCCAAGCAGCACTTAATTCCTAGCATAGGGAGATGTGATACACAAGGCATGGGCATTGTGGAGTATGATGAAAGCACTATGGAAAGGAAGGTCTCCCACCAAAACAAGGTGTGCTGTGGGTGTAAAATTAATTATAGCCCTTGTTGCATCAATCCTGTCAGCTCCTTGTTCCAGATGCAGAGCCACAGCCTGCTCTGGACAATCTTCTCCCACTCTTCAGTGGAGAGAGCCCAGCCAGACTCCTGCAAACCCCTGTCCTGTCCCACATATGTGGGAAGAAGAGACCTGTCCTTGCTTTCTAGAAAGGATAGCGAGCACACATTACCAGCACATTAGTTTAGACTGCAATATTTCATATGTTCATTTTTACAATTTACAATTTTTTCGCAGGAAGAAGGAACAACGTAACTTTAGTGAGTACCTACTACTGAAATCTGCACTTAAGCCCTTAAACTATCCATAATGCACCTGACAATGCTCACTGATTGAAGAGCCATTTGCCTCTGTAAATGAGTAGCTGCTTCCAATAAAACAGTAAAATAAACTTTAATTCTTACACAGTATTATCATTCAGTAGCTTTTCACATGAAACTAAATTTCCATGTAAGATATTTTAGCAATACAGCACAAAACTGTAATTCCTTTGCACTACATTTGAAGTATATTCAAATCAAGGGCATCATTTACCAGTAAAACCTTTCAACTCTGAAATTCTGGACATCAGATTCTTTTGTAAATGTATATTTTTTCATCTGTTCTTCTATACCCCTACATTTTTTCTGTGCTGCAATTAAAAAAAGACTTGTACCTTACAGTAAAAAGCATTTTCTATGCCTTTGTACCCAAACATAATAATAATAATAATTCTCTGACTACCTTTGAAACCCCTAGTCTGCACTGAACTTGCACCACATGAATGCCTACTGAAATGCCATTCAATATACAGATCTTCTTGCAAGATGTGTCCCCCATCAGGTCAGCAACAGCTCTGGTGTGACAGGGGCTGAGCTCTACGGCAACAGTCTTGGAACTCACTTAGCCTCACTCTTACCTAAGTGGGCAATCTGCATGCTTACAGAGGGAAGAACTCATATGCTTAAATGATGGGATTAAATGCTTTGCCAGATAAGGATCAGATTCCCAAGCAGGATTTCATTTATTGTCATTAGCCATGCTGGTCTGCCTTCTACACTGACTTTTCCAAGTTAGTTATTTTTTCACAATAGCATTTTCTTTTCAGGATTTCTATAATTTTAACTTTGACACATCACCGACATATTTAATCAAACCAAATAGATTATGACAATTGTGGTTAATTTAATGCTCTTAAATTCAGAGCATTGAAACTGTCTAACAAGTAACAAACCAATTGTGAAATAGATTACATTTATGATATTCTTCAAACTATTTTTCTTCATTATCTCATACTCTATTTTGCTTCTTACAGATGCATCTTTTTTCTTTACAGAGCTGTACACCCGTTCAATGTAAAGAAAACCAGTGCAGAAAGGAATATATTCTTTTTGTAGGTGGAAGAAGGGAGAAACTACACCTCAGAAAACACTTTCTTTAATGTTTAAACAGTAAAGCCAATACTGAACTTATTTGCCTGGGTCAGCAATGTTAATTTTCACTTTCTTTAACATGTTGCTTTAACTAATTTTTCTACTACTCTCATAAGATATAAAGCCTCATTATGAGATAAATATCTGCATTGTAAGATAAAACTTACTTAAAAGATCAGGTAATATACGATACTAAAACTGCGATTATTTTAGACCAAACAAACACAGAACCTGAGTATGTAAAAGGTCAGCTAAACAGGTCTTGAAATAAAGAACCCAGAAGTCAGCCTTACCACCATGGAAACCCTCCACCAACTTCCAAGGCAGGATGGCTGCTTAGACAGAGTTCAGCTGAGGATGTCATAGACACAGGTTCCTGCACACACACAGGATTACCTTTCTTTTGTTACTTCCAACTTTTCTTTTGTTACTTTTACTTACATCAGACAATAAATATTTTTCTGAGACCACCAGCACAGGAGAAAGAGGAGAAAAAAGGCTGGGTATTAGAATGCAAGCAGCTATTAGGAGGAAAAGGGATTATTGGAATACCACCACAATTAGAAAAGGAGATTATGGCAGACACTGCTTGTGTGTTCTGCACTGTGTGGGTGGGAGGGGGAGCAGTGACGACAACGATGACACAGGTTAGTATTAGCTTTGTTCTATTTTTATCATCATGGGTAAAATCTTGTATCTGCTCTAATTTCCTACTGCTACTGTGCATTTTTTGGACGTGGAAGCTGCCACGTGTCTCTAAAACTGGCACATAAATAAAGCTGAAATGGTGATTCTTTCTCCTGACTCAGGTTATCAAGCTGCATGTGTACTCAATCCAGAGGTATCATACACACCTGAAAAAGTCCCTCTCCTAACAAGTCCAGCTCTTTTATCTCAAAACAAGAAGCTACAGAAAGTTACAACACTCCTGCCCAATATGGTGCTGGACCATGCTTGCTTGGGAATTTAAGTAGAAAGGAAATAAATTATCCTTGGGGATGTTGATCAAGGTCTAGCCCATAGAAACTTACAGGAGTAAAAAACCCTAAAATTATTTTAAAAAATCACAAAACCTTGATTTATACAATCCTTTAATGACAGATTATGGGATAAATGTTACTTAACCGTACTGCTAGACAGAAAGTTTCCTGGGGTGTTGTTAAATATTGCAGCTTCTAATTATATCTGCTGGTTCTTAGTAGCATGCTGTCCACAGTAAAAACACTGTGTAGCCTCTTAGCAAAGCTGCTCAGTTCAAGTTAAGCCAACTGAAATGCTTGGATGACAAGAAACCATGAAGGCAACAGATACAATTTTTAAAAAAGATCTTTCCAGTTTTCAGAAGCACCTAGAGAAGGGAGGTGCTGGTAGCTACTACTTTGTTACAAACATTGTGAATTTACATGACTAAATTGCTGATAAGTCTGCGTCATTTGCTCTACAGCATTTGGTAAAATCTCCTCAGAACAACTTGATGACAGGCACTAACCAGAGAACAACAAATGCACAGAGAACTTGGGACAGCCATCCAGCAGGAGCTACGTGTCTGTCTGGGCTCTGCCCCAGGGCTGCTCCCTTCCCTGAAGGTCAAAGCAGCTCACTGAATCAAATGACCTTCCACCTGTCATGAGACACGACCTCTTCTGGGAGGAGAGGATCATAACCCTCCTTTTCTGTGCCACACTAGAAACCCTCACCAATTCACACACATTCTCTTGCATACACAGAAACATTTCTTGTGGTTTGTACCAGACGGAAGCCCCCATTTAGCTTTGAATATACTCAGCTTAAATGGACAGACTCTTGGAATGTCCAGCCTGTGAGACACAGGAAGGGAAGATATTCGTGATTGTCCCTCAGGGAAGTAACTTAGAAATGTCAGAATTTTGCTCATGGGCAATTTTCATCTAATTAATATTAGTCACTTATTCTATCGTTCCTTTGCAATTTAGAGGTATTTTCCTTACCAGCAGTTTTTTTCAGTGCCTGCGTTGATAAAATGCAAATATTATGTACCAAAAAAAAGCAACTAAAAAGAGGGTAAACTGAAGCCTTGAGGCTATCTAAAATCATTGGAAAAGACAGAGACAGAATCTTCCTAGCGTCACACAGCAAAGGATGAGAGGAAAAAACCCCCCACTGCAAGACAAGAGATTCCTACTGGACATAAATGAAAAATTTTCTCACTCAGTCAAGCACTAGGAGAGATTACACAGTGAGTCTGTGTTATGTCCATCCTTGGAGATATTGAAACTTGAATTGAAAAGACAAATCTGTAACATTTCAGTTAATAGTCTTTGAGCAAGGGGTTGGACCAAATAACTTCCAAAGGTGCCAGCCATGCTGTACTTTTATATGATTCAGAATATATCATAGAATATATTCAAAATTTTACAATATTCAGTTCCTAGTCTGGATTTCCAGACAGCAGAAAGAGTGGGAAAGAATAAAGGAATTCTTGCATACCTAAACCAATGGAAAGAAAAATTTAATAGAAAGCTTGATTCATATAAAAATCTCCCTTAAAGAGCTATAGCTCTGATGGCCATGCATAGCTGTACCAAAAGAGGTGCTTAGGAATCTTCTACAGTTGCAGAAAAGGGCTCCTCCCTTATGATTTTCTGGCACTCAAAAAGGCAAAGACTCATACTGGGATGACATGCAGTTCTCCACCCACCCATCTGCCACAACCATGTGCTACTGTAATTGAGCTATTAGTATGCTAAGCTATCTTCAGCAAAAAAATTACAGAAAAGTATGATCCTAAAACATGAAATGTCACTTAAAATTGCCATCACATCACAGTCATGCAGATGTTCCTTTTAGGTCTTCATCACTCTTCACCTGACCCAGTTACACATTTCTCCTCTTCAGCTCTTCTTGATTCTGATGCCCACTGAAGATTCAGTATCAGCTCCCCTTTTAAGAAAATGATCAGTTGCAGTTTTGCTAGGGCCATTAGAGCCTTTAATCATCCAACTGCTCCTGACTTATGCATCTGTACTAAGCTGTCAGGTACTGTTTGCTTGCATCTGCAGTTGTCAAGGTGCCTTCATCTTACTTCAGTAGCTTGGATGCAAGCAATGGGACACTTACAATGACTTCCTTCCCTGTCTTTGCAGGCTGCTCAGACATAAATGACTGGGCAGCATGTCACATATGCACAATTTATGTCATGCATGAATTATAGTTATGAAAAAAGTCCAACCTTGCTTTAATGTTATCACACATACGAATGCTAAAAGCATCACAGGCACTAATCTCTATTTTTTTCCCTGTTCTTAGAATAGATCAATAATCTGACCTGCTCTCCTAAGCAGCACTGCCAGTCTCTGAGCTGACTGCACCTTCCTTTCAAGACTGACTGCTGTAAGAACAGAAGACTCTTAGTCGTTGCTGTTCCATAATCATAAAATTACAGAAGCAGAGGAGTAAAAGAGATCTCAATAAATCCCTTAGTCCACCACATATGCACTATGTAGAGACCTGATACTTACAGATATGACAGGTATATGTCTAACTTGCTCCTAAAAATCTCCCATTGAGGAAGATTCCAGTCTTTCTAAGTAGTCTGTTTCTGTGTTTCCCTAGCCTGATAGAGCATTTTTCCTGCTGTCCAACCTGAATCCTTTTTGCTTCCAACAAAACTGCATTACTTTAGCCCTTCATTTCAGCAGTATCTGATAACAAATTATCATTATTTTCTATTTCCATCTCTGTCAGACTACTGTCATGATACGCCATTTTTTCCACATTTTTACGCTGTACAATGTTATTTGTTTTAACCTTTTGAAATTCTCCACATTTTCTCAACTTGGACTGCCTTCAATTTGCCACTGATGTTTGTCTCACATTCTGCCCCAAACTGTATACAGAATTCCCTGGAAGTCTTGTCTTAGATGAGAAAATCTGAACAGAACATCATCATCTCACATTTACAGAGAATCCCCTCCTGCAGAACCACAGCCTGGTCAGGTATGTTCCATTTCTTCTTCTTATGGATAGCAGTATTTTGCATGAATCTCTCTTCTGTGATTCAAAAAAATTTCTCTGCTACTCACAACTATGAATCTGATGCTATTCCCCAGTGCACCTATAATTAAACTAGGCAACTACTTCAACTTTTTATGTGGACTTTTTTTCATCACTCAAGTTATTACTGAACAGAAATAGACCAAAAGCAGATGCCCACTTGAGGTTCTCCCCGCCTAAAAGTTAACTAAATCCAGTTTTGTGAAAAAGAGGTAATTTTTTAAATTGTTTTTGTGAAATTTCTGTATTTCCACATTTTCTTCACAAGCATGCCACATGGGACCATATAAAATCCTCACAAAAGACACATTATCATCTTAAAAGATAACATTGTGCTAACATAATTTGTTCTGGTCCAGTCCAAGTTGACCACTTATAATGTTACAGGGTTCTGCATGTTCTACAGTGGTTTCCATTAACTTGTTCTGGAACCATTGTGGGTACAAAGTTAAGAAGATTGGTCTGTATTTCCCTAGGACATTATTTTCCCTCACTTTGTAAAGACTAAGTATTCCTGTATCTAATTTCTTTAGCAACCTTATCTTTACCACTCTCCACATTAGACCCTCTGAACTTGTCTTTAAATGCTTTAGTGAGCATTCTTGTTTCTCCTATTTGAAGGCATTCTGAAAATGCATTCTTACTGGTCTCTTACTGTGCTTCTATTTTTCTCTGCACCAGCTAATTTGTTTATTTGTTATTAATTTGTGTTTTTAATGTGTTTAAAGAACTGCCAGCTATCCAGTACTTTCCTGTATTTCCACATTATTTTTCCTAAGTACAGGTACCCACCAGTTCCTGAAACCAGCTAAAGCCCATTATCTTTACCCTTCTGCCATCTTTACCATCCTTTCTTTTCCTAGGTGAGTGAAAGCAACTATTTTGGGGCCTTTTTCACTCAAATTTCCTTCCATCTCTTTTCAGAAGAGATCTTCTCTATTAGAACAGAACAGAATGTACCTGATACAGCCATTTCCAGAGTCACTTTCTTTGCCTTCACTCTCCAGACAAGAAATTCATGGGCTGTCCATCTCACAGTTCAACTGTGACCACTAACTCTTACTCTCTGCCTACAGTGTGACACATTTTCATAATTATTACTGCCAAAGAGCACATTCCACTGACAGCACTTAACACCTACCACCCATACTTGAAGGTTTTTGTGAAAACTTACAGGGAACTAAATCAGTTTCTTCAATGGGCCGCATGGTTCAGTACCCAGCTCCTGTCTGTGCAGCACAGCTTTAATTTCATCTCAAATGTAAGGAAGATGTGCACTGTAGCTCCTATTTTTCCTAACAGCTGGACAAGACGACCCATAACCAAAAGAAACCACAGCAATGGTTTCGCTATGCTTTTAGACAAAGTTGATTGCTTTCAATTTAGCGTGAACAAAATGTATCACTGAAACAGGCATCTTTCCTGAATTATTTTGCTTCACTGATAAAAAACCATGGGGTATTTATGATTTTGCTATCTTATATCATTTAGCACCTCCAGGGCTGGGTTAGTCACAGCCTCACGGGTGTTTGTTTGTTGCTTCTGATTTCTTTCCTTTCAGTTTGGTTTTTAACTTCTCATTTCCTTTGCCACATATTTGCACTGACAAGACATCCAGCCAGAGGAGAAGTTTGCCTGTTTCATCTTATGCAATGCTGGCCTTCACAAACTCATATTTCTCAGTCAGATCATAGATATCTTCACATCATGGCCAAAATGGAAAAGCCGCAGCTATGCAATTATTGCCTAAGTTCCTTCTTTCAAATTCAGCATAATTGAATGAAGCCAAACAGGCTTTACATAAACAAGAAAAAAAAAACCCTAATCCCCGAAATAGGGATTTTTCTGTTCTAAAACATTTGTAATATTGTGAAAAAAAGCAAGAAAGTGACAGTGCTGTTACAAAGGTTTAATGGACAGAGCCCCACTCAATTCCCCTTCTAGCTCATCCCAACGCAATCTTTACATTGCACCATCCCATATTTCACAGTCTTTATGTTATAATATATTTACATCCCCGTAAGTTGCTGATGAAGAAATCAATGTATCATCTGTCCACATCTTCTCAAAAGATTATACAGCTGAAGTGGTACCAAGTTATTATTTCAAATAATTTTCCGTAAAGCAACTGGGAGCGAAATATATTTAAAACAGAAATTCTGAAAGAGCTTCAACTATAGCTTCATGGCTTGGCAACACAATTCCACAGCTGTAATTTTTAAATAATCAAACAAATGGAAGGGTCACTTTGCAAAATAAGAGCTAACCTAACTACAAAACTGAGAGGCATTGGTCAGTAAAGAGCCAGGACTTTCTGAGCAAATACAAGAGGCAGCTTACCAAGAAAGAAGATTTTGATAGAGCAAACTTAGCGCAATTCATGATTTTATCATACACAAGGAGCAGTGGTAAAAATGATATTTAGAGGGCAAAACCATTCCCTTGGCTAAGGAGAAAAAACAGGGACTAACTTTGGGATCCATAATGACAGAAGTATTTCTACTGACTGTTGCAAACCTTAACTGAGGCTCTAGAAAACACACAGAAACCCCTAAGCAAATAGGGCACTCTGTGGTAACAGCAGGCACTTCACAGCTTTTATTTTCTGCTCAAAACTGCATTATTTTTGCTCACTCTTCACCAGTTAAGAAACATTTCAAAGCACCTTCCTCTTCTGTAGCATCATTTCTATATTATTCAGGGTTCAGACAGTAGTTCCAAGTACTGCCATGTCCACACTACTCATAATCCATTTTATGTGTGTGTTTCTACATGAAGACAGGAATTTAGTCTAATACACTGTAATTTAAAATACTGCAATAGAAATCTTCCCTATTGAGTTTGAAATCATGGCTGAGGAAGCACAGAGCCAAACAATGGGACTTGTCTAAAGGCTACTTTTACAAAAGGCGTGAAGCTGAAACCCACTCATCCCTAAGGCAATTTGTCTCCTCCTGGGAGTGTGTGGGACACAAAAGGAGCTACAGGACTCTGTCACAGGACCCTACTGAGCAAACACACCCTGAAGGACTTTCTTAGAGGTAATTTTATAAGAATAAAATCATGCTAAACTCAAAAGCCATATTTTTCTTCTCCTTTTTTTCTTATTTTAATGAGCTACTGGAATGATTAACTCGGAGAGACTAGACTGGACAGAATTGAAATTAAAGTGTTTTGTAAGCCAATCTCTCCCTGCTCACTGTGTGGGTATGTAAGGCAGTTCCTTGCTTCCAGGGTTTGATTTCAGCAAAGTCAGCAGCAACAAATGCTGGCATTATTTCTGGAGCCCAGGGAACCTTCCATCATCACCGACACCTGTCTTGTTTCTGTACCTCCTGGCTCCTTGTTCCTTGCTGTAGTACTTTTCTCTTTTAGTCAGCAGCTTTCAGCCACCTCTGCCGGACAAAGAACGAGGAGGAGACCCCTCTCCTCACCACTGGAGTGCCTTCAGTCATTCCCTTTATAAAGAGGCCCAGCATGTAAACTGAGAGCAAAAGCAGCAAAATTGTACTGTCTATCACACATGAATTTAAGCACTTAACCATCAGGTGTCAGAGCAAACCCTCAAACAAGGAACTAACAAGTCTTAGTCCAAGCATTCTTTCAATGAATGATGCTATTCCCCATTACAGGCAAGGAGGTCTGGTTATCTTGGACCTCATAAAAAAACAACACAAATGTGGGTCTTGGTGTTTTGTTTTATTTTGTTTTTAAATTATATCTTTGGTAAAATTTTGTTCAAAAATAAAATGCACAGAAAGCAAAGTGACGTTAAATATCAGAATGTGAGAGGCATATTATTCCTATGCTACTGAATTAAATTGTAGTATGGTAAAACTATTTTCTGGGCTTCTGCTTTACTGCATGGTGGCAAAAATCATTAGATGTTACTGAGAAACAGGTTTTTGTATGTGAGTATCCTCCAGCAAGGTGGGCCATAACCAGCTGTTTAAAAGATGCAAACTGTGCAAACTACAATGTAATATGAAATATTTATTATGCAGAGAAATTATGAGTATTTAGGAGAAGTCTGAAGCATGAAATGATAGCTGTAGCCACACATCTTTGCTCTTGAGAAAATAGGATATGATTCAAGAATGAAAAATTGCTATAATTGGGAAGCAAAGAGGGACACATTAGAAATGGAGAAATCAAGCCCAATTCAGGCATGTAATGGATCAAAACATTCACTGTTGGTCTGAATGGAGCAATTATAACCAAAGACATTTCTGAAAAATGACCTGTGTTAAGAAATATGAAAAAGCAATTTTCAATTGTTTAATTTTTCTGCTATATATGACATTTGAAAATAGCTTATAATATTTAGGCAGATGACAACTTCCTGCCCTTCACTCAGCCTTTTATGAAGCCTAAATGGACTTGTTATCTTCCAGTATACTAATTTCCTGAAACATTACTGTTTTACAGCAAATATCACATACCAGAAACAGCTGTATATCTGCTTTCTTATTATAACTCTTATTATATATTCCATTAAACAGCACAACTTCCATTCAAAGCTTTTTGAACTCCATTAATTTGCCTTTATTCCAGTAGATAGAAAGACATCTGCATACAGTAACTCCTACATCTAACAAAAGCATACTGTAAACATGCCAAAGGAAAATCCCAAATAAATTATTAAATTGTCCATACCACAGGGTTCTCTATTTCATGCAAAAGAGAAGTAACTGATACAGTGATGTCTGTAGTTTATCTCAGATAGGCTCATTTTTCTAAAAGCCAAAGTGAGACTGTTGGGTCTTGCTTCAAGGCACTCCCACAAATTCTTGTGGGGCTCACTCCAGCCACTGCTCATTACTCAGAGGGGCCTCAAAAAAATCATGTGATTGAATTTGGATTTTCCCACTCTTGCTAAACTGTCACAGCAATAAAAACAACACCAGTTTCCATACTTCTAGCCACTCCTTATAGAATCATAGAATATTCTGAGTTGGAAGGGACCCACAGGGATCATTGAGATCAGCTCCTGGCCCTGCACAGGACAACCCTAAGACTCACACCCTGTGTCTGAGAGTGTTGCTTAAATGCTTCTTGATTAATTATCATTGTATTCTTTTTTAAAGAAAAAATCTTTAGTCAAATAGATTTCAACAATTGAAGTCCCAACACCTTCAACGACCTGAATTTGTTTGCTGAACTTTTGCACCATCAGTGACTTCCCAGGCCCTGTGCTTTCCTCGCAGGCTGCAGAACCCGAGGCTGCAGATATTTTTAGCCAAATATCTTTGCACATCTGGAATAAGAATTAGCTGCTTCATAACACTGACAGCAATTCCTCTCTTCCTCTTCCATGCACAGAGAGGTGCCATGAAGAGCAACAACACCATTAGCTGAGAAAGGAAGAAGATGAAGCTAATGGAGAGAAAATGCTTTACTGCCGGCCATCAGGATTCTTACACAGCGCTGGAGATCTCAGCAAGAGAGAAGGGCAGAACTACTCATCCTGCTCTGAGCTTTGCTTTTTTGTGCCCAGCCTGCTGGGGCACAAACAGCCCCCTGAAGAGGTAGCCTGCACCTGGAAAAGGAGCAGGAGATGGATATGGTTCTGGCAGGGAGAGTGTGCTGTCACCCCACACGGCCAACACAACAAGATCCTTCACAAGCCACTATTCCATAGATGTTACAGGATCTTTGCCCTTTTAGACTGGGATATGGGAATGAGGTGAAAGCACCACAGTCTTGGTCAAGGAAGATTATCTAGACAAACAGATTTTTTTTAAAATATTGATCTATTTACCTAGCACACCGAAGCTATCGGTCTCCCTGTATAGCTTGGAAAATCAAAATTAAAGTGTCAAAATTAAATGAGTAAATATATTGCCATCTACTGCAAAAATTGGCGTGATTGTAAAAGATGAAGAATCTGGCATGGCTGGTTTGGGTTTGTTTTGGTTCATTGGGTTTTTTTGGGGGAGGGTGGGGAGCAGGATGGTATTTGATTTTTTACAGTTTCTTGTCTTTCTTTATATTTTACATCACCCAGACTTCCAGCTCTCAAAGAGCTAAAGCCTCATTCAAGTTAAGGTATACAACCAGCAGTGAAATATTTTAGCCTTTTTTTTTTTTTTTTTTAACTTTTTTTTTTTTTTTAAGAAAAATACCAATAACTGGATCTTTGGACAGTTGTTGCTCCTCTTTTGTAGAAACTACACCGCAACCTAAAATTGCACTATTAACATCTCAGCTCCAAAGTAGGAAAAAAAAATCTCCCACCCTCTCAGCAACTGGACTTGCTGAGACTGTTATTTCTTCACATGACCATACTCCATACATAGGACATTATATAACAAAGCAGAGGATTTTTGTTGCTGATGTTTAAATAAGAAGGATGCACTTCTGTGAGTTTCCCCATCTATTAGAATTACATGCAATGTTTAAAAGGCAACATGAACAGAGGCTCTTCCACATATAGTAGGTCAGTGAAGGATACAAGACTGTTAACCACACAAAATTTGGGCATTAATTATACTAATTTTTCTCTGACACACACTGGTTGCCCTTTCTCAATCACATCAAACATGAGCTGGATGCTTTAACTGTCAAAGCTCACAGCAGTTCTAATACCATTTCTTATGCAATGAGAGATCTACTTCTATCCTTGATCAGCTCACAGTGGTATCCATTACTGGGTAGCTGTAGGCATAACATGCTTTCCATTCTGCTTTGAAGGAGCAGCCAAACCAGAAAACCATAGCACCATCCTCCTTCAAATAACTCACCTGTACTACAGTGCTGACAAATGCTTACTGCTGATTGGGATCACAACTGACTTCTGTTATCCATTCTCCTTTTCCAAACCTATTTGTTCTATTGGCTTAAACCTTCGAAGAAAGATCTCTGCTATGAAGAGTCACTTTTCTGACAGGAAATGAGTGAATAACTGATACTCTACACATTGTGCTGGGTTCTCCATCTCTAGGCAAATTCAAGAATGGTAGCTCTTCTAAATGATCTTCATGAAACCAGAAAGGAGTTCTATCAGGGATCTCAGCTTGTTACATTCTCATTTAATTTTAACATCTCACCAAAGGCACCTCGTGATTGGTAACTGGGCAGGAGCTGCACTGCTGGGCTACCCTGCACCCATAACACAACAACAGTCTGTTGACCAGTTCTCTCTTAGCTCTGCTACAAGCATTTTGGCAAGCTTTAATGGAAGTAAACTAGTAGTAATGGACCAACATAATCCTGGTATAGCAGACTGGCAGTTTGATATACTGGTATTTTATTCCTTTTTTCCATATGGTGCTACCTTTACAATTGTTACAACGTCCGTACTCTGATTAACCATGCGTTTTCACTTTGTCTATGTTTGCAGAAAGAGTGGCAGGTGAACTGATGCACTAGTTTTCTGTATTCTAGTTTAATTCAAACTCCTGAGAGCTTTTACTTACTAGGTTTAAGATTTTTTTTCTTCTTTCTGAAAAAAACCCATCACAAATAAAAGCATCCCAAGGACTTAAAAAGAGAATTTAGACATTCGTACATTCCACTTTTTTTCCTCTTAATGTTAACTTTAAATGATCAAAGGTAAGTAGGAAATCTGAATCACTTCAGGCAAATTTTAAATCAGCAAACATAGCTACCGACTGAGTCACAATAATCCATCATGACAATATTTCTGTAATTCTTTTGCATTATCAGTGTCTGGTTAGCAGGTTCAATTAACATCATGAAAAACATTTAGACAGTGAAACTCAAAGTATACCACTTTGCAAAAAATCCAGAATTACACAAGCTATCAATTTATTTAACAATTTCTCCCATGTTAAAAAGTTGAAGGAAAGGGAAAGGCTAAAATGGCACCTCTTCAGAGAAGCAGATTCCAAGCACAAGCTACTCTACACTCCCACGATTTCTCTGGTGAAGATTATGCTAGATCAAGAAGAGGCTCCACTTGAGAACAAAGATGAATCAGGTCCACTTAGTCTGGACTATGTATAACCAGCATCTGTAGAAATTGCATCAACTACTCTGCAGGTACTTTTTAACAACAAAGCTGACTAGAAAATAGAGCCTGCAATCCACTGGAAACTGTAACATATTCCCCCTTCTCAAATGAGCAGGAGTCTAAATTTCTTCACACTGAAATACAATTAGATTTAGAAACATTTTTGCAATGTTGAAAACATTATATTCTACTATGTGGAATATTATACAAATAGAAATCAGCATATAACAGTGATCAAAAATTCAACTTGTATGCTCGTAAGGAGAGACTGTAGAGCACACCTGTATCATCATCAGGTTTAATGTGTCCACAAATGGATACTAAATGGAATAGCCTGGGACATCTGTAATACAGCAATCATGGTTGTCGGAAAGCATGAGGGAAATGGACTGCAAAAACTGCACAACAAACTCTTCCTAAATAGCATCTTCTAGTGCTACCACAGTACACAGAATGTTGAGCTACAAGGACCATTGGCCTAACTCAGCAGGACACTGCAAATGTTCTTGAAATGTTCATGTACACACTTCAGGGGGAAAAAATTTAAAAACTAAAAATAATATTTTGTCAGTCTTCTTGACATTCAGCATAGTGAAAGGGATGTATTTCTGTAACACTTCTTGGTAATTCCCTCTACCTCTTCAGAAATGAGAGGTTTCTACAATATGCTTTGATATTACAAAACTGGTTTTTTGGGTAGAAAGTCATTCTTTCAAAAGATTTTCCCCTACCAAGATAAGTTTTAACCCATTAAATAATTTTTTTACTGTAAAAATAATGTATGTTTCCTCTATTTCCTATAAAAATACATTGATGATTATAAAACACACTAGCGTACTTATTTAACTCAAATTCAACCAAATTCATCTCAAACAGAGTATGTGTAACTTTGCATCTTTTGAACATGGACTGAGATGCTTCGTAAAAGTTCTGCCTGATCTCTGTAGGAAATGAACTATAGAAACATGTTGCATTGTGATTCTGGCTTACAGCAGCAAGTAAAAGCTGTGTAATACCTACCACTTACCTTGCTATGACTTTTCAGCCTTCACTCTTTCTTGCCTAGGTTGTTCTTTGCATGAGGCAAGGCCTATGCCATGTTCTCCCCACCTGTCCCAGACCTACACGCCCACCTGTAGTGGCTTGATAACGATTCCTCTCTCCTGCATCTTCCATCAGATGATTTTCAACTATCTCAGATATCTTCCCTTCTGAACTAACATCCAGAGCAGAAAGAAATGGGCTACAGCACACTCTGCCTCTGCTGTGTCATCATGCTGCTGCCTGCTGACATCAAACTGCTAAGCTGATTCATCCCAAGTATGGGATTTCTTTCCAACACACACTCAGTAGGACAGTTCCTCCTGCCCGAGACTCTGGACACACAGAGAAAAGCTTAATGCACCTGGCAGGAATCCTCCCTCCTGCAACATTCTGTATTATAAATGTGATTAGAACAACATCCAAGGAGGAGCAGATGTGCAGCTTATCTGAGTACAGCCTACAGAGAGAAAGGCATTTCTGAACTGAGAGTCAAGAGTACTGTCATTCTGTACAGATGTTTTCTTGTTTCACTTTCATTCCCATAGGTAGTTTTCTTAAAAATACATTGCATGGGACACATCTTAAAAAGCCAAAGATTTTTTCCTCTAGGAAAAAACCCCACACCGAAACATCTAAATATATGGATTCAAACACTCCAGTGAATAACTCTTCTGGTAACCTGCAGTGGTGATTCTAAATTCATTATTAAATGCTGAGTTTTACCACCTATCACAACCCATTCCTAGCGGAATTTGAGAAACTTTCTCTCCAAATTGTCCTGCCCATGGATCCCATCAAAGAACACAAAACGGAGATGATGAAAAGATACTCAGCATTATAAACTGCAGGACACCTTAATACCTGCTGTGAAAAGCAAACTTCAACTGTAAAGGTGCACACAAGCTGATAAGAAGATGCCACTTGAACAGAGAAATCTGTTTAATGACAGTTTTCTTTCACATATGCTATTATTAATAGGAAAACTTCACTAAAGTCAATACTAAAATTTATTTTCCTACTTATGCATATCTACACACACCAGCTGAAATCCATTGCATTCACAGAACTATGTGTGCAGTGACAGAAAGAATCCAAGACTGCTCCACACACTCCATACTTGCACATGTACAGCTTGGTTTAAAAAGAGTAGATATAAAACATACTCCACATGTAGGCTCATGTTTTTCATGTAAAGAACATCATTCCATGGGAAATATAAAAGTTAAAATATAAACACTTGACTGTTTCCTCCCTGTCTGTTTCAGCCTGGCTGTTTGGCATTCATCCTTTACAGGCCAGAAGTTTAACAGATGGGAGTTTCCAATGCCCAGTGACACAACAGACACCAGATTTTCCAAGATGCTCACTTCATAAAGACCTGATACCTTTTGATGTCAGTCTAACCTAATAATTTGTTATGATTTGCAATGCAAACTGTTCTTAAAAACATCTTCCAATGGAACATGGAAGAATTTGGAATAGATTTTTTTTAGAACTTACGCATTACTGATAGCTTCCTTCTAGAATTTGATACCATTGTGTCATTGAGATATTTGGTAGGAGATCAGTATTTACTTAACTGACAAATCATAAAATACAACCAATTCTTCAATCTCAACCTTATCAAACCCTGATCAAATGACAGCAAAAGTCTTGATTGTCAGGAAAACCACACTATTCCTGTCAGAGATATGCTTCATTTTCCTCTGGATACAAGAGGAAGTTCTTACAGAACAGGCTGTGAATCTATAGAAACTGTAATGATCAAGCTCTTTGCTCACAGATTACTCAAAACTAAAGATGAACACATCTTGCTCTGAACTTAATTTGAGGCAATCCTGCTGCTGCTGTCAACAGCATTTGGGCAGTAGCTGCTTTTATTGGCTTATTTATCTATTTGTGCATTTATATCCCACAGAAAAAAAGGAATTCAGTTAAATAATTTCTATAATTTCATTTGGAAAAAAATCACCATACTTTAACTGTTCTTTAACTGTTATGTCATATGTTAGTGATATTTAAACAAATGCTACTACAAGAAGATTCTTATGGCAAGCCTTTCACCAAACAAAGATTTTAGGTAGCAAATCCTATGAGTTCATTAGAATTTATATGCTAATTCTGAAGGCACAGGACTGTCAGCGTAATATCAAGACAAGAACACTGAAAAATTTAATCAGAACAGTAAAAAGACTAAACAACAGCATTTACCATTCTGCATGCAACCACTCTTAAAAAAAATTACACAAATGACTTGCATCTCATTCATTGAGTTTATACTCAACAATGAAATACCAGCTAGAATAAACCCCCTGTTTTTATGTATTATTTACCTCAAGAACTAGCCAAAGCTGGTCTCCATTTTTCACATCTTTCTTATAGTACATGCCGTAGAATTTGACTACATTGGGATGATCAGAGAGAGCTTTCAAAATGTTGTACTCAGCTTCAATTTCTTCATCAATATCCTAGTGCCACAAATGAGAAATACAAAGCAGTTAACAAATAAATAATGATAGCCATTAAAAAAAAAAACAAACCACAAAGTATTTTCTGTCAATTCAAATGTAGTTTGAAATTATACAAAGGAAAAAAAACCAAATAGAACATGAATATACCATTTAGAGAACTACAAAGCCTGATTCTGCTAAGTGACTACAAAACAGTTGTTTTTTAAAATTTTATTTTGTCTTTATCAATTTTGACTAATGAACACATGGGGTATGACAGAGCAGCCCTCAGGACACTGAGGAAGGAGCAAGGGTCCTGGAAGACAACAATGAGCCAGCAGTGTGTCCTGGGGTCCAAGAAGGCCGATGGGATCCTCAGCTGCATTAGGAAAAGCATTGCCAACAGGTTGAGGGAGGTGATCCTGCCCCTCTGCTCAGCCTTGGTGAGGCCACATTTGGAGTGCTGTGTCCAGTTCTGGGCACCTCAGTACAAGAAAGACATGGAGTTAATGGAGTGGGTCCAGAGGAGAGCTATGAAGATGGTGAAGGAGCTGGAGCACCTCTCTTATGAGGAAAGGCTGAGGGAGCTGGGCCTGTTCAGCTTCAAGAAGAGAAAACTGAGAGGGGACCTCAACAATATCTACAAGTGTCTCTAGGGAGGGAGTCAAGAAGATGGATTCAGGCACATCTCAGCGGTGCCGAGCAACACGATGAGAGGCAACGGGCAGAAACTGATGCACAGGAAGTTCCACCTCAATATGAGGAAGAAATTCTTTATTGCATGGGTGACAGAACACTGGAACAGGTTACCCACAGAGGTTGTGGAGTGTCCCTCTCTGGAGAGGTTCAAGAACTCTCCAGATATAATCCTGCGCCATGTGCTCCAGAAAGACCCTGCTTCAGTAGGGAAGTTAGATCCTTGACCCCAACACTGGTCCCTTCTAACCTTAACTATTCTGTGATGTGATGGCAAAGCCAGTGCAATCCACAAGTAGGCAGGTATGCAGATGCCTTGGGGAATGACGTGTTACTGCTTTAGTCTTAATGGTAACCCCAGCCAGAAATGGTGCAGCTGGGACTACCTCTCTGCCTCTCTGTGCATGAACAAGTATGAACAAGTATGACTGCAGCCACATCTTATTCATTTGCCATCTCACTTTCTAGAATTATCTGGGAATTCTTCTCATTTTTTACTGTCATAGAAGTTGGTGACATCCACGGCCTCTCTGGGTTCTGCTACTGAAATATAATAATCATGGCTTTTTGTCACACTCTCATTACAGACCTTGGGTTTCTTAGACAGTGATGGAAATCCTTTTAGAGGTGAGATATGAGGACCAGTTTTGCCAACAGATGCGCTGGGAGCTGTGCAAATAACTTCAGACTAAAAATTGACACAGGCATTGGCAGGCTTTAGCAGGCACTGGATGACTCAGGTAAACCTTTCCCACCTGTGCACTGGAATTGCTCATTGAGGTATGATGATTACACTGCATTTGAGTCACGCTGACAAAATATTCAATCCCTCCTGACAACAGATAAAGCCAAATATCTGCAGCCATTTTCCCCTCATTGTTTAGATCTCAAAATATGTTAACATATTTGTTTCAGGCTTAAAACATTTTTAATACAATTTACTATTTACAACTACACAAAAAGTGAAAAATCCATTCTAGAAGAAGGCTCCCTTATGAACTGCACTATCCATATGAATAGATTTCATATCAGTGAAAAGCATCTACTCAGTGCCAAAAACCTGTCTCAGCAAAGCCAAATAGAAGTGATTGCAGCAGGGAAAAGGGATGTTCTGTATTCTCAATGAATGATGCTCCTTCTCATTCTGTTCCACACACCTGCCCCAAGAGCACTTTGCTCACTCGTTTCTTTATGGGTCTCTCCAATATCCTTTTCAACCTCCTCACATGAGCCTTTTGTCTTGAGACCAGCTTGACTGCTCTCCAAGAACTTCCTCTGCCACCAGTATCTTCATGAATCAGGCCATTAAACTTTCATATTAAGATTACCAGGATAAGTCTTCTCACAAGGAAGGATTTTAGAGATCTTGTTATTGGAATAACTGAAAAATAGCAGGAGTTTTCCTCGTTCTAAAAAAGGAGGAACTCACTTTAAGGTAATTTTCCCATAAGCACAACACAGAATACAGAAAAAAAAATACAAGGAAGGAAGAAAGAACCAAAGTACTGAGGGTGGCAGAGAACAGAAAGAGAAAGAAGCACAGATGAAGACAGAAAACACATCTGGCAAAAATAAAAGAAAGAAAAAATACAATACAGTCAAAAGCCAGAAAAATTAAAAACAAAGCATACAATAGTTTTGACTGCCTTGGGGAAATTGGAAGAGAATTAGCCCACTGTCCTACTGTGAATTAATAGATGTTTCTGTCTCCTGAGGAGTACTCAGATTTTATGAGATTTTTACAATTATAAGGAGAAATTAAATGACAGAATATTCATTCTCTGCCTACTAAAAATACTCCTCGGTATTTTATGAAGGAAAAAACCTTGAAATATTTGGTTGAATTTAGCATATTTACCTTCATAAAAGAATTGCATTACAAATGGCAGACTGAAAATTTTCATCCTATATATAGGATAATTTGGCTAAGAGTTCTAACGTACAATGGTATTTATTTATAGTCCTGAGGACAAGACTAAGCCTTCTCAGTTCCATCTTCATAAATTCTCATTTCAACACCTTTGCTTTCCTGTTTTAGTTTCAAAAAGCTGAGCTGTTATCCAGCAAAAATAGTCTGTGCTCTAAAGGATTAAACATTAAATGCTTATACCAGTCATATAATCCATGATAATGTAGGTTCCCAGTTTAATTTCAAAATATCAGTTAAACCAAACCACATTTCTTCTGCTTTGTTTCCAGTCTACCTCTCAGGAGGCACAATTTTGAAACTATCTATCTCCAAAGAAAAAGAATTGTAAAATGTAAAGAAGAAAATATATAAAGTATCTTTTTCTTCATTGCAATGGCTCCCTCTGCAGCCATTAATAATACTTTCAGTTTAAACAAAAAGAACTCATTTATTGCTTTCATTTTATTTCCAATACAAGATTGTCCTTTTAGCAGTAACATGGAGGTACAGCAGCTACTCCAGACACCCTGTAAATAGAAGAGGGCAAAGAAGAATAGTGTTTTTAGAATAAAAAGGGTAAAACATTTAGTTAAGAGTCAAATCTTGGAAGAGTGATGTTGACTGCACTACTGCTATTTTTTCATTAAAATAAAGAACCTGTTTCCATCAGTTATACATTTGCTCATCTTCAATTTCTTATACTGTATCTTTATCCCTCCTATTTTGTCAGTCTCCTTTGCATTCTATTCCTTTTTCCTACTTAATCTATTTCTCTTTCCTCTAGCATCAGCTTTACTATTTCTTTTTTCTTCCTATCATCATCCTTTAATCTTTTTCTGCAATCTCCAAAGTGTACAGAATACTGAAAGTTCCACTGATTTCTTCAGGAATTCCTGCCATAGCCAGCTGCCACTTAAGAATCACTCCTGAACACTTCTGAAGCGTAGGAAAGCAAAAGCATTTCCCACCAAAGAGGCATTTAGATGAACACCAATGGCAAGGAAGTCATGCCTATTTATTGTAAGCACAAGAATCTTGTTTACAGAAAGCAACAGAGTCAAAAATAGTTTTCAATACATTTGAACTCATCAAGATGCTCATCACTTGGCAAGTTATATTTACTTTGGAAGAGGTTGTGGTATTGAATGGAGATGAGCACCCTTTTGTTGCTTTGAAAGCACACTGAAATAAAAAGCAGATCAGCAAGAAACACAGCAAAGATAATGGAAGACCAGTGGATTTCATAGACTTCTGTGTCCATAATCTGACACTGTGATGTGCAGAGGTAGAAGAGCCCTGTGTGACTGTGCAGCTCCAGACCTGTAGGGTCCCCACAGCATGGCATGCTCGCCCACTCCCGCCCAGAGGCCCTGCCATGGAAGCACACAGCTCATAAACCTATACTGGGCGTGCAGAAGGCGAACTTGAAAGGGCCTCTGAAACAGGAACAGCTACTTTCCCATGTTTTGTTCTCAAGAAAAGTCCCAAGCTACATGCAGCCCCACTGAAGTCAGTGGGGTGTGCCTGTACAAACCAGACTAGTGTTCTTCCTTACTCTTTGAGCATTAATCTGCCACCCAACAGATGTCAGTTATTGAGAACAAAACCATGCTTTACAACTTTACAATTCCACTTCCCAGTTGCCTGGTGCTTTGCGTGTAGAGCTAATCCTTTTGCATTTTCTATCTGAAAAGATAGATTCCTCTGTGAGACCTACATATTTTGGCGCATTCTGAAAACACAGAATGAACAATAACAATAAAGTATGCTATTTTATTTTTGAAGTATCACTCATAGCACGTAACTCAGCTACAAGCGTGTACTCATATGCTTGAGGGTACAGCTTAGGTACTTAGAAGTACATAACTTCCTCACTGGCCAGTATGTGAAATTTTAAAAAATGAAAGGGAATAACAGTAAAAACAGAATAAGCTAGGACTCCTAGTATTGAAAAGGAAAATAATCAGCTTTGCTTCTGAAAATAAAAGGAAAGGGGTAACAACGTAAAAGCAACAAAGTTTAGGTATATTTCTGACTTTTACCATAGGCAACCACTTCCAAGATCACTTATGTTAAGAAAAAACGCATTAATAACTAGCCTGATACGTGGCAGGCTGAAATAGCTTATTTCACTGTCACTTCTAATAAAAATTATCTACAAAGATTAAAAGAAAAAAATACATAAACTCACAATTAGCCAAGTAATTTAAGTAACTTACATGAACAGGATCCAAAATTTTGACTGCTGCTTTGCTGCCATTTTTCTTATTTAACACCTTGAAAACTTTTCCATAAGTTCCTTTGCCAATAGTCTCAATTATTTCCCAGGTATCTGAAGGATCAGGAAAGCTATCAAATATTATTGTTTTCCCAGACAACGGAAGCATCTCAAATGATGGCTCCTAGGAAAAAGAGATGTCAGTGTTCACTCAACAAATCGTTAATAGCAATTTGCTTCCTAGAAATGGGAAGAGAAATACACATTCCAGCCTCAAACACTAGAAATGCTTTTGCATATAGTGTGCATGCACAGATAGCATAATGAATAAGAACCGCTGCACTTGAATTTCCCTTCATTTGATAACGTGTTGACTGCACGATATCAAATGAAGGTATGTGCAGTCAACACAGTAGCAAATGAAGAGAAATTCAAATGATAATTTGAATCAAATTCAAGTTTGAGTGAAGCCAGTGGAAGCTTTCCCATGCACTTCAATGAATATATATTGTAACTCCAAGATCTTTGGAGGGACAGGGGAATGAGAGCCAAGTTCATAAAATCCCAAAGAATTTAGGTCCATTACCAAGAATCAGGCAAGAAGCAGAAAGAAACCCACACAAATCATTTTAAACATTAGGTTCATTCAAACTCACAGCGAACAATCACTTTTTACAAGCCTACTCTTAGGATTTGAAATATGACATAGATCTCAAAAGGCCAAGCAGATCAAAGTGATAGATCTTTTCACAATGCTATGGTCTTCTGAAAGTCAAGCACTCTCAGTCATGGAAAACGTGCTTACCCATGTACACCCTTTAACAACTGGCTTACATACTGTAAAGGAAACACCTTTTACAATGATTCATTGCATCCATCACTGACCATGTTACACCAACACCCTGGACCATGATGGATACAATTCACCAGGAAACCTGCAGCAGTCTGTTGTGTACTTGGTACCGCAGCCAGTACTGGCCCAGCTCCTTGATTCCAAATACTGTGGGAACGAAATGACCCAATTCTACCTGATACAATGAAATCTCCCTTAATACTGTTCCAGGTTAAGGTCAAAGTAAAGATCAAGATCCAGAGACACACAGCTGTAATAAGTATATTCTCAGTTTTCCATTCCAGATTCAAAATTTGCTTCTTTCTTCTGTCCCATGAGATTCACAGACTCAACTCAGGACATTGACTGCAGTCTCTTCCTAAGGCATGACCTTATGCCTACTCTTTATCTATGCCTTGGGAACTTCACCACATTCAGGCAAAGCCATTTCTTCCCCCAAAAAAGAACACAAATGAGTCACAACTTCCTTTTCTTTGCCTTTAAAGTAGTGCTCAAATACAATCATTCTGTTGGGGTTTTTTTAATCACTTCATGCATAAATGCTTTGTAATTAGCTTCTGCACTCTGCTGTAATTAGGGGACTACACAAAACAGTAACTAAATTTGGGATGACAAAGGGATGAGGATCCATAATCTCAACCCCTTGCTTTGAGGGCTTCAATGATGATAGAATTTCAAAACTTCCCTATCTAAGCTTTAGTTTTTTAAATTGAGGCTAACTATTTGTTTAAGATCTTACTGGATACCACTAAACCTGTAACTAGTGAAATTTTTTTAAGAGGAAAAAAAGTAAAATGGTATCAATGGTTGCCTTCATAAGAACTGAGGCATCCAAACCATATTGAAGACTGTCTACATATAAGCTATTTTCTCCAGAATATGTAATTTTCCATCAAAACCTAGAGCCTGCTATGTCTCACATTACAAGAAAACACAGGAGCTTCTGACTCAGACAGTAGGGGATATGCAGCGCTGAAGAAAGGAAGATTTAATTCCTTCCTTTCAAAGACAAGCACTTCTGACACAGGAACTCAAAGAACGCTTCACATATTTAGACCGTGCCAGAGCTAAGCAGAGAACTCTTATACCTTGAATGTTCAAATATGCAAAGGACCACCCTGCTGCAGGGATAGTCTAAATGAAGCAGAACACTCCAAGAAGTAACATTCCAACCTGGTGCTTCAGACAGCCTCCCAGGCTTCATTAACTCCCTATACACTGACAGAATGAAGCTGAAATTCATTGGTTCCCAGTATCAATTCCTTATTTATCTGCAGAGACTGGTACAATAAAAACTCTTAAAGGGCTAAGGAAACATGATCCTGCAGGTGCTATTTGGCTACCAGAGAAAAAGTGCTAGAGAAATTGCCATGTGCTTTTGTTTTCTTTTGAAAATCACGACAGTTGCACATCATCTGAGTCTTAAGAAAAGTCACCACATACTTAAAAAATATGCATTCAGTAGCTGTCATACTTAGTTCAATAATTTAAGAATGCTACTCCAGAAAAGAAATAGTCATCCTAGTTCTTTCTTTTGATTTACAGCTTCAAAATAATAAATTGAATAAATTACACTGAATACCATGTTTCTTCACTTTCACCAAGTTTAAGAACAAGTCTCTGCAGATAAATTGTTTAGTTTCCACTTCTATTATTAAAAATATATTAAATAGAATGATTTCAAGTGTTCTGTTCTGGATGATGGATAATGTCGTATTACATCTCAGTGAAGTTGTGAAAGCTGATAATGATTTAACCTCATATTTCAGCAATAAATTGGACTGCTCCTGGAATATGTCTGGATGCCCAATCAACTGGATAATTTATCATACCCTTCACCATTAAAAATTTACTTAAAAGCCACACAATTCATAACTTGATCCAAACCTCTAAGGTGGGAATGCACCCTTGAACCATCAGGAAAAAAAGAACTTTTTAAAATACTTCTTGTGTGTTTGGTGTGACAGTTCACTCAGTTTCTGCTCAAATTTTGGCTACCCTGCTGGTGAGGCCTGATGGATGCTGGGCACAGTGCCAGTAAGTCAAAGCAAGAGCACCAAGTAGGCAGACAGGTGGCCTGAAAGAGCTCAAGAGTCATTACGAGCATTACACGCCATTATCACTGGCAAATCTCTGTCTCCTGTCATCTTTCCTGTTGCAGTTTCCCCAGAATCTGCTCACTTATGAAAATGGTATAGGCCAAACCTCCAAGCTGAAAGGTATAAAATGCCAGCTTACCCAAAAAGCTTCAGAAGCAAATCCAACAGAAGCTGGACAGCTGAGGCCTTCCTGCTACTTGGTGTGATAAAGGGAACACTTGTACCGTGACAGAGGAGAAGGGATAAGCAGTCTCTTACCCCCAGCCAGGTTTTATTCTTTTGGTTTTGCTTGGAGGTGTACAAATTAAGAGTTATAGGTTATAAATTATGAAACCTTATGGCTTGAATGGTGCATAAATGAATTCACATGATAGACTGACCGAGGCAAAAGGGGATTGAGCTCCTCTTTGTCATGTTAGTTATAGTTCTTAATGAGCCCATGAAACAAAGTTCAAATCACAGAGTACATTGTCCTGTAAGTTGGAGAGAGCCAAACAGACTGACACAGCAATTAAATTCACGATATTTGAGACAAGGAAAAAATAGGTTTGGAGTTCCAAGAAAACAACATTTGCGGGTTTTTGGTTTGTTGGTTGGTGTTTTTTTTTTATCTGAGAGGGGGATTTGGCGCCAGTTATAAGAACAAACTGAGTGAGTATTCTTATGAGACATTCCTACGTGACTTTTTGCTTCATATTAAACATATGCACCCTCTACAGCAGACTTCAGGCCAAACCTCAGAGATACCCAGAGATGCCCTGTCCAGCAGCTGTGCTGACAGACCACTGCATTCTCCATCATTTTCAGTATCTAGTCAGTTTGGAGAGGGAAGGGGAAGCCTGCTGAAGAACACAGTATATCTCCTCTGGACTATCTCACTGCTGCCAAGGCAACTCAGTGAAGTACATTTATCACACCCAAAGCTTCAGACACAAACCAATTGCCCTGTAGAGGGCTTTTTAGTCAAAGCCACAGAGCATTAGAGACAACACAGCCACATGGGAATAAGCAATTGTTTTTGCTACTGCCAGTTGGGTTGAAAGCAAAATGGAGCCTGAATTTCACATAGAAACATTAACATACAGTAGTATGTTAATCCAATATTTTCACCACTGCTTCATACCACCTAACTGTGCAACTTTCTAATAAACTTTCTCCCCCAACAGTTTCTGAACAGACCTTCATCTCACTTGGATGAAAACATACCCATTTCCTCCATAAAGAGATAATAAAATGAGAGCCCCTTGCCTCATGTCACTCATCTTCCTCCACACAGGGAGCCCACAGGATTAGCAAAGCAGACATCCATTCACATTTCACTACAATGAATGCATTTTGCACTTTGGGTTCCCATGAGCATCTTGTCTCCTGGCCACCACAACCTTCTGGTCTTGAAGACTGGAACCAGGACCTCATTGGTTCAGTTCAAAACACACCTACTGAAGTTGTCTTGCTTTGTTTGTCCACATCTCTCTCTCCTTCACACTGCAAACACTCCTTATGTTTAACCAGACAGCTCCTGCACACATCTTATCCTGAAATGTGCCAGACATCTTCCTGTACGTCACAACTGGCTGATGTCAGGTGCCACAAACGCTGGCACACGTGGCATATCAGTCTGTTACCTCTCTGAAGGTGACACAATGCATTCCTTCAGATTGTGAAACTTCTCCCCCTTGTCTAATGGATGCCAGAAAAAGTTATCACCCTAACAAAAACAAAACAAACAAAACCAGACAGCTTGTTATATCAAATAAAAAACTCTATCTCACCTCACTTTTTCACTCCCTTTATTGCTTCATTCAATATCTAATTTGGAAGTTCTTTGGTCTGGCAGTGATTACAAGGCACAGTGGGGCCTTCAAATACTTAATGCAATGGCACAATCAAATCCCAAACCACATTTCTTCTTATTTCATGAGTTATGCCACACTGACAAGTACTTAATAAAAAAGTTAAAGGCTGCCACATGGAATTCTCAAAACAAGCCAAAAAGCATGAGGCTACAATATGCCCTTCATCAGACTAGAACCTAGCAATTCTGGATAAATGTCCAAATAATTGGATTATTCAGCTAAGAGCATGGTCTGCAGCTTAGATTCTCAGCTAGAGGTATGACTAATTTATGCAGTATATTATCTTAACCATCATTCAAAGAGTAAGTTTTGCTCTGGAAATTCAAACATCACCCCCATTCAATTCTGGGGGAATATCTGGCCTCCAATTTTGACAGTGATGCAACCTGTATCTGAATGGGAACTATACTCAAATCGAAGCTCAGTGTGAGCAGATTATCTAGTTTGGCCATTAGTTAAAGACAAGTGTTTGGAGATTTGCAGGCTGGCTTTTTTTACTTCATTTGTCAAAAGCGGAATGCACTTAGCATTATAATTTCATTGTAAAACAACAACAAATTTGCATAATTACATAATTTTCGTACTCTCCATATGTCTAGACAAATTATCCTCTTCAACTGCACATCCATTGCCTTCCATTGTCTTTCCCATCTGCAAGCAACCTTCCAGAGGGAAAAAAAGATCTCTTTAATCCCAGCTATGGTAGATGAAAAATAGAAATCAACAACCTTCTCTAACAGTCAGTCCATGTCTTCTGCTGTTGTGTACTAACACAAGCAAGAAAGACAGAAGACATCAATTTAGGTAGGCTTCACCTAAGCTGATGTGTAGAAAACACCTACTGCAACCTAAATTAGATGTTATAATTCCATTTCAGTCAAAGAAATAAAAAATTGATTCACCTCACCTGGTTAGCATTTATCTTAGACAGCTCAGTCTCCAGACACTGTTCATTCTACTGGCTAAGCTTCCATTGCCTACAACAGGAGCCCTGTTACACTCCTTCAGATGCAGACATGTTACGGTAAATTAATTCTATCCACTTAAATGCTGGAAATAAAGAGTTTTAGCTTGACAACTGACAAAATGAGTATCAGCGCCATACTACAGCCAGGAAAACTGCAAGCCAGCCACATCTCATCACCTGAAAGCTGTCAGGCAACTTGGATGTTGTCTGATGATGCACAAAAAAGGCAAGCACCACGCAATGACATTGCCAAGCAAATTTTGAATCCAGCAAGCAAACCCTAAATTAATGTAAATGTAGGAATAAATGGTTATGTAAAGCATTTGGAGGCAAGGAGTGGTGATCAATTTAGGCAACATATATCCTGGGCACAATTCAAAGTTCATACATCAATCTTAGGGCTGTTCACGGAAGAAATTGATCTGGTTTTGAGGCCACTTTTTAATGCTTACTCTCTGAAAGGCTAGGTAACTGCTTCTTCTGTTTCTAAAAACACTTTTTTTCTTCGGTGACTGTTATCCAGTGACAACTTTCCCAACAAAGCAAGACAGCTTTCAGAGACATTTGATGCCTCTGGACTCCTCGACCTTTGTAAAACTTCTACACGCAGTAGAGAAGCATTACTGTGTGGTATCAGTACCTGATCTCCTGCTATTGATAAATGCATATTGGGTGTCCACACTGACATTTCATCTGCGGACTATTATTCAGCTGATCTTGACATTTTGACTTGCTGCAGACTGAACTGGCCAGCACTGCTCATGGGAGGCTCCAGCTCTTCACTCTCTGAATGTTCTCAGAGGGCACAGACGCAAGGGGCACCTCAGTGCTAGGTTCCACCTTGGTTTCCATCCATTCCCTGCAATGCCCCACAACAGTGAAAGTCACACTGCATGCTAAGGCTTCTAAGGTAACTACATCAGAGGAGGGGATTTTTTTAAGCAACGGGTTAAAGAATCAGTGAGGGCTGTAAGCATTCAGTCTATTCTTATGCATAGGGGCCACTCACTAGATTGCAATCCTTCAGAGTTTAAACATGATACAAATGCAGAACCCAAACCTTTTTAAAAGCCAATCTTTAGTTAAAGAAAGAGGGTATGAAAAGAACAATGAAACAAACCGCTAAATTTAATTCCTGTTGTCAATTTTAAAAGCTCTGACGTTTTGAAAACAAATGATAGCTTTCTGTGGCAATTGTCGTCCAACAGACAGTATTTTCGCAGAGGCATTACAATCATGAAAGAAGATTAATAATGGAAGGGGGAATTGTCAAATTGTATTTGGACTTTGTGCCACCAGAAGTAATGAACTGACATTAGCAATCCATGAACTGAATTATATCCAGCTAATTTTGCGGCTCCCAGAAGAGAGGCACTGCAAATGATGAGGATAATTTTTCAGTGACTAAACACTAGATCAATATATTAGCAAATAACTTAGTTTTCAAAGCTAAAGCATCACTTAATTTTCCTATTTTAACACAGTAAAACTTTATAAAGCCATAAAAACCAATATGGTGTGACCTCACTCACTTCGTATTTCTCAGAACTTCTAACAACAGAAAAGTGGCAACTCAGAATTAATTTAGCTGCTGTATCAATGAACTTTGTCAGGGCTTGAAATTAAGGCGACAGAGTAACTTGATAACAAGGTAAGGAAGGCATTGCAGACAACAAGCAAACTTGCTAGCACTTAGCGTTAGCCGACAAGAAGTTACGGGGCGTGAGCGCACAGCGGACACCGTAAGACTGCACACGTGTCCTGCCGAGGCCGCGGTCACGCCACAGCCCCGCGCGTCCCTCGGGCGGGCAGCGCTCTGCCCGAGCGGGAGCGCCCGGCTGCCTCACCGCGGGCACCACGCGGGCCACGCATCTCTCCCGACTACTCCGCACGCGTTTCTTATCCAGAAAGTCACTCACAAAGAAAAAAAACAAACATAACCAAAACAAATAAACAAAAAACCGAACCAACTAACCAAACAAAAACCCTACCAAAAAACGAAGGGGAGGAAAAATAAAGGGGGAGAAAACAAGGAAAAAGTGGAAACAAGCAGGATTCATCTGAACGAGAGACCGCAAGAGCCATCCCGCACGAGCCATCCCGCACACGCCCCTCTCCGAGCAGCCCTGCCCGGCGCGCCCGTCCCGTCACGGCCGGGGCTGCGCGGGAAGCGAACGCGCAGCCGGGCCGGCCACGGCCGCTGGGGATCCCGGCCGGCCGCCTGCAGAGCCGGGCCACAGCTCCCGCGCCCTGATCCGCCCCGCGGGGATTACACGGTGCCGGCGGCCGCCGAGCCCCAGCGAGGCTGCTGGCCTGGCACGGGAGAGCTGCGGCTCGTGGCCCTGGGGCTGCCCATGGCTGCCCTGCCTTGGGGAAACCTAATGGCCCTACCTGGCCCTCTAAAAATGATTCACATCTGGTGCACGCCCCGAGCTCACGTTAGTACCTGTTGCAGAGAGGTGACTGCACTGCAGCAGCGCAACATAAGTGTAATAACGTAATAGCAGGGTGAAGTTGCAAGACAAAGTACTCAAAAGTTGGAAATGGGTGAATTTTACAAGTACAGCTGCTATGTGGTACATGGACCAGGCTTTAATTATGCTGGTTGGGTTTTCTTTGCAAGATCCCTGACAAATTCGCTGCAAGGAAGCAGCCAAACTCTGTCAGCACTGGGGACCGCCATCAGAGACTTTGTTGTGTTGAGTTTGTCTCCTTTCATTTTTCTGATAATATTTGAACCTGGGTTTTGTTTTCAGACAGCTCTGACACGAGGGGAACTGTTTCAGAGCTATCTGTGTTCTACATCTTTCTCAAAAGCATAATAGACACCATGGATGGCCTCTGCACATGAATACATCTGTAACAGGTGTGGCTGCTTATCCCATCCCAGCCATCAAAGTAATCACACAGACAAGAAACCTTAGGAAATCCTCCATGTGGGAAAATCAACAAAAACTTCTGAAACCCCAAAGCTGAAGAGCCATGAGCTAGATATATATAAGGACAAGAGGCCTCTTTGATTTCCTTCATCCAAGTGCTACTACTTTATTGTGTAAAGGTTGTTGACAATTTTAGACTGTGCACTGCATTATGCACGTAGAAATTTATGAGGGATAGTTGAACATCCCATACAGACTTTATTAACTCCTTTTGTTGCTGGCTGCTCTGTCCCTTCATAACGGTCCCTCTTTCCCTGGTTGGGACCCTGTAAAAGTATGAAATTAGCTTCCTAGTTTTATGATTCCATTTTACTAATTAGAGTAGGAAGCACTAGCATAATAGCTTCAGTTGTAAAAATATCCGTATCTTCTAGGCTCAGATCGCTACAGGAGCAACACTCAGTGAAAGCCTCCCCTCCCTGAGCAAAGCTCTCGTTGCTTTCAGTTCTGCTTGGGAGTGCCTGGCACCCCACTGCCTTTCGGCTGCATGTCTAGTGGATGGCAAGTCACATGCAGAAGCATGACAGTCTAATCCTTCGATCATGCAGAAGCTCGGCCAGAGTGCAGCATCAGAAAAAGGCTAGAAGCCTCTCAGTGGAAGCTCAGGTGCATAAGGAGTGATGGGTCCTCATAGCTCTTCTCCTAGGAAGAGCTTGCATGCGTTCGAGACCTGGAACAAGGAGCTGAGAAGTGTTTAGACACAATCATGGGAACCAGAAAAGACAGTGATTGACTGATGTGTTCCTTTCCACTTCATCTAACTCTCGCTGTGTGCCAACATTACCATCCCTTAGCTCTGAAGACTTAAAATTCTCTCTGAGCACTCCCTCTGTCAAAGGGGCCTCAAGAGCAAAACACCATGATAGGGCTCAGATAAACCACTTGGAGTATTGAACACATTATGTCTTCTGCATTAATTAATTTTTCAGGTGAACTGGTCAGTGAAACTCCAAAAAACTCCTATCTATTTCATTTAGGTAATCCTGGATGATATATAAGTAATGGCAGCCTGTTGCTGCAGAAAGGGTCCTAGCTTAAACCAGTTAAAGACTAATGTCCAAGGCCTATAGAGCTAGGCACTGTTCAAATAAACAGAGAATTTATGCCCTTAGGGAATGACAGTCTGTGTGTCAAATGGACACTGACTGTGCTGGAAAATGTAGTCATTAAATGATTACGTGACATTCAATGTCATGCAGCCTAGCCACATTCTTCTTTTGCCTTTATTTTCACTCCTTCATGGTCTTTTTCCATCTCAGCCTGGCTTGGCTGTTGCCCCTCATTTTCCCAAAAAATTACTGCTTTGCTTTTATCTAGAAAGCCTTTCAGATGAGATTTCAAAGTTCTATAGTAGATATGGGTATATGCTTTCTCTGCCCCAGAATAAATTTGAAAAAATTAAGGACAAATATTATGTATTGACAATATCCAGATATGTATATTAAAAGATAAATGAAGTGTCATCATCTCCAGCTGTACCTGGTATGAGGTTAAGTTGTGCTTAATGCCACAAGACAGCATCTTACTACACTATCTTTTTAACAGATTGTGATTAGATTAGTTTCAGACTTTCTCCTTGTCTTTCGACAAGGTTTTTACCTTCTTTAGAAGGATCGTGGGTGCAAGTCTGAAAACTATTTTTAAATTACAATGTGACAAATATGAAAGCAGTATGAACAGACAACCTTTCAAAGCATCTTCAACATTAGATCACATTAGGGAGCTGCTTTTAGAATGTCTTACTCTTCATCATTAAAATGTAATGGACCCAAAACATACCCAAAACAACTTATAGAACATATTCTATAAGTAGAATAGACCTCTTTTACTCCAGAACTGATACATTCAGACTTCTATATTCTTAGACGCTTCTAATAACAAAAGAGGGGGGGTGGGGAGGGGAAAGATGCCCTTGTGATTAAGGTGCCAAATTAATACTATAATTTACTTAAGATAATATTTGCTATATTGTCAAAGATCATGCTACATCCGAATAAAGTCAGGATGCAGATAGGCAGGACACAGTGGACCCTCCCTACAAAAGGAGGTCCTTTGCTGCTAGGCTCCAAATCCTGAGCAGGGCTCAGCCACAGAGAGTTTGAGGGACCTAAGGCATATGCTCCTGCTTTTCATCTATTTTTCTCTTTATAATTGATCTTTTAATAGTATTCTACTCAAGAGTTTTGATGGATAACAAGATACATATGCAAATAACAAGTGATACACAAAAAGATAAATGATAACTTAAGAAAATAAACAAGCATGCTTAACTAGCAGAAGACCACCACTATAAGAGTCAAAGAACTTACCTCTCTGGGGAAGTGCTTTTTGACCTCTCTGGCTGCTTAACTGAGCACAGCCTGTAGCAAATATAAGGAACTCCTCCCCTTTGGTGTTTATTACAGAGAAGCAGTACTTCCTGCAACACCTGAGTAAATATCCTCTAGGAAAACCACCACGGAGTCTGTCTACATCTAGCTCAGTATTCTTTTGATCACAAATACCATCTACCATAACAAATTATCAAGGATGTCCAAAAGCATAAGTAATTTATTGAATGCATAGTTTTCTCTAAAGAAACCTTGAGCTTTGCCAGATATTTTCTATAGTTGATCAAAACAGCTCCCTAACCCCTTTTGAAGGTCTTAGATGCGTGATCCTTGTAATCACATTTAAGGGGCTGGATAGCTCAGGAGATTGTTAATAGGATACAAAACCTTTAACATCCAACCTAGATCATTACAGATGAAAAGCTGTGATTATTCCACAGCTTTTTCATGTCTCATGACCTAACATAGTTCCTAAAGGAATGTTTGTATTTCTTCAAATTTACAGAATGTGCTTTTCAGACTTTTTTTTTTTAACTGGGTATCTAATCCAGAATATTTGACAAACAGGAAAATAATTTAAAAGCTCAGTGGTAACTAATGAATCCAATTAAATCTGCAATCAAAAGAATTTTGCAATTTCCCACTCCAAAACTGTCTCCACAGTCTCAACAAGGCCATAAACACAGAAATTGCCACATAGTAAGAGTGGTTTAGGAAGCTGACAGTTCTTCACTAAAATGTGCCTCTGCAGGTCCCTGTCATTAGACCCGGGAGCTGCATATCTAGCACAGGAGTATTACCTTTGAATGGTGGTAGACTAACTCGTGCTTGTTGATTCATATCCAGTAGGGAAAAAATGTTACAAGTAAAATGTGCAAGCATTGTATTGAAATTTCACAGCTGTTTGTATTTCACTGGGTTTGAGGTAGCAAAGTTTTAGGGTTTTGCAGGTGTTTTTTATCTAAGAAAGTCCTAAGTTAGACACAGTTTGAACTCATGTCTCAAATTCATTTTTTTAAAACTGCTCTTAATTTTTCAAACAAAATACTGGGAAAAGATGCATTGGAGAATTTGAGATATAAAACCTTCTACAGTTCTAAAAAATTGCAGTAGAGAAGCTCAGGGACCAAGTGATAACTGCAGAGAACTATGCTGCAAGATGTGTCCTGGCCTCTACTTACTTAGAGAGTACCCTTATCCTTTTCTTGGAACGCACTGATCACTAAAATAACATTAAAGGATTTTGCTTACGTGCAGTGATGTCAACCAGTAAGAGGGTGTTGGGACATCTGAGGATTGCTGCTTTCTACATACCTGGGGGTAATGGAAAGTGCCAGTCTTAAAAACGTGCAGGTAAAGATCTGGGGTTGTGGTACTGCCATTTCCAAGTGTGTACAGCATATCCCTCAGTCATGAAGCTGTCTTAAAAATTGTGGGATTAAAAATCGAAAACAGCAATCAACAACACCAGTCACATGGTAATACTGGTCACATGGGTCATCAAGTTAGTTATCTTGTTAATACAGCAGTTCCCCAACTAACTGCTGAGAGATTCCAGCTTTGGTGCTTTACAGTTTTTTGCAACATCTTTTTGAATCAGTTGCATGGAGGGTGTCACTTGTATCCTGGAGTAGCAGTGCCTGTCTTATGAGGTGTTGTGTGTATTTCTTCACAGTTGTCATTCTTCCCAGCCCTAACTTTCAAGGTACAGCAGTCTGACATTAAGCAAAATACCTATTAAACAAATACCACTATTGACACTACTAAACACAAATGTACTTCGTTATATAAATAAGACTCTGAACTGATGAAGTATAAGCAGCTCAGAGTATTGATAACTGAAGCAGTTAAATTGATTTTTGGTGTATGCATCTAATTAGCATTTGGCATTCAGTCTCTTCAATTCATTGCATTCCAGGTCCTGCTATTTAATCATTTTTTTAATGGGGCAAATAGAGGTCTTTTCATATCAGATGATAAAAGAAGACTCAGTGTTGAACAAGAATATTTTTTCTTTGCCCCTGAAGGGGTCACAGTGCACAAATGGAAGTGTCAGCCAGCAATGATAGATGTCATTTTGTACAAATGAGATGGAGAGACAATTTTACTTGTTCAGTAGCCAGAGCACACACATTTCTGTACAGGCACTAAAGACATTATGGTTTATCTAAGACCAACTTCTCTCAAGACTGTATCAATTCCAGTAGCCCTGGCGAGAGTCACAAGGCACCAGATCCTTAATCTGTGGATGAACTGGAAGTTGAGGTTACCATTTGGAAAAATTATACTACTAATCCTCATAACATGTAAAGAACTGTAAAATGTAATTTAGGTATTCAGCAACAAGATGGCAAAGAATGGTAACCTAAGCAATTTCATGAGCTTTATGTGGTTATACCTTTTTTTAAATAACATTTTTTAAAGCAACTACTTTGATTTTGAATGGAAATTACTTGTGAGGTTTGCAAATTTGAGGCTCAAAATACTATTCTTGGACAATTTGAAGTTTGGAATATCATATAATGTCCGGAATACTTTCAATGGATAAACAGAATGTGTTCAGCATCCTTGGTTTTACACATTTTTTTTCCTGTTTCAGACATACCAGTAGCTTGCTGTCAGTCTATTGGAGCCAGAGGAGACAGAGGTAACAATCACATTGCCAGACTTCACACACTTCACAAATACACGCTTCATTAATCCAGAACAGTTGCAAAAAAATAAATAAAACCTAGAAAAATCTTTTTCTTTCAAGCAAAAGAAGAGACAGACACAAAAAAGAGAATGACAATATAATCTGAGAATAACCTGGAAAGCTTGTTCTGGAGTTTTTCTCCATTATCCTACCCATACTATTTTGAGTTCCTCAGCCACCTAATCCAGAGGCATGCCACAAATGAGTTGTATAAACAGTTTCCTATTTGTGAGCCTGTCATTAATCTCTGAAGATGTTCCAAAGATAGCCCTTGGAGGATCTGGATTTGTCTTCTTTTTTCTTTTTAATCCAGTTAGGGAGTATAGCAAACAGTGACACAAACAGGATTACATTGGGAAGGGTTCTGTGCCTGGTTATGCGAGTGGCACACAGACATGGACAGGCTCAGCTCTGCTTTCCTGCTCTGCAGTTTGCTGTCTTCCCAGCTGCTCCTCTTCTTCTTTTCTATTTGATTGTAAACACATTTGAAAAAAAATATTTATTTTGAAAAAAAAAATCCAATTAAAAAATAAATAATTAAAGGAGGAGGAGGGCAGCTGTGTGCCGTCCTGATTTTAAACTTATCTGTCTTTGTTACCACACTTGTGTCCCAGTGCTCTCCTGAATGATGAGACAGCCTTGTAATCTCATCTGGTAGCAGGAGCAGAACCAAAGGTCCTCTGCTCCCATAGAGTACTTCCAACATTTCTGTGGTGATGGTTTTTTAGAGGCAAAATTGTCATTAGGATTTTGTAGGTAACAAGCATTTTTTTAAATAAAAACATGGATTTTTAAACAATGAGGGTAACTTAAAACACTGAAATGAAATACAGAAGGTACCAGTGTATTGTCCATTTCAGATTACCTTCCAATCAAGGCAAGGCATTTAAAACAATGAAAAAGCTGTTAAAGCATCAGTAATTCTGTGTTCCTGGAAGTAAAAATTGCATATTGATTATGGCAGCTGGTGTGCTAAATGGTCCCGATTGCTCTATCCAGGATCATCTCTCTCTATTATTTGTAACTCCCTCAATTTCTGTCATTAGCTGCAAACTGTATCAGAAAATAATTTTGCTTCCCAGCTATTGTCAGGAATAAAATTCTTTAAGAGAAAGACAGATTGATGTAGACTTCCATTAAAAACATGCCTGGTTTTGAATGGTTTTTAATCTCTTAAGATTTTGAAACTTATATGCAGCCAGATTCAAGTTGTCAAATGGTGATGGACTGACTTTATAGATTCTTAGGACTAATAGAAGATATCTAGAGTAACTGGCTTTGGTATTTCATGTAAGTTGCTATAGGTAGCAAGGGTTCACATATAAGAAGATACCTGATAATATATTCTGTCAAAAACACTCATCACATAATTAAGATATACTTAATAACCTCTTATTTTTCTGACTAGAGGCCTAGTTTTCAAATATAGCTAATCTGTACTATGCTATGATTTGCATTAAAATAAAAAAGTCACAGAATGCATTTTCTAAGTTTATGTATAATTTCTGCATAGGGTAGTATTGATTTTGCTGCTGTACACTTATAGCTCAGATAGTATCTGACATGATTCAGTATGAATTTTAAGTCACAACAGCATGGCAGTGTAAATCATCCAGATTAGCTCTGAAGGTTTCAATAAGCAAGATCTAAACTAAATGAAAAAGGCAATATTCAAAACCACAAAGCAAACAGTCAGTAAAAGTCAAGTAAAAAGTTTTCTCCTTCACATTTTCTAGATAGGAAAGAAGCCTGTGTGTTTGTTAAATAATACACCTTTGCAAAGCTGAGGTAAACTTATCTGGCTGTTCTTTAAAACATTTAAGTTGCAATTAGTATAATGGTCCAGCAGTTTCTGTGTCTAGCTGCCTTCCAGTGCCAGAGTTAGATCTTCAGCTTGCCTTTTAAAATGTCTTTTTAAAAGGGATTGTTAAGGAAACCTGAAAACGAGCTGTAATGGATCTTACCCTGTGGAAGTTTTCAGTCCTGAAGGTGAAAATGGTCTTTATGAAAGTGCTGTGAGGCATAAACTCTGAGTGGCATAAACTCTATTCCTCAAACTCAGCAGCATTTGCAACTGCTAATGCTGAAAAGTTGCAGAGGAATGGACCATGCAAAATTAAATTTCATTTCAATCCACCCTAAATTATGAGCATCACGTTGGTGATGAGTTTTCCCTTACAGAGTCCTATGTGAACTGACCTTTGAACTGGCTTTCACACCAGAGCAGAGTGTCTCAAGGGTGAGAGAGTGGGGCTGCAAGCGTGCTGCTGGAAGTAGAGGTAGGGCTGTCTCACCCCCCCATTACAAAGGTAGCACTGAGAGGAAGAGCTGTTTTTAAGCTATGATCTGACCTCACTTGCAGGCCAGATCATAGCTTTGTGACCATAGTAATATTCTCTTCATCTAAGGTCTCTATATAATATGTAATATTAGTATATAATAAAGATATATAATAATTTATAATAATTAATGCTTTTTTCACCTTCTTGACCTGTCCACAAGCACACTATTTGGAAAGACCAGACCATAAACTCTTATTCCAGATGTCAAGCCAGTCCCAAATGAAGACTTAGGATGAGGCATTTCATATGGGGTTGTCTTATCCCATCTCTGCCTGTTATAGTGCTTCATGCACCTTTCTCTGATGGAGCTGAGATTGCTCACTGTTGGAGGCCCAACCCTAGACTGGTTTGGCCCACAGGTTTGGTTCACAGCTGTGAAAATTTGGTGTTCCTGCTGCAGCCTCTTGGCCACAGGATTAGGGTGCTCTCCTACCCTGTTGTTGCCTGACACAGTCTCCTGTGGAGAGCATCCTCAGCACAAGCCAAGACTGCTTTATCCCTTCTAGCTGAAACATACTAATTAGTTATTGTTTTCACACACAATTGAGACAACAATGTGATTTTTGACTTTTGATAAGCCATGCAGAGGTCAGGGCTGCTGCTGCCATCCTCAATCAGCCTGTCTAGTGCAGAAAGGTTGTTCACAGAGATGGTTTTGTGTCCTGAGGTTCTGACTTTGATTGTGGCAGCTGCCTTGCTTAGCAGGCACGGCGGGACGCAGGGGGAAAGCAAATCAGAGCAGCGGGGGAGGCTGGTGCTCACCGCTGGAGCACGGGAAGAGCAGGGCCACCCACCGCGAGCTCGGATTTCTACCTTCAGGTCTGCCTGAATCCAAAGAAAGGAGCCATGTGTAGCAGAAAATTGCATACAAACTTTCCACAAATACAAACAATTTTTTTTTGTTTGTTTGGTTTGGTTTGGGATTTTTTGTTAAAAACAGAGTTAAAAATTTCTTCTTTCATCTTAGGAGAAGTTCCAGATCTCACCTCGGAGAGTTTTGCATGCATTTCCCATGCAATGCAAACCTCCTGCCTGCTCTGTTTGGGAAGGACAGTGAGCCTGACTCTATGCTCCCTGGGCCTGTCTGACCCAAGAAGAAACTCCCAAATTTGTTATGTGAAAGCTATGTCCTCTGGTTTAGTGTTCAGAATCTAACTGCGTGCAAGTATCGAAATGCGAATTGCCGTGGTTGTATGAGGGAGTTCACTATGGCACTGTTTTCTGACTGGGGGAGCACATGTGTGGTTTTGATTATCAGATGCACCTATTAAGATTTACATTCCTAACCCCAATGTCATTCAAGGTAACAGTAAAACTTGTGTTGGTTTGGAAGGGGCTGGGGACTGACACGACACGCAATACTTTTAAAAGAAAATGAGTTATTTCCTTTATTCCAATTTAAGATATAAGACAACAATAAGGAGCAATACTTTACACTTTCTGGCACTCTTTATTCCTAGGATTTATTAATATGCTGCAGTCCACGTGCACATCATCAGCCCATTGCCAAAGGTGTTGCAGTAGGCAGTAAAGATCTCCATGCTCACAGAGAGCGGGCAAGATTTTGCTTTTGAAATCTGAGACAGAAGACCCACTGCACAGAAAGCATCAGAGCATCTCGGATGTCTGTCTCAGAAGGAGCAAGGCGCAGGATATGATGTGTTTTGCACCTGTTATGCAACAGAGAACAATTTGCCAATTAATTCAGGTAGAAGAGATAACATGTCTTGGATTTCCTGCTCTTAATTTATTGAACAGCTAAGCCCTTGGGACTAATAAAAAGTATTTCATCCGCCTGCAGGAGTTTTACAGTTTCTGATGTAATAGGAAAATACCAGCTCTCAGGATGGCAAACTATCATTAACTGATGCAGACTGCATTAAGAGCATATCTGGTGGACTAATTAAATAAATGTTCTACCTTACCTTCAAATTGTACTCCCTGATGGGAAAAATGATAAAAAACCAGGCATATGGGTGAGCATTTCCTCATTTTCTTACCACTGTTTCTTGACCAGCCATGAGAAAACAAGGTAGGAAATAGTCTTTCCATCTTCCACTTTTTTCTGGCATGTAGGTGACAAGAGATTTTAATTTTGTAGGCATTTGTTACATAGGATTGCATCCTAGGACCTAGGTGACAAGCTCAAGTGTCTTAGGTTCTAAACCATGACTGGGGGAATATGAATACAGAGGACTCTGTGTGTTTACTTAGGAAATAACTGAAAATAACTCACAAAAGATTAATTCACTTGCTAGTTTCTTCTTCTCTGCAGCTTCATTATACAAATTGGAAGAACAGGTAATACAATAGAAAGTCTTCTGGCTTGACAACAAATTCCCAGAATCTTCTCACTTTCAAACTAATAAATAAATCAAATGTTCCTTATTCATGAAGATGGAAGTACCATCTTACAATGCTTACTCTGATGCCAAGTGCAGTTTAACTAAAACATTGGGCTTTTTTGTTTTTCACTTGGGGACAGAGGGCTTATTGAGGTCACCAGCTGCTCTAAAAGTGATAACATTTTTCTGCAAAAAGCCATTTAAAAAATCAATGTTGAGTTAATATTCTTCAAAGAATTGAGTTTTTAAAACTAGTTCTAGTTTGTACCACATTTATTGAGCTTCTTCTGGAGGTCGTGTACCTAATCTCAGATGATTGTGCATCCCCTGATTTGTGGTCTTCTTGCACAGTTATGATAAGATTTATTTATCAAGGTACCAGTGGAGTTATGATCATAGACCAATAACCACTGTCTTGCCTCTTCTTAGTAGATGCATTATCACTTTTTCTCTCTTTTCAAAATAGGCATCTCTGTCTCCAGTAGTTTCGAGGACACGTCCTCAATCTGTAAAGTTTGTTTCACAATATAGTGAGGTTCAGTCTCAGTTTTATCATGAGCTTCATGACTGAAAGCTTCAAACCAAACTGCAGACGTCTGATTTTTAGTTTAAATAGTTGTGCTTTCTTCCAGAGACAGGAGGCTGAGATCTCCATGTCACAGATGAGATTCATCTTACAGAAAACTGAGAACCAAACAAAACCTGTTTAGTTTGCAAAGCAGCTGAGGTCACAGTCTGTAAAAACCATCCTCACTGAAGTGCCTGGTGATGAAGGCCCCCAGCACAGAATGAAGTGCTTACAGTCAAAGACACGGGAAGTTTATGTCCAACCTCCAGCTTTCAGAGAGCTTCTGAGAAGCCAAAGGGATTCATGTGCCTTCCAGGCAAACCTCACTGCCTAAGCACCTTTCTTACAATTCTGAACTGGAGCTGCTCAAAAGATTAATTTCAGTTTCTTTTAGGCTTCTTTGAGTCTCCATTATGTTGGTTACCCTATGTCAGGTTTGTTGTCATCTGGGTTGGTTATCTTGGATGTCCTTGCCAGTATCTCAAAGACTGCTCGCAGAATAGGGGTCTTTGCTTTTGTTCTCTAGATAGCTTTAAATAATTTTTCTTCTCATGTATCATATATTCTGCAGTTTCTAAATCTAACTAGGTAAAGTGGGATGATCAGTCACTTTAATTACTGTTTCTAACTTTGCCTCTATAACTTAACTTGAGCAGATTCCTATTCAAGTAGAGAAACAGGAAAGTTACATTAGATACTTAGCAGAAATCTTTGTCCAGTTATACATAACACTGAGATTTATTCTTTTTATTTTTCCATCTTTTTATGTTATGAAATCTTTCTCAAAGGGAAAAGTGTTAATGGAATGTTTTTATTTACTATTTTCTTTATGTTTGCCTGTGTCTTGACAGGGCCCATGGCCGTAATCATCTTTGACAAAGTCCCGTGAAGTTGTCTACTCAACACTGGATTAAAAGGAAATAGCAATTTATCCACTTAAAAATACCAAAACAAGATTGATGGAAATGGTGATATTCTAGGTGAAAAATGTTGTATTTAGGAGTCCCAAGACAGCACAGTTTTACAGCCAGAGACCTGGCCTAGGGAATGGGTCTGGAACATTCATGGTGTGTGTTTGTCATCACGTAAGAAATGGCATCAGCTGCCAGAGATTGAGATATCCATGAATGAAACCCAAAGGAAATACAGAGGGCAAAGTATATAAGGATTGTCCAACCATGCCTGCATTTCAATACAATACATTGTATTACCAAAACCTTCTTTTGAGTGGAGACTAACTAATCACGTGGGTTTAGACAGCCACACACCACAGAGCAGCAGTGCTGTGATGGAGCTTGAGCTGCAGTGTGCTCACTCAGCGTGACTTTCCAGATCACTGAAAAACACAGAACAGCCATGGCCGTGGCTCCAATCATTACTACAATTTCCTTTGCTGCATCAGCTGACGACATATATCTACAGCAGCCCGTGTGCAGTCACATAGGATGGCAGGAAGTCCAGACCAAAGCAGTGAAGTCTGTTTGGCAACCAAGGCAGCCCAACAGATATGAGATCCGTGTACTGGGCAATGTGAGAAATATGCATGGCAACTTCTGATGGAAGTCATCAGAGGCAAAGGGCCAAACTTTCACATGCTTGTTGGGTGAGACACAATAGGCCCTGGAGTAGTTAAAAGAGCTACGATATGTCAGGAAACTAAGACACCAGAAACTGCTATGAGATTGCATAGCAGACATCCTGCTGCCACCAAGAAAGAGAATTGAGCAGTGGAGACAAGATAGAGAACTGCACCAATGCAACAAACAGGAGAGAGTGCTGAGCCTGCAGGAAAACCAGAAAGCATCTTTTTGATTTCTATCTGGCATCTTTACAGGAGCAGTGCACGCTCACCCAGTCGAGCTAGGACTGTGAAATAGCCACTAGAGTAACAGGCTCTGTGAGACAGAATGAGCTCTTCGGTCTTTCTGTTTTTTGAATAAAAAACAAGCATTTAAAATTGATCATGACACCCATCGTTAGTACTTAATATGCTCAGTGTCCCCCCTTTTATAGTAGCTCAGCACAGTAGGTCTCCCCTTTACTCCATGTTATTAGATTCTTGGACAATTAAATAATTGATTTCAGGCAAACGACTTTTACCAAATTAAAAAAAAAAAAATTAATTGTTGTGTTAAAGAGTCACAAGTCAATGAGTCACCAGGCTACTAACAAACATTCAATGAAAATGTAGGGCAGTCCCTCATCTACAAAGGATAAAACAATCTACCTATGGTGTCCATTCCCACATCCCTACAGGTAACCAGTGGCAAACAAAACTTAGGGGTTTATCAGCACTACTGTGTACATTGTGCTGTCTCTGCAGGAAGGAGTCAAGGATTATTTAATTAAACATCCCAAGCATAACAAAAGAGGGTTTTGAAACCAAGCTTTGTATTTAAATGGACAGATGTGTACATATACTGCAGGTGGATAGGAGGTGGCTTGTAACTCAGGATGGCATTAACCAAAGTAGTACCTTCTGTCCAGGAAAAATCATACATAGTGAGCCATGGGAAGAAATATTCAAAAGCAACAGAGTACCACAGAGTGCTTTGAGCAAGTCTCTCTAGAATACCAAAGGACAGAAAAGCCAAGCATCAGCTTTTCATCAATGAATCAATGTATTGTCAAAGGTCTGACCACTGCTAACGTGTCTTTGTATGGAAGAGAAACCTCAGCACCTTTTATCTCACTCTATGAGCACTGACTCATCTTTTCTGCCTACATTAAATATCTACTGAACTAATCTAAACCTTCTGTAAATGTCTCTCTTCCTTAAAAGAAAGGGGTTTTCTGTATTAGATCTGGCTGCATTTTTATGAACCAAGATAAATGAGAGTTGTTAAGACACTCTTCAAGCACTTATTCAGGTTTTCAGGCTTGAAAAATCAAGCTAAGTAGATCAGTAAGAAGTCTGCATTCAGCACACACAGCACCTCTGTCACTGGATCGTAATTCCTCCACTCTGAGATTAAATTCCAATGGACCTTGCCCTGCAAGTCTTACAGAAGGTAATTAATGAAGAGAGGCTACATGAAAAGATAAAATTTCTTATAAGAATGAAAGATCACATACAGGGGACCAATATGTCTCTTGATTCCTCTCATACTTGGCTTGTAATTACTTCTGAAGTGTTAGGATATGAAGAAGTCCAGGTGGTCTGTTAGCTCTGCCTTTTCTCTAAGTGCTCAGCTAAACTTTTCTTCAGTCTGCTCAAACCCCTTTCTGGAATCGAACTTTATGACTTTAAGCAACTTTGTAAGGTCATCAAAACTTTAACTATTCTTGTAAAGAAAATACTAATTTTCCTATGATCAAGAGATTTAGTTATCCAAGTTATATCTTCATTATGTATATATAGATGTTTTCTGATACTGTATTGGATTTGTGTGGCTAAGTTTTGGTAGCGGTGGGGGGAGAGGGCTGCAGACTACAGTGGTGACTGCTTTGAGAGTCTGCTGAAAGCTTCCTCTGTGTCTGACAGAGCCAATTCCAGCTGGTTCCAGGACAGGCCCAATGCTGGCCAAGGCTGAGCCCATCAGCCATGGTGGCAGTGCCTCTTCAATAACATGTTTAAGAAGGGAAAAAAAAGTTTTTGCACAGAAGCAATTGTAGCCAGAGAAGAGAGGAGTGAGTATATGGGACACAATTGATTCTGCAGATACCAAGGTCAGTGGAGAAGGAGGGGAAGGAAGTGCTTCAGGCACCAGAGCTGAGCTTCCACTACGACACGTGATGAAGGACATGGTGAGGCACCTGTGCCCCTGCAGCCCATGGAGGAGCCCCACACTGCAGCAGGTGGATGCCCAAAGGGCTGTGACCCTGTGGCAAGCCCATGTTTTGGTGGAAGGACTTGTGGCCCTGTGGGGGGCCCACACTGGAGCAGCCTGTTCCTGAAGGACTGCAGCCCATGGAATGGACCCACACTGGAGCAGGTCAAGAACTGGTGCATATGGGAAGGACTCATGTTGGAGAATTTCATGGGGGAGTGTACTGTGGTAAGCAACCCTTTCCCCAGACTGGGAGAGGGGAAGAACTGCTCTCCCAGCAGAGGAAGCAGAGACAAAAGCAATGTGATGAACTGACTATAAACCCCATTCCTTATCTCCCTGCACTGCTGGAGGGGAGAGGCAGAGAATCGGGAATAAAAGTTAAGCCCAGGAAGGAGAGAGGCAGGGGGAGAAGGATCTGCTTTACTTTTCGTTATCTTACTCTGATTTTGATTGGCAATGAATTCAACTAACTTTCCCAAGTCAAGTCTGTTTTGCCCATGATGGCCACTGGTGGATGATCTCTTCCTGTTCTTATCTCAACTTATGAGCCTTTTGTTATATTTTCTCTCCTCTGTTCAGTTGTGGAGGGGAGTGATAGAGTGGCTTTGGTGAGGCCCTGGCTTCCAGTCAGGGTAAAAGCACCACATATATATAGGCAGGTTGTCCTTCAAAGCAGTCATTGGGCTGGTTTGGACATTGCTTTTCTACTTGGAATCTTGTGGTTCATGCCTGGGACAGAGTACACACTTGTTCAGTGAGTGATTAATTTTCCCCTATTAAGGTCGACCTTGAAATTTCAGACAATAATACAGTAAAGCAGTACTGCAAATGCTCTGATCAGCTCTATCAGCATCAATATTTGCAAAGAGTATCATAAGAGACTTAATTGTGTTGCTCTGTGCAGTAAACTGCTCCAGCAAAATGCTCTTCATCAGGGGCAGGTTACAGCTAACACCTGGCAAATGGTGCGAAACAGGCTGGAAACTGTAATGATCATACAGTAGCATGTGTCTTGTATTTCAAGAAATTACTTCTGTCCACCCACAATATTGTTTTAAGTGAAGTATTAAACGAGCCCATAGCTCAATAGGTCTGTGTGAAATATCTTAACAGTCTAAATGTTCCAGATGAGGCAAGACTAAGGGCAAGTTGCAATGTACATATGTGCGAGAAAAATCATTCTAGCCACAGCTGAAATGGAGTTTGCTAGTGTAACTCCTGGAGGCTGATTACAGTTCATACTCAGACACACAGCGGATTACCATGACCAGGTGAAATTGCAGGGGGCATTTTACTACAATAGGATACAATCATGCAAAGACAAAATGGGAGCCTAATGATCCTTTCATATGTCAAAGGCATATAGGTTAAGAAGTCACAGACAGACCATCCCAAATTTCTACAGTGCCTGAAGTATCTCTGCTTGTTTTGTAAAACTAAAGGGACAGTACCATGATGTTCCTAAATCATTCTGAGGTGCCATATCAGACTGACAGAGAAGGAAGAATGCTACCTGCTGCTTTTTTGAAGGATCCAGGCCTCCTTCACTCAGTCACTAACCCAGGCTGACCATATTTATATTAGAACTGATACACTCACAACCTATGCAGGCAAGTCTGGAGAACCAGCCAGGGCAGCTAGAGATAATGCCACAGATCATAAATATAAAACTATGATTATATGATGTCTCTGGAAACACCTGAAGCTAAAAAGTGGCTATGACCATTTAGTGACTACATAGGTTTTGTCATCACCAGGGACATATAATTTTATTTGTGTATTTCCTGTTTCTTTTAGTAGCTGTATTATTCTCCAGAACCATGAGGTACTTATTGATAATTTCTATAATTTCAAACTCATCTTTTACGCATTGGTCTCAGGGCACTTTTCACATCTTATTTCCTGCAAGTTATGTCCCTTTATGTTCACCCACAGTGAAAGGAAGGAAGGCTTTTATGCATTCAGGACAGGAGTTATCAACCTGAGCATTTGAGTGCCTAAACTAAAAGTGACAGACAGCATTTGACTTAGTTCTCCCCTCTGGAGGAAATACTCTTAACCTCAAATATGTGAGCAACAGAAGCTGGGTCTGACAGCATCTCACTCTCCATCTAACAACTTTTCAGTGGTTTCTTGTAGTGCAGAATCCTACTTTTCTCAGTATTTGGCTTCCTTGCAGGACTTTTGCATCTCCTCAGCCTTTATGCCGCCATGCCCTGTCTGCAGGTGTTTGGGAAACACCTCCATCCCCTAGTTGGCTGCATGGCCCCAAGGGATGGCACAGTCTCCTCTTCCTCTGCAGCTTTCCTCAGACCAGGAGGAGAGCCATCAGGATGAAGAGCAGCCTTCCACCCTGCTGCCCTTTCTCTCAGGCCTTTTCACAGAAACACACAATGTCCAAGAAAGCATTTTAACAGCTGTGCCACCCATTCACCATTTAAGCCAGATTTTCGTAGATGGAGTCTGCCCTGGCTAGTGTGACATGCACTGAAAGGGCTGTGGTGACAACTGGCTACCAGAAGACATTATCTACTGAATCAGCAGCACTTCCAGACCCTTGAGATATGGGTGCAGTTTCAGCCCTGCAACCTCTAAAATGAGATAAACAGAACTTCTTCTCGTGTTCAGCCAGAGGTCTGCCTGAAGGCCAAGAAGGCCAGTGGCATCCCAGACTATATAAAGAGTGGTGTGGCCAGCAGGACCAAGGAAATGTTTGTCCCTCTGCACTCAGCACTGCTGCAGCTCAAGTCGTGGGTCCAGTTCTGGGCCCCTCATCACAAGAAAGGCATTGAGGTGCTGGAGCATGTCCAGAGATGGGCAGTGGAGCTGGTAGAAGGTCTAGAGAGTGAGTTATGTGGAGAGAGCCTGAGGGAGCAGGAGGTGCTTAGCCTGGTGAAAGGGAGGCTCAAGGAACCTTATTGATCTTACAACTGCCTGAAAGGAGAGTGTAGCCATGTGGGGTCGGTCTCATCTCCCAGACAACCAGTGACAGGACAAGAGGACAGCCTCAAGCTGTGCCAGGGAAGGTTCATGTTGGATATCAGGAAGAATTTTTTCACTGAAGGGGCGGTTAAGCGTTGGAATGGGATCTTCAGGGAGGTGACGGAATCAACATCCCTAGAAGTGTTCAAGAAACAACTGGATGTGGCTCTCAGTGCTTTGGTTTAGTTGCTATGGTGGTGTTTGGTCAAAGGTTGGACTTGATGATCCTGGAGATCTTTTCCAATCTTAATGATTTTGTGATTCTCAGGGGGCATGGCAGGCTGTGAAGTGCCTGGGCTTTCCCTGTCAAACCCTCTCTGTTTTTTTCCAGTGAGTGGAAGAAAGAAGAGTCAAGACCTAAAGAGCCTTTCCTACAATGAAAGGCAGCCCTGCTTTAGAAATCCCTGCTGCCATTAGGAATAATTTTTCAGACAAGGACCATCAAGATGGCAAGGGAGCTGATGGCCAGTGGTGAGCAGGGAGCAATGATGTTTCTGGCTCCTTGGTGCCTGCAGCACTGTGCAGGGAGCCCAGCTTGCCCTGGCCCAGCAGAGGACAATCCCAGTAAATAGGTGCTGTTTCTGGGGTTCAATTTCACTGCAAAAATGAAAGGTTGAAAAAGTAATAGAGCCACAGCTACCCAGCTGCTTGTGCCTCCCATGACCCCTGCCACTTAGCCTGTGGGTGAGTGCAAGGTAGGAGCTGGGAGCATGGAATGAGAGAAAATGGCCCCATTTCTGCCAGTTTTGGGTCAGCTTGTGACCTCAGGAACTCTGCCCCTTTCAAAGATTTGATGGGATCAAGGCCAGCTGGAAAGAAGAATGCTGAAAAGCAGCCAAATTCTGCAGTCACAGGTATATGGAAAGATCCAGGAAGAACTGTGTTACACCTTGTTTATGCCTCTCTTTTTTTTGTACACCTCACTTGTACAACATCAAAAGTTTTCTAGGCCTGCCTGGGAGAATATTTGCAAGTAAAAGAAAATCAGAGCAGCTTAGTAGTCAGACAGTTTCTGGGTGCTTATTTCCACTAATAAATGAAGTGACTCACCTCTAATCCTCCAAGTACACTGAGTTTACTTTCCCACACACTGGCATCAGCAAACATTTTTACTGTAAAGCACATTAACTAGTCATAAGCTTTTTTGCCTATAATTTGATGCAATGTGTGCAAACCCCTGCTCATCTACACAGGTATTTGTTTGTTATTCTAGGCAATTGATTAGCACTGAAAGCCAGAGATACCACAGAAATCATGCAATACCAAGAGTCACTTTACCACTTTTCTATAGAGAAGGGAACTTAATTGTAGTTAGCAGTATAAATGTACATGAGAGATCACAGAAAAAACCACATACCTATTTGAGGTGATGTTGCAAGAAGGCTTTTGATGTTCCCTCCATCAGCAGCATTGCTCAGCAAACGACCTAAACCAGCTGCACTACAGCAGGCAAACCTGGCAGGGCCAGAGTCATGGATGAATGCTGTAAGGTCTGCAGTTTCTTGGCCAGCCAGAGGTGATTAACACAGCACAGACTTGTGTACTGCTCCTTAAAAGCTGCTGCAGGAAAGCAGGCTGGACAGGGCAGAGAGACTTCCAGGAAGCACCATTAGGTAGAGATCTGTAGCATTTGGAGAGGGGTCTCTTCCAGGGCCACCTCTTGTTCCATAGGAGGAGGAATAAATTGCCTGGGATGTTCTGTGATTTTCATACAGGCTGTCATTTATCCCACACTACCCATGGGTTCAGGAGGGAATGGCCTTTGAAGTACATCTTCTGATATTTTATCTCTGACTTTTAGTCACAAGGTAAGATCCAGAAAAGCCCTCAACAAAGGAATACAATTGCTGAACTCATCTCTTCATCCCATCTTTGGAGAAAATCTACTAAAATGCAAGTCTTCAAGTAATGATTTATCCCAACCCTCCTAAAAATATATATTTATATTATATATGAATATAGATATAGATAAAAATATACATATATACATATGAAATATATTTATAGAAAATTATATAGATAAAAAATAAAATAAAATGTATGTATTCCGTACAATTTCCCTAAGCATCCTGATGCACTATGTCATATGTCATGCTCATCAATGCACAGTCAATTCAAATGTTAATGAGATTTAAGAATTGTTTAAAACTTGGCTAGCTCGTTCAGCAATACTTCTTCATTTCATAGTCAGTCTAATGTGGGTTAGAAAGTCATATCAAATCATCAAGCTCATCCCATAAACCCTATAGAGAAGGAAATAATCGCTAGAGACCCAATTTGATGTCAGCTGACTATTGAATTAATTAGTAGAACAAGAAAAATGAGTATAAAATTTCTACTAGAAATAATTTCTACAGAAATCAATAATATCACTGATATATTGACATAAAAGGAAGCTTGGTTTTATAAACTCCTGCACTGCATGTTTCATTTGAAAACTCCTTCAAAACATTTTTTCAAGCAATTAAACAAATATTTTTGCTCCATGTCACATTGTGTCATTAGGAAACACAAAGAAAAGTCTAATGCTCTTAATGATATAGTGAAATGACTGCATCATTTTGAAATAGGAGTATAATACAAGCATACCCTTTCAAACCATTTTAGGCCCTGTGTATGCCATTTTGCTGAGTGCAATGACTTTTGCTGACTTTTGAACTCAGCAAGAAAATATTTTGGCCACATATATAGGCATGGAAATATGTACTAACATTTTGGTAGTTTCTATCATTCTCTACTGAAAGAACAAGGAAGGAAAATACTGGCATTTTCTCATTTGAAGGAAAGGGATGGAAAGAACAGACCAGAAACAGACAGATTATTGAAAGTGTGATGATAAGAAGGTTCTCTGATAATAAGAAGACTGCAGAGGTGGATGATTTCTACTGTCACATTTAAAAATCAGATATTAAAATTATAATTGTGTAAATAAATTGATGTTCTGATACCAATGCAAAAGTGAAGACATAAATAAAACCCCCACCATTTTGAGTCAATCTGTTGGGGTTTTTTCAGGTTAACGTTTGGTTTGCTTTTTTTTTTAAGTGTGCAAATGTGCTGGGTTGCAGCCAGCCATTATATATTCACAGAATTGAAGACTGGCACCTGCCTGCCCCCTTCTCATGTGGAATTGCCCATTCCCCAGGCCAGCATACTCACAATGCTCTTTTTCCCTGATGTGTCCTCAGCCTTCATATTAATCACAGTGGAGCATGTGACAGTGGTTCTTGTGACGCCAGGCCAGAAGAAACTCCTTGCCATCAAGTCCTGCATGTCCTGTGCCATACAGAGGTCTGGTGGATGTGCTGACCCGTGGGGATGTGCTGTGCCTGAGGCTGTGCCCGTGGAGGTCAGCTGCTTTGAAACACAGGGACATCTGAGGCTGAGGGGTTGGCCCTGAGTACTTCATGTTATTGTAAATACACTTCAGAAGGAAAAGGAAGATTGAATGTGCATTTATGCCTGCCTTTGATTTCTCAATTTGCCACTCGGTAAGTCCTGGACAGACATGCCCTGCAGCAAATGTGGCCTGCAGCAATAACCCACACTGATGGCAAAGGCTGTAAGATGTGGCAGATCAAAGAAAAAAGTTGATGTATGGACTGCAGTAGTAATCTGCTACTGAGAATATCTGCTCATGGCGTTTGCAATTTGAAGATATCCTGGCTTCTGGGAGCTTTTCTCTTTACACTCTTGAGCGTCCTCTCCTTCCACAAACTTTGGTCATTACCCTCTATTTTGTCCTCTTCCTCTGAACTGTCAAATTGCCTTCAAACAAAGAAACCTTAACGAAAGTTCCTCCAAGGGATTCTGCTCAGGAGAATTCAGTCCCTTATGTCCAGTGCAGGACATGTCAGTCCCAGCATTTCCATCCTCTTCTCTGGTCATCCTGCAGTCCATTTTAAACTTTGCACCTCTTCATGTAATGTCTTTTGGGGTTCTTACTGGTGCTGAGAGAGTGATTATTAAACTTAAATTTCCAAGTATGACCTGCTCTGGTAGGTGTGCATCTCCTCAAAATCCTAGCAAATCAGATCCTCCACCCCAGTTCAGCTAGAGACACATGGAATGGGGAGTGTGAATGCCTCCTCCACATAAGCTCTGCCCTCAGGGCAGTTACCAGATGGGCAACAGACTCATGACACAGTTCAGGTGGTCTGTGCTGTACCAGGGAGATACCCAGAGTCAAGAAGGAAAGGTCCAAACCTGTTGAGGATGACTGCTCAGAAAGGACAATGCAAACAACACAGGAATGGTGAGTTTGGACCATTGCAGGGAGAAAGAAGGGGCAAAAAAGGTGAGTGAAATGGCATGAGTGAAAACACTGACTTTCCCATGGAGTATGGAAATGTCATGACTGATCCAGATAAAAGTTAGAAATAATAATTAAAAAATAATCTGGGAAGCAACTTTGTGCAGAGGAAGAGGTCCCAATGCTTTGCATCAGGTGATGATGTTACTCTTGTTATGAACATCTTTTTTCATTGGAAGGAAACACTGAGATTTTCATACTGCCACCAAGCCTGAGAGCAGTTATTGCAGTGCACTGGAACAAGCACGGAAATGTCTAGGCAGAAACCTCTGTTAGTTTTATACAGTCAAATACTTAAAGTCTCTGCCAGAAGCTGGTTGACTCCCTGGTTTTCACACAGGGCTTACCCACAGGCAGTGAATCAGGCTCAGTGTTTTGCAGTTGCATTCTACCTTTGAACTTGGTAATTCTCTCATCTCTTAATCTCCTTTTCTGTAGGAACTGGCAGCTTGCCTGGCTTTAAGCAGAAGCTCAGGCAATGATTTTGCATTTTTTGTGTGTGTGGCTTTTTCTTTTTCTTTTTTTTTTTTAGTTTTTAGGGCACTGCTCAATCTTGAATTTTAGATCTCCCTACTGATATTCAGTTGCAATGACAGATACAGAGAAGAAAACAAGTTACAGTCAGCCCAGTCTGTCTCACAGATAGATGCAGTTATTCCCCAAATTCCCATGAATTGTATTATTTCTTTGATTGGCATTTGGGAAAAACAACAGTGACAGCTATATATCACAGCTATCTATTGTGGCATGATGAACAGGTATTTCCAAGGATCACAGCTGATCCCTGGGACATTGCATACAAGATTCAAGGTATCTGTCCTCTGATTAGATGTTGTGCTCTGCTTCCTCCTGCACACAGGTCAGATACGTCCATCTCACATTTGGGCTGTCCTTTGGGTTCTCACTCCGTGTTATAGCATAACTTTTTGGTGGCAGATTTTTAGGTGTATGTTTTGAGATGTAAGAGAAAATCTGGAACATCTGTGAGTTAAATCAGAATTGAGATCTTCCTTACTGAAGCCACTAGTTTTTGAACACTAAAGCCATGGGTTTTGTTAAGGAAGTTGATTTTTTTTCCCTTAGACATCTAGGCTCATAATACTTTTCCCAGACTATTAAAGAAGAGGAAGAAATCTTTTATCACTCTTCCAGTGTAGCCTCTGAAGGACTTAATAAAATCTGTCAGCTTCCTGAAATGCATCCTGACTCTGATATGGTTCCTGATTCCGTCCATCCAGTAAGGTACCTGATCCTCTTCCAAGCAGTGCAGAGGAAATTTTCAAGGGTATGAAGAACATCTACATCACTCCTGCAGCATCACATGAAGTGCACTCTTAACAGAAATACTGTGGATGAAAATAGCATTGACTGCATGACAACAGTACTTTGACCTTGGAATTTACTTTCCTAGTCTTTAATACTCCTGCTCCTTTAAAGTGATAAAACTGTACAAAATCCTTCACTATTTTTTGTTTCTCTTTTTTAACAGAGTCAGCCAGGTATCAATGGTGGGCATGAAAGACATCTTAGGTTCACAGGAACTGAAACATCAACCTCATATGGAAGTTTTTTTATTGCTAGCTCTTCATTGTATGAATTATTAATCAACAGCTTGAGGCTTGGGGATGTACAGTGGAGAGATACAGAAGTTGCTTAGTAAGAATTAGGTTGGATCCTTGTCTACTTGGAAACCTGGAATTTTCACTGTGATTGATGAAGATGTTGAACAAAACTAGTCTAGAACTGGTCCACACTTCTCCTCATCTTAAAAAGGGACTGTTAAACACTAGCACTTGCTTCTTGCTCCTCATTCAGCTTTCAGTCTGTAAGAAGGCCTTCACTCCAACCCTTTCTTTAGTATTTTTAGAGAACAAACCCCGGCAATACAAACTGTCCAGATGCTGGGACTGACAGGTGGAAGCCTGTGCCCTCGTGTGGCTGGTTCTTCTAAAAAATTTGTGTCCAGTGGTGATGCACATCTTGCCAAGTGCCAGGTAACCCCAGCACAGCAGGCCCAGTAAAAGCTGTTATTGTTGTGAAGAAATGAAAGAGGGCCAGTGACACAACAGAGACCATCACTGAGAAGAAAACTTTAGCTGACGTCCAGAAAAGTAGGGAAATGAGCAAAGAAAGCTGTGGGGTTGGAAGATGCAGCATGTGAAGTGAGTTAGAGAAGCAGCTGCCATCAGTTACCAGTGGCTGATATACAGGTACCAGTCAGCCTCTCTGGCTGAAGAACCAGTCAGCCTCTCTTCTCTGAAGAACTCGTAAGGACCAGTAGATCAGCAGGATTTGTGTACTCTGTAATAAAAAAAAATAGTTATTAAAAATATTTTTTCCTTTGAAATTTTCAAAGCCTTAAGGCTGTGTCAACTGCAATGGGACATCACCTTCAGATTGAGACATATCCTACTAACAAAGCAAACAATCCTCCAAAATACCTAACTCCAAATATTAGATCTTTGATTTTTTTTTTGACTGTGCTGATTGCAGCCAACATAAAGCAGGTCATCAGTGAGAGATGGCCTGAATACCCCTTCTCTGAAAAGGGTAAGCAGAGATCCAGCCAAACAGAGTGATTTTTTTGAAAGAAGCAGACGTAGAAGGATGCTGACATTGATAAGTCTTTATCACACACATCTGCATAGATTAATAAAAAATGGTGGGAAAAGAAGTCAAAGGCAAAAGTCTATGAGATTCATTAATCAATGATAAGGAATGGAAGGATATAAGACAAATGAAAAAGCACAGAATAATGACTTTGACACTTTATCACATAAGACTGGTATATTATTTCATAGTAGGAAAAAAAAGAAAAAAACAAAGAAAAGGTTCATATTAGCACAGCTGACTCCTGTCATAAACTGTGAGGAGTGAAATAACTATTCTTATAACAGAAAATGAGACTGTTACTGATGACTGGGTGGGCAACAGTGGAAAGCTCTCAGATGTGCAGATTTCATCAGTGATATAATAGCCAAGAGAGAGAGAGATATAGAAATCCATAAGAGTAAGCATTGTTCTGTGGTTTCCACAGGGTAATTGTTGCGAGGCTAGAGGTGAAACTGAAATTATGTGTGCCTCAAAAGATTGGTGTTTCAAGAAAAAATACTAGTCAAGGCTTTGAAAAGTTTTGCAAGAGAAATAAAATTAGCAAAAGGTGTGTGTTAGAATACTCCTACACCCGTGAAGAAGTTTCCAATGAGTTGGTATTTCTGCCCAGATGGCAGATTGCAAATGAAATTATGTGTTTCAAAGGTCGAAAGAGACCACCATCTTCCTTTGGTTATGACTTCTTGCATAATGTAGCTGCAGACTTTCGTTCAAGAGAACTTTTTTAGAAAAACTCGTAGTCTTAAGATTTCAAATAGTTGAGAAACTACTACCTTTCTTTTTCATTAACTTGAATTATTAACTGGCACATACCATGAAGGACATATACAACATAAGGAGGACATGGATCTACTGGAACAAGTCCAGAGAAGGGCCACAAAGGTGATCAGAGGCTGGGAGCACGTCTCCTACAAGGACAAGCTGAGAGAGTTGGGGATGTTGAGCCTGGAGAAGAGGAGGGTGCCAGGATATCATATAGCAGCCTGCAAGTACCTGGGGGGGTTGTAAGGAAGCTGAAGAGGGACTTTTTACAGGGGTATGTAGTGACAGGAGCATGAGGAATGGCTTGAAACTGAAGGACAGTAGGTTTAGATTAGATATGGGGAAGAAATGATCTACTGTAATGGTGGTGAAACACTTGACCAGGCTGTGGGTGCTCCATCCCTGGAAGTGCTCAAGGCCAGGCGGGATGAGGCTTTGACAACCTGGTCAAGTGGAAAGTGTCCCTGATCGTTGCAAGGGGGGTGAGTTAGGTAATCTATGAGGTCTTTTCCAACACAAACCATTTTATGATTCTTATCAAGTTGACATTTTCCAGTTCTAATTTCTCACTAATAGGTTGCATTGCCTGTCTGGAATATGACAGTTTGACTAAATACTTTTATTTCATGAAAAAAAAATGAACCTGTGCTCATCCCCTCCAGATACTTACTGACAGAATGCAAGTCATATTCAGTGGTATATAAAAGTTAACAAAAACATTTCTAAAATATTACTGTTCCACATTGTTGTATCTGGTAACCTCGTTGACAGTGTTCAGTTCCTGGAGATAAAATAGCTTTTCTCTCTTACTTCTTCTTTTTCTCTCATAAGTTCTCTCTTGGCCTCCTATCCAGACTTTCCTTATAGAAAAAAAAAAAAAAAAGAAAAAGACAGACACTAATGGTTTATTAGTGCATCATCTTGTCAATATATGGTAAAAATTGCTTTTTGCCAACATGTTTCTGTCTCAGTCTGTAACAGTGCACCAGCAAAACCTTCCTACCTAGGATGCATGTTATGAGTACACTTTCCATGCAGACAGGGTAAAGAGAGGGATGTCTAAAGTAAAGTAAACTAGGTTTCTAGATCTCTAATACTACTCTTTTCCTTTTTCTGAAACATCTTCTCCCCAGCTTGTCGCATCCATTAGAGTCGCAAGCAAACAAGTCAGCAAACTTCTTTGCTCACTGATTGTCTTCTCTGACTCTTTAGGAACACCAACCACAGAAATATACTATATATGAGATTGATATGATATGATATGATATGATATGATATGATATGATATTATATTATATTATATTAGTGTTACCCTGTACCAACCTTCTCTGCCTGCCCTGTCTTGCACAGGGCACCAGTGACATGCCTCTTAAATACACCTGCCCTGCCATCACACCCTCCCACTGATACCTAAGTGCTGAAACACAGCTGCCTTCACAGCCTGCACCACCCTTCTCCTTACCTCTTCCTCCCCCATCTCCCTCTGCCCTGCACCACAGCTAATTCTGGCCCCAGCCCCTTCACACCTTGGTGCCTTGCTACTGAAATTCCTCTTGAAACTACAGGCTCTGGAACCAAAGAGAAATTTAGTCAGTTAATAATAGTACCTACATAACTAAGTGGATTAAAGTTATATCTTACTCCTATTAATGTCTTATTAATATTTGAAAAATACCTCGACCAATCAGAAAAGAAAACCTGCCAGTGAGATGCCCTTTGCTGGCAGGGCTATTCCTCTGCATATCCTGCACATCCTCAGGGACTGAAGGCAATTCCATAGAGGGGGACTTCAGGTAAATCCTATCCCTCAAACAGGAATCACCTTGAAGGTCTAAATACTAAACAGATTTCTTTAGAAGAAAGTCTCAGAATACATAAGGAAGACCTTTCAAAAAGTGTATTAGAAGGAAAATATCTGTATTTGGATTACAGATTAAAAACACAGTTTATTATTAAGTGTAATTTAATTGCTTTGTTACTAGGGGACACCCAGTCATAAAAATGCTCCAAAGCAGCTCTTTACAGGGGGAAGGTATAAATATGATCGTGCAGCTGAACTCTTCCATTTGCTGCTGGATGCCCAGATACTAGAAAAGAGAACTGCAAACCCTACTTGACACACAAGCCCCTTCTGGTAAAGGAAAGCCCTTGTTTATGTAAATACCCCTTTCTAGTAATTTGAAAGCAGCTGCTAACCACAAGTGTTTTAATTGCCACTGCACTATTTCTATTAGTAATTTTTGAATTGTTCCCATCTCTCTATGGACATGTTGCAAATTATTATAATTTGTTATGATGGACAGCATTAGAATGGCATCTATTAGCACTTCTATAGAAGAAAGACCCTCATAATGTCTATTAGCAACACTTGCAGGTGATGACAATGATGGAGGGGAGGTACAACATCCTACATCTACTGTGAGCAGTAATTCAGCTGCTGAGTTCTGAATAATTACTTATTTTTTTAAAAATTGTCTGGTTTTTTTTCCCTTTTTATTTATCTTTCCTCTAGACATAAATATTGAAATGTGTAAGTAAACTCAGTCATCCTAAAATTCCACTAGAAAGAGTCTGCAGTATTTTACTACATTCAAAATTATTTTAAAATCAAGCTTTTTACTGACAATGAACTCCTCGTTTATTTAATGCTAATTTTTGACAATTTGTTTTGAATATTGAAAGAGAGCAAGCTAGGATTCTAAAAGGTAGCAGGAGGCCTATTACACAGTGGGTGGCAACACGGAGTGGCAAAGAAGTGAGGCAGCTTCTCTACAACCTTAGTGACCCCTGCAAGCTGTAAAAATCAATAAGAGAATCCAGCCTATTAAAGGGTACTGAGAAGTTTAGAGAGGCTGAAAATGGAACTGAGGGATACAGCCATTGATTTATTGTCATAGTGTGTTCCCAAATAATAGATTTATAATTCCATTGTTTGCCACTGGATTCTTTTTCTTCTTTAAAGTAATCAAATACGAGGCCCTCTTCTGGTGCAGGTGCATTAGGTAATTATCCTGGTGAAAGGTGCTTTTGTCCTCCTTGCTCTTTAAAATACTTGAAGACTCACTTAGACAAAAAACAAATGACTGAAAACAGCATATGGCTCAGCAGATGAGAGCATCATTCTCACTCCATTTCTGTGTGGGTGGAGGAAATGTAAATGCTTTTTAAGAAAAAAAATTTGCAGGAAATGGGTCTCCTGCCATCACTCTTTTGCTAGTGATAAATACTTTAGAGAGTATTCTCCTGAAAGCTGTTATGGTCTTGGATCCATGCAGAGGATGGCACCAACCCTTACTCACTTCCATGACATGTCTGTTCTCCCAATGACCCAGCAAGTGTCACACCTCTCCCCTCAGCTGCTCTGTGCTCCTGCTCCCTCACAAGGCTCCTTTTTTCTTCTATGTACCCAAACAAGATGGTTTCATTCTGAAGCAAAGGGAACATCCTGCAGCAGAGCAGGCGTGAGGCTTTCAGGACTCTCTAATTACAACGGTGCAGGACCAGTGACTCACTGCAGGTGTACTGGTCCAGGGCACCAGCTGTCTGATGTTCAGTTCAACAGCACTGGTGCAGAGCTTCCCCTTCTCTGTGCATTTGGCTTCACACTGCAGAGAACTGTCTGCTTCAATTTTGATGTTAAATAGATACACACTTGAATGAAGAGGTCCTTCCCTCGGTGTCACAGCTGTGACACAGGAGTGGTAGGTGCTTGCAATCAAAGTGTCACAGCCAGTACACAAGGCAGCTGCCTCAGTTTGCTTTGATATACACCCAGATTCTGGGGAAATGTTCCAGAATTATCTTGTGTTTCAACCTCTCTGACGTCCCTCCTGGCTGCCCTTTCTCATTTCTTGGACGATGGAATGCTTCAGCCCAGCACAGGTACTTTCCTCAGATGGGAATTTCCTATGTGCAGCCCTCCTTGTATCTCCAAACATGAAGATGCTATGGGATACGACTGAGTGATTCAGGATCACTTCGGGAAATAAATGGCTCTGTTGTTTGCAAAAATCCCTTTCTCCACTTTGTATTTCATTAGAAAAATCTAGTTCCACCAAAGAGGAAAGACACAATTGTGTGATCCATGTCTCACTGCCCTCTTTACTCTGGTGTGTGATCAGGGGACTCTGAACCTACACTAAAATGCAATTTCTACTCTGAACTTTTTCTGAACTCTGTTCCTTCTGCTGCCCTGTCCATGTCCTTTTTCTTCCCAAACAAGATCTGTTAGTGGAATGCAATTTCTCTGTCTTGCTAACACAAGCACAGGGTGCATCTAGAATGAAATACAATATAGATTAAAATCTCAGTACAGGCAAATTCAATTATTTAATCCTCCTTTAAGGAAGACGGGCTATGAAAGTATTGGAGAGGCAACAGAATGAGAATAAAGATAAGGCTGGGTTTGAGAATGAGGAAAGAGTAACAGTGAAAGGTCCTTAGCTCTGCTGCTGCTGCTATGTGAAAGAGAGCAGTAAGTGCTTCTGGGAAAATACATCACAGATCTTTTGGAAGTAACTGCTTCTCTGCCAGTCTTTGCATCTTCCCTCCTCGATGCCAGCAGTTGCCATGCAGGGCTGTAGGGCTTGGCACAGTCACAGCAGGCAGCAGGGCCAAGGCTGGGTGACAGCCTCACACCAACGCAGGCAATTGCTTACCTTGTCTCTGTGGGTCCTGAAAGTTGCTCCTAAGGACATGGAAAGTTTACAAAATCAAACTAGAACTTGTGTGTGCGGAGATATCACCCTGCTCAATACAGTTTTCTCTAAAAATCAATCTGAACTGCTTGCAGACCCTTACATTTTCCCAAATACATGCAAATTCTGTCTTAAGGGTCTAGAAATCACTTTAAATTACTTCAGCTATGTATGATGGAAAGTGCTGAAGATTGCTTAGTTAATCTTTGCAAACACTTTAAAGATAAAAAGTGTCAATTATATGTTACTAGTAGCAATAAATACACCTTTATGTTGTTCATTTCAGTAGAGATACTCTCACTTCAGTTGAAACTGAGAAGGTAAAGGGGAGGGAGCGCCATTGGATGAATTGCTATCAATTGCACTCCACTGTTTGCATTTACAGTCAGCTGAGATTTGTTTATTCATCTGTTTGCTGATTTAACTGTGTAATTCCCCCAAAGCCAGGCATCATCACAATAAAATTCTGATGCATTTCTTTGACAAACTTATCCTTAAGTTGCTTCTTTATCATTTACTGAAATATAATAATTCATAAGGAGTCAGTTCACTGATCCCAGTGACACTGAGGAATTTCAGCCTTGCTAGCAGCTAAGTGGCACTAATGTTATGCTGAATTTGGGAAGCAACTTATTTGCATGGAAGAGCTCATTTCTCAGCTATCATTTGTAGTCCATTGTAGTGGAAATTCAGCAGCATCTACTGGATGTAGAGACCCATAAGCTTTGTGTTTTTTAAAGTTTTCACAGAAGAGCTAAAATAGTTGCTGTATACCAAGTGGTTTCACAAAGCCTTTGTCCAGTGTTGGCATAATCCTGTTTATAAAAAGACAAATATATTTGGTATATACAAATATACCAAATTTGTCTTTTGTAACATATAAATGAACAGAAGAAAGTAAAGTATCCCACATTCTCCCAAACATACCAAAAGGATTAAAACCACCTCTTGAAATACAAATATATTACAAAAATGGGGCTACTTCTTGTTTAAGCAGTTCGGAGTTCTGACTTAGTTCAGTGATATTATACAAAATCAACAGGCATAGCATATTCCTGGTGATGAACTATTTACTTTTTTTTTTTGCTAGATAATAATAATGGTATACATTTTTCTAATTAAAATGATAATAGCTATTAATTTAAAACTGTCTTAACATGACTGATGCAGTTTCATATTGGCTAATAATATTCCTCCATTTGTTTCTCACCTATTTCTCTGTTACCACTTAGTGTTAGTGAAGCGCGACCCTGCCAGATGCGCCTGCAGAACTGAAATGAGTGCACAGCAGCAGTGAAAGACTTGCAAGCCCTTCAGCTAATTGACATTATTATGTGTACAGGAGGATGCAGGTGGAACAGCAGAACAGCAGTTTGTTTCTTCACCAGACTTCCACTGCAAAGCCACAGTCGTGTCATCCTGCCAAACTGAAACTCAGCCTTTGTCAGGAGATATTCCCACTCGTTTAGTGTGAACTTTTAAAGATGGAAATTCTTTATTGACAAGAGGATCTTAATCTTTACAATATTTACATGTTTTATTAGAATCCAAGTAATTGTCCTGGGTGGGATTATGCAATTTAACCTTATTTGGATACATGTTTTGAAAGACTTAAGGATGACACTTTCCTCCCTCCACACACCCCTCCTCATTCAAAGGCCACCTTATGGGAGAAAATGTTGAGTAAGACACAATATTTTTAAACCAGTATAACACACAATTGTCTAACTTATGTTTTGGGGTTTTTAAATCTCTTAGATTCAGAGCTGGCCTTTACATTACAAATACCTGTGGATGCTGATGCTAAAGTCCAGAGGGATTGTTCACTTTAGGCAGCAGCTCCTCACAGAGGCAGTCCCCAGTTCAAGGCTGAGATGGGTCTGAGTCCATGAGAGTCCATGCCCATGTCTCAGAACTTACTGGTAGCACCTGGAAAACCTGGAAATTTCTTTACTACATGCATTGCTTTGCTCCAGATATCTAGACCAACAATGCCTCAAGGATACCCCACTGGTGAACCAACTAGGAAATTGTCTAGTCACCTGCAGAGAAAATGCATTGCCTTTGCTCTTGCTGTGGTGCTCAGGGGAAGGAGCTTAATCCTCAGACTACTTCCTTTCTTCTCAAAAACTTTATATGTTGCATGTGGCAGGGACAGCAAAGACCAGGAGTGCAGCAGCAACCCATGTACAAACGTGGCTGGGGGCCACGGAGAGGAGTTGGATGAGGTATTGGTTGGGCATGGATGGGGCAGCCTCAACAAGACAGTCCTGGAGCAATCCAGGATGAACTAACTGCTACATAGATGCAAAGGTGAGCAGCTGAAGCTCAGCAAACTGAGCAGTTTTGATTTTTTTTTTTTTTAAGTAGGGAAGAGTAATAAACCATGGAACAAATCTTTACATGTGGAGTGTCCTTGCTGCCACCACTTGAAAATGTAAAATCTTGGGTTTCTTTTTGAACTCTTTGCCCCACTTCCTCCAGGTTTTACAGGTGTTATGACTGAGTAGTTCAGACATTAATGATGGGAGGGATCCTCCTCCTTTTCAGTATACAACAGCGAGCACAGCAGTCTCTGCCCTTACAATAGACTGGTCTGTTAGTCCTGTGACTCCTACCAGTTACATCTCAAAATACCTTCAGTTTCTCATCTAACACCATTTTCCTGACACGAGGAATGAGTAGATAACTTCTCTCTTTGTTGTCAGGAACAGTAGCACAACAGTGGGTGCTGAGGGCCAGATTTCCATGCTACCCACAGTTGGTGGCCACTTTGGGCAGTCTCCAAATACCTGGGGCTGATCAAAGCACCTGAGGTGTTCCTGCAGAGCCCAGCTTCTGCTCTGTTTCATCCTAAAGGGAGACACTTTGCAGCCTCTCAGATTACCCTGCATGATAGGTGGTGATGACTTGCTTCAACTGCAGTCTTGTGGTCAAACCACAGTGGTGATGTGGACACACAGCCACTGGCATGGCACAGAAATGCCTCAGTCCAGGAGAAGCCTTGACTCCGGTAATAATCAGCACTGGGTCCTCAAGAAGCAGGAAAAATGGCATCTTGTGATTCCCATGGACACTAGCGTGACACTTTGATATGGACTTTGGCTTAATAAGTTTTGAGATGATAGCAGGATCTGGCTGATCTCTAGGGCATATGGTTTAAGTCAGTTATGTAAAAAGAAAAATATTTACAACACTAGAAATGCTGAAACATATGGAATATTATTTCTAACAACTTGAAAGAAAAAGTTGCTAAATAGCAGTTCTTGTCTTCTCTTTAGCAAGGCTATTCTTAGTCTTCATTTGTTTTCCAAATGACATTATTATTCAGTAAATAGAATATGAAGCCAAGGAATTGAAATGCTCAGTTCCTGGCAAACTTTATTTTCATCTTGCTCAATAATCATGATTATAATGATTTTATTCATAAGTCACATTAAGTTTTTCCCTATGGTAAAATTAAATGCAAGGGGAATTGAATGATCTGTTTCCTAAATGCAAAGCTAAAAGCAATACTTCTTGCTCCTGCATGAAGTAACTATATTTATGCTCTGGATAGTCAATGACTGAATCAGAAATAACTATTCTGATGAACACTGGCATTCAATTATTCCTTTTCTTTTTGTTTCATAGCAGAAGAAAATGTCAGCCTAATAAATTAGAGCATTGATATCTCTATCTGTGGAGACCCCACAATGTCAGAAAGATTGATACTTAATGGCTGGATGCAGAGTAATCAATGCCATCTGGGAGATCAGAATCCAGAAGTCAAACATGACACTGAGCAGATTGATTTGTGTCATGTTTTATTATAAAACATGTGCCATCGGCTCTTTACATTTCCATCAGACTGAAGGGGACAAACTTTAGGACTAAATTTGGTGTGACCATTTTGTTGAATTGGGGTATCCTATAAAACCAAAGGCTGGACATAAGTTGCTGAGATTTTGGTTCAGTAGAAAGTAATTTCTTACAATTGGAGAGAAAACCATGCACCCAAAGAAAGTACCCGGGGTCTGAGGTGAGCATGCAGAATGAAGGAAGTCGCATCCTCTTCGTTCACTGTTGCCTAGTGAAGGTGTATTGTGGTGTGCCAGGACACCTTCTGAAAGAAGCAGGTTAACTGCAGGAAAGCCAAATAATCTTTTCCATTGAAGAGAAGCAGATGCTTTTTGGAAGAGTAGGGAAAGCAGAGCACACTCACCTGGGGCTTGACACAGTCCTAATCCTGGCAAAGGGGACAGAGAACAAGAAGTAGGAAAGGCTGCAATAACTTAAATCAAAAACTTGCAGCCTTGGGAGATGAGTGACTGATGCTCTTGCAAAAGGCGTTGCAATGTTTCTGTATTTGCTTGGCATTCATGGAGGATCAGTCTTCTGGGCTTGTATTTGTCACATACAGTAAACTGTGAAGATTTGAGAGAAGAAAACTTAATAATAAATCTGCTAAAGCTCTATGAGTATAAAAGATTCCGTCATAACAAAGGCAGCATTTACCTGAGATATCTGCATTATTCTGGAGAAATGCTCCCATAAAATTTATGGTTGTGATGTTCAGCAGTTCATCAAACTTAAAGCAAGTTTGATAATGGTTGAATATTGTATATTGCTTTAATTGAGGCTATAGCATGTCCATGACACAAGTCTTGGAAAACAAATGTCCCCATCAGCATTCTGAAAGCAAAATTAGTTAGATGCATGGGATCACTGAGCATAGAGAGGGTGTATTGTCCTATCCAGGTGCTGTGGTTTAACCCCAATCAGCAACCACACACACACAGCCGCTCACTACACTCCTCTACCAGGGATCAGGGAGAGAATTGAAAGGGTAAAACCTACAAAACTTGGGGGTTGGCCTAAAGACACTTTAATAGGGAAAGCAAAAGATGGGCACACAAAGAACACAAGAAACAAATTCACTTCTTCCCATGGGCAGGCAGGTGTGCAGCTATCTGCAGGAGAGCAGGGCCCCATTATGTGCAATGGTTACTTGGGAAGAAAAATGCCATAATTTCAAATGTTCCCCTCTTCCTCATTCTTCCTGACACCTTTATATACATGATGTCATATGGTTTGGAATATCCCTTTGGTCAGTTTGGGTCACCTGTCCCAGCTGTGTCTTCTTCCATCTTCCCATTCACCCCTAACTTTCTTGCCAGTGTGCCCACAGGAAAAGCAGAAAAGGCCTTGGCTCTGTGTAAGCCTTGCTCAGCAATAACAAAAACATCTCTATATTATCAACTCTCTGCTCAGCACAAATCTAAAACACAGCCCTGTACCAGCTGCTGTGAAGGAAATTAACTCCACGCCATCCCAAACCAGCACACCAGGTTACCATAACACAATAATAAAAGTTTACTGGAGAGCAAAGCAGTATAGCTATACTTGCTATGTTGTCCCTGCCTCACAAAGTCTGTTTTCTGGTATATGCTGAATTTTCCTAAAGTTTTGCCACAGAGGTTCTTTTTGGGATTACCTTTTGACAGCTTGGGAAAATCTATGCCAATTTCCATAGGTAGCTTGAGACAGGGGAACTGATAAAGGCAGCACAGGAGCACACCACCATGTCACCTGACTCTCCTATCAGTGAACACAATGGACAAAAGCAGGTCTGGCAAGGCAGATGTAGGCTAGCTCCATCTGAAATGTGTGGGCTAGGAGGCCACACTTAACCTGTTGGGCTGAAATGCCCACGGTAGGCAAAAGGAAATGAGGGACCAAAACCATCAAAACCACACTGGGCACTGAGCAGCCCTCCAAAAGCAATAGCTTGGTTTGCTCAGAACTCTGTCTTTTGCATATAAACCTAAGCAAATAATGACACCTATTTCTTCATTAATTTCTCTCTCTTGTTTAAAGTGCACTAGATACCAAGAATCCATGCCTGTCTAGTTTATGCTGAATTTACGGCCAAAGGAAACTGTGATGAGGGCTGAAATCATATTCCCCCAAATAACAGAACTAATCCCCTAATTCAAGAAGAGCGTTATGTGAAGTCATTGGTCAGAGACAGGGACGACACAAACTCTCAGAAATCCATGTGACAACAGCCACGGTTTATTATGGAAGCTTCCTTATATAGGGGGTTTGAAACTCCTGGGTTTAAACAGCTGATGGGTCTGGTCTAAACACTGCCCAGCTCTTTGACCAGCGAGATGTCTGCAGCTTAGGATGGAACATGACTGGGTGAAGTCCCTGTTTGGGTTTGCATGTATCCTGTCATTGTTCACCCAGGGACCAGTTACCTGAGTTTCTGATTTATACTCTAATTAATCGCCCAGCCACAGACCAGCTGTGCTGTGACAGAAGAGCACCATGGAAGCAGCACATTTAAAAGAAAAACAAGGTTTTTATTAACTTATTTTCATGTATTTTCATGCATATGTGTACGTAGTATGTGCAAAAGCTTATGTTTATTTACACCTGGCATGCCTGTGGAGTACCAGATATTCCCTTGCAGGAAAGAGTACGTCCCCTCTTTTTTGTCGTGAATTTACCTCTTGAACTGCAGATGGAAGAACAAAGATTTACGAAGCTATTACAACTGACATATTAAATTTCATGGGGATATGTATTTTAATTGATTGCTGTAAAATCAGTGCAGTAAAGGTTATCTTGCAACTATATTTGGAAATCACTTTCATAACATCACTTAATTCCTCTAGAAGATATCTTTAATCAAAGAAAATCTCTGCTGATATAATTGCATATATTTTATCTGAAAGTGACCCTATTTTGTCTTGTTGTGACCTTCTCTTATGCATGATTCAACAAGAATGGGAACTCATTTACTTCCCACAGATCCTTTTACCTCATATATCCTGCGTAGATTTTTCTATCCCCAAATAGACTAATGCAGAACATAAACACTGGCTATGATACACCAAAATCCCTGCTCAAAAAAGGGCTGGCATGTAATGGTGTCCTCAAGCAGCTGACTGCTAAATGTTAGAAAACTGTGACAGAAGGCTGACATTTTTCCTCCTGTTTTTTGTAAAATAAAGACTTTGTGGGGGAAATGTGTGTTGACAGAAAACAAAAATAATGTTGTAGTGTCATTTACTACATATGACATCAAATTGTTTTCACCATTAAAAATAGAAGAAAATAAAGACTGTGCTTTTTAATTTGCAACTCTGTGCCGTGTCTCTCCCCAGCTGCTAGTGGACAGCCCACATTTTGCCATCAGCACAGTCTGTCCCTCTCTGCTATCAGGTATCCACAACCTGAATAACAGTACTGTGAGAAACACCAACTTAAAAATCTCCCTAGGCTGTGTAAGAGCATCACCATTTCAGGGAAGTATAACAGCTTGGAGGGTCATTTGACTGGCAGTGGTTGTTGCTGTTTCAGTCTGTGTTTTCCCCCCTCCCATATTAAAACACACTGTCTGTTCAGCTGTGTGTGGCTGTGGGGAGGCTGGGGCATACAAGGCTGCAGGGCTGTCTGTAAGGGTGTCTGTAGGGGTGGCTGTGATGGGTCTGTGGGGATGTCTACAAACATGACACCTTTTTCCTTTTTTCAGCATGACAGTTACCATATTCATTAAATAACTTACCCAGTTGTCAACAATAAACAAGTGTGTGTTGGGAACTGTATCCATATTGTTCGTGGAAGCACAGGTGTTAGAAGACTTTCAAAACCGAGAAAGGTGTGAAATGAGTGCCCTGGTAATTAATGCTCATGTTGTTTTACCTTCAGTGCTCTTGCACAGCAGGTGCCCCAACCCACTGTGCTCCAGGTCCCAGTTGTGAGACATCGGACTGTACCAGTGACACTTAGCTACAAACATGTGTGCAGAAACATAATCAAGGGCCAGTGAGCAAAGTTATGGAGCAAATATGGACCAAGCAAACTTCAACAACTTTATAAGATCAGATAATTTCCAGCCAGCATCAATAGATCTAGACATTGACATACATGGTGTCATGTATTTAGACACCCAAAAGTTCTTGGATGACTACTGGACAATGGGCTTGTCAAAGTAGTTCAGCTGCAAGGGAAGATGGAAGCTGCAAGAAAGATGGCTCTGGCCTGAACATGTTCATTGGTTTCAAGGTACAAAAAAGAGAATAAGTGACCAGTTTTAACAGTAGAGTGATTACGAGTGGGATCTGAGTGGTGCAGCATAGACAATCTGGAAATGGAATGAGCAGGGAGGTGATGCGGTCTGCTGATGACACAGCTGTTCAGAAAGAAAAAAAATAGGGCTGGTTGTTAAGAGCAAACCTGAAAGTGATGATGGACTGCGCAAAAAAAAAATTAGGAAATTAGGTTGAATTCAGATAAATATAAAGCACAATGAAAGCTTGTATAACCTGACAAGCAAAATCTTGGGCTATAAGCATCATATTAAAATTGCAAGCTCAAAGTTCAGCAGTCAAAGAAATGCACCAAACATGAGGAATTACCAGAAAAGAACAGAGAACAAACCAGTGAACATGGGTGTGCCTCTGTAGCAATTCATGATATATTTGAATTTCGCTTGTTTAGGTAGTCCTGGTCCACGGATTTCTCCCCACAGGGAACATAATGGAACTGGAAGAAGTTTAAAGGAAGGGAAATAGGATAGTTATGGATATAATGCAGCTTCCATTAATTACACTGGAATGCATTTGCTTAACAATAAAGGTAAGGGACTCTAAAGTGTGTCAAGTGTGCTGGACAAGGTGAACATAACAGTGAGGAATGAGTAGATGAACTTCAGATGAAAAATTCATAGGCTCAAAGCAAATAAAATGTAGAGTAAAACTGCTATTCCTTGCTGCAGAATTATGATTTCTAAGTGTCATTTCCACAGGACCAATGAGAAAAATTCCATGAAGAAAAATCCACTGACAAATGTGAAATATGTATTTATTTCTCTCTCAAAAAGTGTCAGAGGTGTAATTTTTCAGAGGCTGGAATGGTAGAGCTAGAAGGCTTTATTCCAAGCTTGCCCTGTGCTTTTACGGCTCTCTAGATGCTGGGTACTGCTTAGGGCAAGGCCCTGGGCTGCCTATGGTTGTGATCTGGCCACTGCTACCACTCCTGTCAGAAAAGTGTTGAGCAATAAATACACTTTCCCACATTTTTCAGTAATTATTTAAATACAAATATAAGAAAAGAATTGAAAAAGTAGTAAAGTGACAAATGTCTTACCATGCAGTAGTGGATCCTGTGGTAGTTGCTGTCCTACTAGGGTCTGTCTGGGAGATACATACATACATACATACATATATATATATATATGTTTTGTCCATCTGTGGTAGGCTTGAACATTTTGACCAATGATGAGACTGACCAAACAGGGACTTTCTGTGAAGTTAACCTGCAGTGTTCAGCCTGACAAAGAGGTCAAAACTGGTATTTTATAACTGACCCAGCTCTGCAGCTCTAGTCTGCCAGCATAGAACTGATTGGAACCTGGAGGACCATCATGCTCATATTAATTTACCAGCTAGGATAAATGAAAAAATTTTGCTTGTATGAGATAACCAAATTAAATAATTGCTGGCCTTTAATGTACTGTTTGCAGAAAGTGCACTGGGGCTTTGTGATCCTTCTGTTATTTCTTAGGATTAATTCAGATTAATCTAAAAGCTCCTGAAACCTTTACACAGTATTACAGAGATCACGACAGTTCATCAGCAACTTCAGTCACAAGTTTTTTGACTGCATAACAAGTATATATCCTTCCACAAACCCCTTTGAGAACTGTACTTCCAATGAATTAAACACATAGAGGCTGAAAGATTCAGAAAAGTAGAGATGGGAGGAAAAGAGAACAAACAGAATTGAGCACCTGCTTAGTGACTTCAGAAGCATAAAATATTCCTTTGGTTCCTGGTTAAAGGCCAGATAGCCTTGATGAAAATATATCTGACTCAAAAGAGGAACCTGAGCACTGGAAAAATACATTGTACAGAAAGACACAAAGCATTGTGACACATCATTTAGGGGGAAAGTGGATTAAATATGAAGAAACAAGTGTTCTCCTGAGGCTGATGTATTTAGTCATCTTCTGGAGCCACATACTGTGTGGTATATTTAGCATATATGTTATCTCACAGTTCTGCATCCAAAAATCCTGTAAAACACATCCTACTAAACTCTGGTGTTCTTTTCCAGAAAATAATTATATCCACTTACAGTTGTTTTCTTGGTGTGTGTCTTCTTTAAATGTTTGTGGTTGACTAAAGCTTCCTTCTTCAAAAAACAGACATTGAGAAAACAGCACAGCCAAGAAATCCTCATCAAGATTTAGAACAGCCTGTTGCTATGGAAATAGCCATGGCATCCAATATGACTTCTGCTGGGCTAAAAATAGCAGGAAAGTCTGGCCTGAGTAAAATAAAACAACAGAGTAAGCAAATTGAGTGAATTGCATCAACAATTCATTAATTGTGAAAATGTAGCCTTTATTAATTATACTTTCATTGGCTCATTTTTGCCTGCAGGCAGAGGAACTGCCTCCCACCAGGCAGGGTGAGTGCAACAGAGAGGAATTTCTTGCCCCCAAGTAACCAAAATGGGTTCACTATTTTGCTGAGTTGTTTAGTTGGAGTGGTTGTATCTGCTCTCACTCAGCAGTACTGACATTAAGGGTTGAGAAATCATGACTTAACTCTGCAAAAAATAATGTAGTTTTTGGAGAGCAAAGGCTCCCTGCTCCAGGGGATGGTGTGAATGGGGACTGCAGTCAGGGCTACTGATTATTCTCATGGATTGGGCCCCGTAAGGTCTCAGCTCCACAGAAAGCCTGTAGCAGTTTGTTCTATATCCCAAATTAAACCAGGCGCACTGTACAGGTATCTTTTCTGTCCCATCAAACTCCAAGACATGGTAGTCTGCATCTCCAGCCCATCCATCTGACAACTCCCCTGTGACAGTTCTGTCCTTTCAGCTCCATCACATCCCATCCATTGAATTAATTTTGACCTTCTAATATTCAACAGCTGTGCCACTTAAATTGATACAAAAACATCATGCTGCAAGGAAAAGATTGACTACAAGTTCAGGAATAGCAGGGTCTGATCCCAAGTCTATTGCAACATCAGCTCTTGAGACTCTTGAGCCCTTCTTTGGTTTAGTTTGATCCCTAGTTAAAAGGTTACTGAAGTTGAAGATACAAATTGTCATTCGTGCCTGGAAAGTTAATGTCCTTGCAGGTGAATCAGGGTGATTTGCACCTCCTGCTGGTCCTGGCTCTGGATATTTTCCACTCCAGGTAGGTCTCATCACTTTGGCAATGCTCAAAGAATGTGGAGTCAATTAAAAGATGAAAGCTCAGATTACAGAATAGGAGCTGAGTGGCTCATGCCAAGGATGGTGTGTAGCACATCCATTTTGGAGTGGTTCATGGACATATGGAAGTTGTGGCTACACTGATGACCAAATTCTTTACAGCCCTTCCACATGCTGGGCAGAATTGCCTTGTGTGTGTATAGTGCAACTGCATGTACAAAGTACAAATGCTGCTTTTCTGGGTCCCCTGCAGCTGAATATCTGATTTTAGACATGAGCAATCATCTGGCTGCTGCAAAACCTTCCTGCAAAACGATATGCTTTTGGAGAAAAACGTTATATTTGACATACAACATGGAAAAACCCATATCATATGGAGTGCTTTAACCTGGTCTTGGCAGATGGATCTTGGAAGTCTTTGGACTGTGTATTATGAATCCAAATCTTAATATCCAGCTGATCCAATGCGGCTCCTTCTAAGCCATCTTATTCCAATGATGACTACAGTGAAACGACATTTAAAAACTGGAACAAAATTGTCTAGTTATTTCAACTGAAATTTTCACCTTTTAATTTAACCTGATATGGCCTCAGGATCAAAAAAGAAACAGGAAGAGTTAAGTCTGTTGTTGGTAGAAGGACATGCTCCAAAAGCCTGATTATCCAGATGGAACAGATAAATCTGTTACTCTTTCTCTAAATATCAACACTGCATAATTAGCAGCTGCTAAAATAATGGAAGCCAATTGAAGAAAAACATGGTATCCTCTACATTCATTTATTAAATACCTTATGTTTCCAAACAGAGCTTTCTATATTTGCTGCAAAACTTGGTAACTTCATGCTCTACACAACTGAGCAAAGATGACAGCACTGAAATGAGCTATTACTATTTCCATCAGGAAGATATGGGGAACTAGTCTGTGTCTTTGAAGCGAAAATATATATTCATCAAATGAAAAAGCTTTAAAAAGCAGCACTATCTAAGATATCAGCATCCCGTCTCCCTTGGAGACAGCTAAACCCCATATTTATCTAAATTATCTTGGTAATATGACAGAGTGATTGCTCACTAATGGTCAGTAACAGTTTTCTTTGTCATTTTCCTAGTCATTACCTCCTCAGAATGAACTCCAGAATAAACTGCTGATGCATCGTGACTAGAATATAAAGCTTATCATCACAACAGAAACCATTTCTATTAAACTCACAAACCTGTACATTGGACTTCTGACATTTTCATTTACAAAAAATAATACCCCTCTATTACAAACTCTAGAGATGAGCTCTAGATGAGCCTAGAGATATCTTCTCCTTAAAACAGAAGTAAAGTAATATTTATTTTGCACAGCTGTCTTCTATTGTCTTTCTTTTCTCCTCACAGCTATTCATGTACAGGAGCCACATTCTCTGCAAAGAGCACAGCTCAAACCAGGCTGGTTTTGTAGGTACTGTATTTCACGGCCTGTTCAGCTGCACTTTTTAATTTGGATGTTTAAGTCTATTTGCCCTTTTTCAGGAGCTGGAAAGAATCACTGATTACACAGCCTGCCCGAATCTCATTTTCCCTGCTGAGTCTGAGAAAAGCCCTCTCAGAAGGCTTGTGCACGTGGCAGCTGCTTGACTCCTTCTTCTGTTCTCAAAGACTGGAAATTTTCAGTGCTGACATCCATTGTCTTTATTTCAAATTAAATGGAGTTGATTTTTTGAGCTGCCAAGATGGAGGGAACAAAAAACTCAATCAGAAGGAGCCAAAGTGCTGCCATATGAAGCTGCCTGACTTTGACATAGTGCATCAGCCTAGAAAAACAGTGTTAGGGTGACTATAAAGCAGGATTGTATCTTCCCCAGTGTTACAAAAAATGGATGTGTACTGATCCTTCAGGGAGTCCTAAAGGCCAAAGTGATGGGGAAATACTGTGGAGGTTCTTTCTACACTGCACTGTCTGACCTTCTTTTCTACAAGAGGCAGTCCTGTCTGTTTGGTGAGCAAATGGTCACTGGCAACATGGGCAGCCACAGAATGACAGAGGTACTTCCTCCTGTGAGCTCTCAAATACTCTTCTAACCTTGCAAAAAATTGCACAAATAAGCTATATATATAATAAGCTATCAATACTATTTTTAAGCTCTGCTGTAATTAGGAGGGAAGAAAGAATCACAGCACACTCTGACTCCTGAGGGACCCACCTAGAAAGTCTGATATTTCTAAGTCATTAGGGCACAAGGAATCAAAGACATCAAATTTTTATTTCTCTTATAAAAGGCTACCAAGCGACATGATTTCCCTTGAAGTAAAGAAAATTCCATTTATCTTTGCTCCAGTGCTTTGGGGGTAGGAGGATTTGTGATGTTACCAGATAGCACTTTTTGGAAAAACTTAGATGCATTAAAGTAATCACTGCCTATTCTTGGGAGTCAGCTATGAAAGGCACCTCAGGAAGCTCTGTGCCTTCTATGTTTTTTGCAGACTGTGCACCTGTGGATTAGCTAAACTGAGGACATGACCTGAGCTCCATGGTCATGAACTCCAACAGTCTGACCTGAGCTCATGGTCCAGCTAGGTTACAGAGAGCTCAGGGAGGAGCATCCCTGAGCTGGCCTTCTCTGCTGAGCCACATCCTGGGGCTGTGCAATGCTCCCCTCACCAGGATTTGGGCTTGCTCGTGACAGTGGATGATGCAAAACACTTACAGCCAGCAGCTTTCAGACACTTTGGAATACACACAGATGTATTCTTTCTTTTTTAAAAGGAGGGGAAAGACACAAATCTGAACTCTGACCATGATTAGATTTTTGAGTTTCTTCATTCCTATTGCCTTCCCTGGAGCCCAGTGGTGAAGATTTGCATATTTCTGTCTACCTGCAAAGAGTAGTTCTCCTTGGCAGGCAGTGTATTTACCTGATAGGAAAATGAAGGCACAGAAAGGAAACATTTTTTCCCTGCCAAAGTGTTGGTGCATGTCTATTCAACTTCTGTTTTCTTATTTTCAAAAAGCCATCTACCATCTGAGTGTAACCAGTGTCCTTGGGGGCTGAGAAACAAAAGGGTGAATCTGTTTCACATGCTGAATGGGCCATGAGGATAGGGCTAGGAAGTTGTCCTGAGCCTTATGTGTCCTGCCCCCATGGAGTGAGGGAGTTATGCCTTCAGCATCTACAGGAAGAATTCCCACTACATCCATGGATTAGCATGAATTTACTTGTTATCTATTATTCTGAAACTAGATTAATTTTCTAGATGTAGGGTAAGAAACACAAGAGGAACCTGAGAGTGTAAGACCCAACAGGCTGAGATGGACAAAAGCTCAGGTGAGCTCATTGCCATATCTCCAGTGCCCAGCACTGCACGAGTGTCCACATTTGGCATTTTATGGCAGCAACTGATTCCACAGTTTCATTATGGGTTCTGGAGCACATTTCTTCATCTTGTGAGACTTGCTGGAAATGTCATTTAATGTCCTTTAGTAGTTGTTAGTGAGAAACAGTCACTATGTTTTCACCTTCTCTATACGTCTCTTTCCCAAGTCAGGAGTTTTAATCTGATTTTATATAGAACATATTCCCATAGTCAAGATTTGAATGTTAAATGACTAATTTTCAAATCATGTAACATAATGAAATGTTTTTAAATAAAGCTAATACGCCTTAGAAGAATACCTGTTTTAAGATGGAGATCAGTTTAGATTGCATTGAGATGGGTAAGATTATTTTCACTGTTTGATCCTTTGCTCTTGGGACAAATTAAAATGCTCAAATATTTGAATATATATATATTGCAATAAAGAGGCAGTAAAAATATCAGCAGGAACCACCTAAGTATGTGTGGGAGAAGTGAGAGGAGGCAGGAGGAATGGGAGTAGGAGTTTAACCTAGCATAGAAAATTCCCTCCCCAAAATAATTTGAATGCAAAAAGAAATTAATCTATTCTATATATTTCCCATTGTAATGGGTTATTTTTGCTTCAGGATGCCAATCATTTCTGCTGACAAGGACTCCAAACCTTCAAATATCTTGCATCATGCTGTATTGCATGAACTAAAATTAAATGTAAAGGACAGTTAAGAATAGATATTGAAAATTTTGCTAAATTTATCAACCAGAAAAGTGGCAAGGGCTAATTTATAAGAAAATCATTTTGGTCGCCAAGGTGATTTAGTCTATCTTTCATGACTGTGTCTAAGAAATTAGCAGGCTATGTAAGCAAAATAGCTCTGTTCAAAATGGGCAGTAGATCTGCAGAAAGATGTTTTGGTCCTCGAGGAGATTTTAATCCATGTTTGCACAATCCTGAACCCAAGTTTTCAGGTGGTCTTGCCTGAGGGGAAAAACAAGGTAGAGGAAATAGGAACAAATGAAAGAAATACCACTATCCCAACTTGGTGAAAGGAGAATTCTCCTAAGAAACCAGTCCCATGCCCGGGATATGCCCTGCTGGTGACACCAGGGTGCCAAAGGAGATTATCACTCAGGAACGAAGGCTGGGGGTACCTCAGGGCATCCCCTCTGGCAGTGAGAGCACACAGTAATCACTGCTGATCACATGTGGGGTGCTTCCCTTAGCAGCAAGCCTTCTGAAGCGGACAAAATATGTCCTAACCTTTTTTATTTTATTATTATTATTGTTGTTGTAATTGTTGTTGTTGTTGTTGTATTTACAGGGAGATAGAATTTTTAGGAAAAGAAGTTTTGTTACTTTAAAAAAGAGTGGGAGGCCTTTTTGACCTTAAATGACATGCACAATTCTCTAATCCTCTCAGAAGCAGCCTTGTCACGCCACACGAACCATTTAGAGGAACTCCAGGCCACTCTAAAATCAGGGGGCATATGATTAGCATTAAACCAAAAAGCATTTTAATCCTGCTGCAAGATTAAAAGGGGGCTGAAAAACAAAGTGGTGTTCCTATTTCCCTCTGAACAAAATATTTCACAACAACAGGAAGCTCCAGAGAAGAAACACCTGCACATTGAGGTGGTTGAGCATGTGGCTGGAGGACTTTACAGCTTTTATCCACCCAGCTCTTAACTCCAGGGCGCTTGCTCCAAATCTGCATCAGTGTCACTGGAAACTGCCCCTGGTCTCCAGCCATCAGACCTTGCTCAGCTCTCTAATGGCTTATCTGTAACTCCCTAATAGAGAGGCTTACAAATAAGTGGCTCAGCTTGGTAAAAGCCACTTTATAAGCTGCCTGCTACAATACAAAGCTTCCTTCTTTGATTAAAAGGTACTGAATTTATGGGAAGACAGCAGTGATACACCTTCCTGATGTTTATTGAGAGCAAACTGATTTATTAGAGCAGAGAATCCAATAAAAATGTATAGATTGAGTCAAAACCTTTTTGGTGGAGCTAAAAAATGTGCTTTTAGATATTTGTAAATGATGAACTGCTTCCTGGACTTAGAGACACAACCTGAACTCTTAAAAATCTCTCCCTACTTAAAAACTGTGAACATGGGGCTGACATTATCCTATCTAATTATAACACCATCAACATCCTGGGCTATCTCTTGGTGCAATGGGATCAGAAATGCTCTGAAGGTGACTATTTCTTTACTCAGGGCTGAGTGATCCAGAGTGATCAGGCTCCTATTTTTTACAATGCACAAAAATACCCGGAGCTCCTAAATCCAGGCCATAGGCTGAAAATATAAGGAGGCATTACTGCCATGTTGACATTCCTTTGTTATTTTATATGTTGAATTGGGTCTTAAACCAAGACTGGATAGGGATTTGCCCTTACTATCTATCAGTTTGTTCAGTATCTATAATACATGCCATGATAAGAAACAAAATCCAGAGTGCTGTGCTATGACAGAGCACCTATATTTATTCTTTTATCCATTTTCCATTGTTCATGGCAAATTTCCACTCCAGCTAGTGGAAATTATAGTATATTGATGGAAGATGATTCAAAATCTCGAGAGAGGAGACAGAAAAATCAAAGGGAAACTTGCAGATTCAGCATCTTTTTTACAATATAATAGTATCAGAGTGTATATTTTCTTTTGAAGACATTCCATTAACATGGCACTTGCTTTGGATTCTTGGATTTAAGAAAAAAGGTCTTAACCAGCCCTTGATGGAAAATGTGCTGCAGGAGAGCCTGGTGCTATGGTAACAGAGCTGCATGCCCATGTGAGCTGCACTGAAGCAGGAGCCATCAAACACCAGCTTCGCTCCCATCGAGTGCCACTGGAAGAGCCACTGTCATTTCAAGCACCGTGGAATCACTCCTTTTGTTTCTGTGTCAATGCAGGAGCGGTTTTCTCCAAATAACTTCCCTCCAACGTAAAATCTTTAAGGGAGCACACATAGAAATGATGTCAGTTAAAACAGAAAATTTCTTTGAAAACACCTCCTTTACTCAGGGTTGAACACCCGGATACCTACTTCTGCATCTTAGATTTGCTCATGGTTCTATTACCCTACTTTGCAAATTGCTCATGAAAGACAAGGAACTAAATGTGTATGCCAAAGATCTGGGAACAATAGACATACTTTGCCCTGTATTTACCAAGTGGCCAGTGGCCCCACAAGTCTGCATTTTTGAGGTCTGTTTTCAGGCACCATAGTCGGTTGCACAGGCAGATAGCAATTCCTTCATGTTAAACTTCAATGACATTAGTCGTTTCTGAAAATGTAAGCTGCTGACTGTGTGCATACAAGTGCTGGTGGGATCAGGGGCCAGTGGTGATTGAAAGCAGGTATCTTTTAAACAGCCCCAAATCCCTAAGGAGGTTGCCTGACTTGAACTATAAACCTGTGCAATTATTTCTTAATTTGCACATACTTTCACACCCTTGGATAGTTTAATTGATAACAAACAAACAAACACACTGAAGTTGCTAATTTTAAATTGATTGCAAATGCAGCAGTAAAACTAATTATGCCTAATGTCCTAACTTGATAAATTGGTCACAGCAGAGAAGGGAAGGGTATCTGACAGCTCTGTGTTTCTAGGGCATGTGTGAGGTGGACCTATCTTCACGTTAGGAGTTGAATTTGGCTGCTGTGTCCCCAGAACTTTAGGGCAGGGATTGTTGGCTCTCCCAGCTTCTGTATCCCATGGAGAAAGGTGCTGTAGGGAAAGACCTATCCGACCCCATGTGAGAGCCTCACTCCCTGCATTGACAGCTTGGGGAGACCTGAGGGACCATGGTGCAGCCCAAAGAAGCCTGCAGAGGAGGCAGCTGTTCCCTGTTCCCAGCCTGGCGTGCTTCTCCTTCATTCACGGGACCACGGAGCCTGGGAAGCTGAGACCAGAGGTCCAGCAGAGGTGAGCAGGGGATAAAGCAGAGCAATAACCCACCTTGTTAAAGAGAAACAGCCTCATGATTTTAAAATTGTTCTAGAGTAAGTCTGCTTTCATCTTTTACCAAGCAAGACAACAGTGCTCATTTTTCCCCTTTGGAAGAAGAAAAATGGAGACTGCAAATAACATTGTAGCCCTTAAAAAAAAGTGAAAGCACAAACATTGAACAGATGTACTGAACAGCACTGCAGTAAAGACCTCCAGGTACATGAATACCAGACCCAGTGTGATGTTAGAGACAGTTAAGAAACAGGATTCATCTCTCTCAGAGAATTTTTTTGGAAGGAATTACTTTCTTTTTGTTTGCAAATTGCTCCTCAGAAAGTTTTGCCCAGAGCTGCATACAGCTCGGGGTGTTATTGCAGCAGTTTCCTCACAAGTGAGGCATAGCTAGAGAGCAAGTGTTTACACATTTAATATGCAACACAGCAAGTATCAATGCAGGGGTGCAGAACAGTAATAGGATATTGCTCGTGCAACTTCCTTTGAGTGTTTTTGAATGTTATTAGATCCTGGTGGGACTTGCCATTTGATAAAAGCTAAGCAAGTGGCTGGATTATGGCAAGAAGTGGGCCCATGTCATGGTAAGAACATTACAGGACATCTTGAAGATATTTATAATGACTTTCACCCTGCCCATATTTACAACAAGGCGCTACCCTTGCTGTCCCCTTATCTCTCTCTAGTTTCCTCCTGCAGTGCTCAGGCAGCCACTGCTCTCCTGGTTCTGAAGGGTGGGAACCCAGAGGAGTCATTGTGGGGAGCAGCACAGAGCTACTTCCAAAAGTCACTGAGAGAGGGAGCAGCTGAAAGCAAGCTCCCATCAGTCAAACCTGTGTCTGATGTGCAGGTCTAAAAATAATCCTGCACCGTCTGTGAGAGGTGGCAGCCCATTGCTGCCTCCAGCTTGCCTTTGCTCAGTGTGTCCTCACAAGGCACAGAGCAGGATCACTGGAGCTGACCAGGGTGAGCCTGCCTCTGCCCCCACGAGGAAAACAAGCAGCCACTGAAAAATGAAGGCAGATCCTTGTGCGTGGTGGTGTGGTGGTTCAGTGCAAATAGCTGTCCAGGCAGCAGCCTAAGGCAGATCAATATCTGTAATAAGGCTCATCATGCTCCAATAACCGCTGCAATCTGCATAGGGAGACTCATGCTGGATGAAGGGGAAATGTGTGCTCCTGAGGGAAAAGGCACTTAAGAGTAAATTCCCATTAAGTGAAAATTATTTGCTGATGAAAGATTAAGCCAGTTGGCAAGTGGACAAAAGATGGGTGTATGGCAGGGAAAGAGCACATAATGTTTTCTAATAGATTCAGCTGAGGTTTGTGGTGGTGATATTCAATGTAACCTGCACTAAAAACTGCAGTTTTGCTTCCAAGTATAGCTACTTTTTAATTCCTTTTAAAGAATTTTCCTAATATTTCCACAAAAGAAAGCCAAGACAGATCTGTTGGAAAATAGCTGGAGAGACTATTTTCGTATCTTTAATTAAATATTATAAAGAAGTACACTTCTGAGAAAAAAAATGTTATCGTGTGAGGGTTTTTTCCCAAATGTGTGGTTAGGCTGTTAGAGATAAGAGCATTTGTGATTTTCCATATAGATCTGATGAAACAGCTTTTTCATTTACATTTCAAGGAAGGAATTGGATGGGTGAATTATGCAAGAAAAGAAAATAAGACAGAAGAAAAAGAAAGAAACCAAAAGTGAGAGGAACATCATACAGCTACAAATACCTGCTGGTGTTACCCTGGAAAGAAGAGCGTTCACAGCTCGCTGTAGCTTCATGCCTGACAAACAAATTTCCACCGTTTTACTGTGGGAACAAGAGCATGCGTTATGGTTCAGGGATGGGGAGGAGGATTTCAAATTCTTTTGTTACTGAGTATTGGCTTCACACCGCTGTTAATGGCTCTTCAGATGTGCCCTGGCAAATAACTCTTCCTCGACAAAGCCGAGGAGTGGTACACCCATGCAGACAGAGCCTGGCCCCAGCAATGTCCGTGGGAGCTGGAGCTGCTGTCCCTCAGGATGCTGCTCCTGCACCCGGCGGGACTCGGCACTGGGACTGCCGGGGATGCTGGCACACAGGAAAGATTTGCACTCCCAGCACTTGCTCTGGCCACGACAACCGAAGGCCAGGGTGTGGAGGGTGTCAGCCTGCGACGCCCTGCCTCCTGCCACCGGATCTCGCAGCGCTGCCCTCCCTTCCCGGCCGGCAGCAGGCGAGAGCCAGCGAGCCCCAGCTGGAAAGGGAACAGCGTGGCCGAGACGGAGTGAGTACAACGATTTAAATGGAGCGAGTTGGACAGTTGTCAATGGAAAGGAAATTAGTTGGAATCTAAATCTAACTAAAAGAAACTACCCAGATTACTGACGCTGTAAATTGGATTAAAATTAAATCCTACAGGAAAATCGATGGCAAGTGATAAGCAAGTCAAAATGACAGCAGAAAGAGGCAGATGCTCCCTGAGAGCTTATTCAAGAGAACCAGCCAGAAGTAGAAAAGAAAATTTAATTGAGCCAATCTAAATCCAAATGGTAGAAAAATAAGGGGAAATTGCAAGAGATTAGAGAGAAAGCCCAAGGAAAATATTTTTAAGAAGGTTATAAATCAGTACACAAAACAGAAAATGGGAGGGAAATGAAAGAAAGGAAAAAGGCAATTTTAATTATGTCTTAAAGTAAGTGAAATTAAGTGCCTGGGAGTAGGTTTCTCATAGGATGCATTTGTTTACATGGAAGTAGACTTTAATTGACATGAAGATACAGTTTTTCTGAAAACTGGCTGCTTTTTTTTTTACCTGTGTGTGCTATTACAAAGCCTCTGAAATGCATACGTCCTCACTCCGTGCTCTGAAAAACACCGGGGTTTTTTCTCTCTCTTTTGCTTTACAGGTCGATCCCTTACAGAGGAGCAGCTGGAGCTGCCTGCATCCTGCCAGCCTCCCACGAGGGGCAGGACACGGGGAGCCTGTCCCAGGGTGAAAAGCTTTACCTTTCCTTGGCTGTACCCACAGTACCACTGGATGTCACTGTTGTTTCATGAAAGACAAAAATCTTACTGTGATCTTTCTGACAGATAATGTTTAGTACATAAATATATACATGTATTTATACTCTCTTTCCCACAACTTTTCTGCACAAGGATTGAAATGACAGAAATTCTGTGCAGCCTCCTGGCTCTCACTCGCATTTTTGATGACCATTTTTACAGAGACTGTGTCCATGGGTCCTTTTGTGGCACTCCAAGAGGCATCTCTTCCATAAGGGATTGCTTTCTGCTGTGGTAGAGTGTGGCAGAGCTGCCACGATAGATTTCAGTTGTTTTGGGGTTTCTTTTCTTCCATTTGTTTCATTTCCAGGGAATTACTTTAACTCACTTGACTGCAGCAGTGCTGGGGCAGAGGTGTGAGCTGCCTGTGGAGCAGCAGCATCTGGTGCTGTCTGTGTGGAGCCCAGAGAGCTGGGCACTGCCAGGGCAGCGCTGCCCATAAATCAGGATTACCCTGGAGATGTCTGCTTGCCTCCACTGTTGCAGAGTGTGCAGAGATTGACCCCAAATCTCCTGTACTGAGAGTCAGTGAGAAACTCAGACCCCATTCCTTACAGAGGAAAAAGGTCTTTTTTCTTTCCCATCAGTTGTCTGGGGTTGTATTTAGCTGGCCAAATGAAGACAAATAACTCTCTTTAGAGTCAGTGAAGAGGAACAGGCAATTCCAGGAGAGTGATTCATCCCATCTGAAAGAGCACTTGTAACAGACAGGTGAGGTAGGTAAAGGCTTTTAGGCATCTATTTCTGATGAGTAACACTGCAGAAACCTTCAGTGACCAGTCACACAAGAAGATTCCTACCCATTTTTCCTGGTATAGGCACTTCTACAGCAGGTATTTTGTGAACCAGCAGGCAGACCTTTTCTAACAATCTCCACTCCATTATTAATCATCTTTGAGGCAACCTTCTACATATTTCCCTAATGCTGAATATGCCAGAAAAGGCACATGATGCCCAGTGACTCACCCCAAACTGCCCTTCAGGAGCTCTCCTATCTCCACCCAGGGCCTGGGAATGAATCAGGAGAGCCTCAATAGCCTTACTGAAACGCCCAGGAGCTGACCCAACAATTTGGCACTATAGAAAGGGCACTGCTGTGCCCAACAAGGCTTCTGGTGCCATTTCATAACCAGTGCTGCAGCTTAGGGGAGAAAAAATAATGTTGGTGGCAGCTACATAGACTTCCATTTAGTCCCCAGAGTTTTATCTGGTGCACTGAGGACAGCAAAACTGTTGTTGCATATGACAGGACATGAAATGCAATGCTGAGAAAGTGGTCCTCTATTTGCATGAAAATAGTTCAGCTCTATAAACTGTTCTTCCTCTCACAGCCATTTCAAGCAACAGTGTTACAGGCTTCTTTAGGACAGCATCGACCAGGACTGGTCCATGCAATGAGATAGCAGCTGTGGACTTCTGTACAGAAGCCAAGTATGAGAGTCCAGCTCCTCTTAAGCAGCTCTTAGGAGGTCAGGCAAGTCTGAATAGGAGAATAAGAAATTTCTGACAGTTGCCTGTATCACTTAATGGAAGAAAATTTAAACGAGACAAAGACTGAGAATAAATGCCTAATTATTCCAGTGAGGAGTTAACATATTTGGGGCTAAAGGTCATGAATGCAGACTGGCCTAAGAGATTTGCCAATTTTAATTTAAAATTATGCTAAAACAACGAGGAGGTGTGTGCTGTGCAAATTGAACAGGAGACTCTTAAGTCCCTTCTGTTTCTAGCAGCACTCTTTTAATTTCATATCCATAAATAAAGGAGTGTGGAAAGACTGCTGTCATTTAATACACCACAGCAAAATGTCTGACTCATGCAAAGCTAGCTTCAGGGAATCGAAATGATAAGACATTTCTAAAAATAAGGCTTTATAGAGTAGCTGCTCAGCGTGGGGCTCCCCTGGGGTGTGACAGGCAATTTCTCCACGGCACAAACCTCTGCCACCGCCTGCGTCTTTCGGCTCCTGCTGCCTACAGTGACAAAGGCAGAAAAGTTGTCTCCGCAGTGTGTTCACATGCATGCCAGCTCCATCTTCTAGGTCTTGTTTTGATGGCCACCCGGAGGTTTGTAGCTGCCAGGCAGCCTCGGGCACTCCTCGGAGGTGCGCAGTGCCCCGGGGCTCCAGCCCATGCTCCCCAGGGCCGCGGGCGAGCCGGGCTTTCAGCGCAGCCTGCTCGCCATCGGGGCTGCCGTGGAGCCGGGGCTGCTGCGCTGCCTGCCCGGCCACAGCCCGCGCACCTGACAGGCAGAGCTGCAACCACATTATGTGCATGAAAGGAAGCAGTCTGCAGAGACGGGCGGGGTGTGGGGCAGGGTGAGAGTCCCCCCTCGCCTCCTCCGGCGCTGCGGTGGTTGCACGATGCCCCACGGGTGCAGGGAGCCGAGTAACATCCCTACACCCTCACCTCGTCCGCAGCTCCGGGGCTTCTCAGGACAGAAGGCAACACTAAAAATATCAGGTTTTCTATTTTTAATATTTTAATTTGTCATTGTATGAATTTCCCTAATTTGGTGCCATTATTCCCATCACTCAAAATCTGACTAGCGATTTACAGAAGGTGGAACAAACCTGATCCTTCTTTCATGTGTTTGCTTCCCAAGCTGTTTCACGGTACACGTTCCCGTGGCAGCCGTGGAGATCTAATCTGCCTCACGCTCGTGGCTCGGGCACTTGGAGATTGTCACGGGCTGGGAGCCGCTGTTCCTCCACGCTCCAGAGCACAGGGAGGCTGGGAACAGACACGGGACCGTGGCTGAGCCCTGCGCAGGGACTCAGCCGACGCGGGAGCTCCTCCTCGCGGCTCCGAATGGAGAGCCCCATTCCCGCCGGGAGCGCTTCGAGGCGGGGAAGCGGCACCCCGGGAGCGGGAAGCTGATAGCATCCCTGCGCAGCATCCTTTTAGAAAGCTTTTTGCATTTTCTGTTATCTCCACGAGTCATATGTATGCAAATTAAACACGGCTGGTAGCCGCTAAATAGGTGTTTCTTGCCAAAAATACCTGCTCTCTGGGGTCTCCATCCACTTGCGTTTGCATACTGCATCAAATACCGCATAAGACATCCTCCAAAATGTGCTGGCACTCATACTAGTATCAGGCAAGAAGTTCCCATCTCTCCCCACTTTTCCCCTTTAATCTTCCTTCTTTTTTTTTTTTCCTTTCCTTTCCCCTCATGATCTTAGGTTTTTACTTTTACATTTCTAAGCAATTAATTTTTTGGCTCCCATGTAGGATCAACAGGTGTGGAACGATTGATACGCTCCATCTGGTTGCTGCTGATAAGGTAATCCTGGGAGTTGAGGGCAATATCTCCAATAAACTTAAACCGCAGCAGCCTAATCTATTTGCAAGGAAGAACAAGCCCGGCAGCCAATATTGTTATTTCACGGGAACAATTGGGCACAGATAGCGCTTTCACAGGAGAGGTAGGAGGGTTTCACCCTCCTGTTTTTCCCCTGGGAGTGATGATTCACCCGGTGTTGTCGTACCCCCGCTTAGAAAAAGGAAAAGCTTTGCTTTGAAATTTGCCCCCCAGACCCACGACTTCTGAATCAAATCATCGCTTTGCTTCTTTACATCCCACTCATGGGTCCTTATTTAATCTTCCCCAAGGCAATGGGAAACTGTTGGCTTTGGGTTGATAATAAATGCTATTTTCTGTAACTTCCATAAAACTACGATAGCTGTTGAGTTCTGATGTGGGGTGTGACGAGAGCAGCGGGGTGTGCTTGGGGTGCCCCCTGCAGATGAAGGGCACTGCCATCTCCGCTCAGGTTTGGGTCTGTGGTGTCAGACAGGCACACTGAGAACCGCATCGCCTCCCCTTCGGGTGTTGTCCCGGTCCACGGCACGAACCACGCAGTGTCGTGCCGACAGCATCGCAAACCTACGCCTGCGCCTTTCCTGGCGCCCCTTTAATGGGATGTCAGCCAACAGCTTTGGGGTTTATTTATCGATGACTTTTGTTCTTAGCCTTCACTGTATGCTTACCCTGTTCAAATACCTCCTCTAGTTTTTCCCGAGCCAAACTCGTGCTGCGGGGTTAGCACCCGAGCCGAGCCGAGCCGAGCCGGGCCGGGCCGAGCCACGCCGCCGACAGCAGCCAGACGGCTCTGCCGCAGCTTCCCGGGGAGCCGCGGCAGTGAGCAGCGTGTTCCTTCTCCCCGGGGCTGCGGGAAATGCAGAGGGCTTTTTAAGCCGCTCTCTTCCTAGAGAAGCCAGCGGGCAGTGCTGTGGCAGACACATTTCCCGACGGGGTGATCCCGCCCGCCGCCAAGGACACTCCGTGACGGAGGCACCTGGATGCGGAGCTGCCACCCGCGCTGGACTCCATGGCCAAGTAAGGAGCACAAGCAGTGTCCCCGCAAGCGCGCCGCTGATGGCATCATTGCGCCGCACAGTTTTATCTTTGCTTCTGTCAGCCACAGCGCATTACAGCACCTGATTTAGACAGACAGCGATTGCGCTCGCCTGTATCCGGGCAGGCAGGAGCCAGCAGCGAGCCCCCAAACTGGGGGCGGAGGGGAAGCGGGAGCATCCGGGTTCTCCTTCGTGAATAGCTAAGCTTTTCCTGTTTTATAACTCAAGCTGCTGCTAGTGTCAGACATTACCCCATCTGCTGGTGAGCAAAGCAAGAAGCTCGCAGCACCGAGGGGAAGTTTCTGCATCTTATTCCCCCTACCGTGGACAGGGGTGTCTCGGCCATTTCTGGTGCCCAAGGCTCCCTAAGGGTACTGGGAGCCCCTCGTCCTGCCAACCCACTGGGGCGAATCCCTCCACCTGCTGAGGAAACCAAACACACTTTTCCTGCCCCCAAGTTTTATGTCATTCCTGGATTTACCAGATGAAAAGTTAAGATTAAACATACATAGTTGGTTCTCCAGAGAGAGCTTCATCTCTGTCACCTCCCTTCTGAATCCCCAAGGACATCAGGACACAGAGACAAGACTTTCAGCTCCCAGATAAGAAACAGGGTTGCCTCTGCCAGCAGCACTTTTAAAACTGACTCTTAAGAGAAGTGGCTCTTTCCCCTTCCTGTTGTCCTTCGGCTCAGCCGCGGGCAACCCCAGCAGGAGGACTCTAGCTGCATCCCACTCAGCATCCCAGTTTTTCCATGACCCTGCCGACTCTCTGCCACCAGCGAGCCAGTGCTCATGCTGGGTGCTCAGCTGAGCTGCTCCTGTTTGCAGCAGAGAGCAAGGGAGGAAGGAGCGAGCTTCAGTAATTACATGGAACAGTTCACGTGATGCTAACATACATGCCTTTTGGGACAAGCACAGGACACAGAGGGGATGGGAGGGGTCTGCCTGCTGTCAACACATCTCAGAATAAATGAATGAATAAAGCCAAAATGCACCTGGGTAGTTTCACTGGTGTTAATTACATAGTGGAAATGAAGGATCCATGTAAGCAAGATTCAAATCAGTCACTGATATTTAGCTCTGCTTCAGGTCCTCTCTGTCGAAGTGAAGAATGAAACAAAGAGGGGAAAACCTAAATAGTGATTAATGAAGAACAGTCCTTATTTAATCACAGCTTTCAATTCAGACTTTGTAATTTAAACTTCAGCAATTGTCTTCACAATTTTGGCATCTGCTCATCTCAGCCTACACACTATCTTTGAACTAACAGCACAGCTTATCTTCGTAATTAAGCATTCAATGTAGCAACAAAACTTCAATTTAGTGTGAGTCACTCAGCTGCTAAATCAAACAATATGTCACTAAACAAACCAGTTTCCTCCTGACCTCACAGGATGATAATAATGACTTGTGAAACCATCTTGAGATTTCCTTGGTATAATTTGCTGGTACTTTCTGACACATTCCTTTTCATAAATATAAATGGGTTCTGCATTAGAAACAAACAATTGAGAGTTGTTAATATCATGGGAATGTAAAAAGCTTACCTCAAAACCAGTTGCTAAAAAAGCAAAATAATTTTCTCCTAAGTAAGAGCTGTAAGTACAGGGCGAGCCAAAGTTACAACCTCAGTGAGTAGGTGGGGATCTGGACTCCTGTTATGGGGGTGGGCAGTGCTGGCTGGACAGGGTGGACACTCCTGGTGAAAATAGGAGCCCCATGCCTCCATATGCCAGACACATACCTGCTGCTTTGCATCACAAGTCTTCGTATGTGCAGTCAATTAATAGAAGTAATCCATAATCTTCATCTCAATGTAGTCAAGATGACATTGGTGCCATAAAGTACCTAGAAAGTGCATTTCTACACTCAACCAGAGAACAGAAATGCTGGGGTTGTTGTGCAGTCCCAGGGCAGGCTGGGCTCCCAAAACTGACACTACTGTTTCATACAGGTGAAATTTCTGAGAATCTGGATTTGGAGTCACGGTGGATGCAGGTGGTTGCTTATATTGGCAGCACTGCCTCATTGCAGGCTAGATGACAGTCACTGTAGAAAAGGCAATTACTTAGAGAAACCCTGAAAGGATGACAAATCTCATTTGTTTTGCTAATACACATTTTAAAGGTTTGATTTTGCAAACCTTCACTTCCATTAGTACCACTGGCTTCACTGGTTTCACTTCAGCAGCCCAGGCTTTTCTGGAACAGAGTCCCCACCCAGTCACTCTGAGCCTGAAAATGCTGCAAAGTTTCTGAACCATCTTATTAACAGACAAAAATGAACTGACTCCCTTTACAGTGGATGCATGATGGGTATTTTCAATTTTGTACCTACAGATTGCTCTTGCATTGTGTTTTCATGTCTGTCTTCACAACCGCAGTTATTTTTTAAAAGGTGAAAGCTGAAATATTTGTCAATCCTACGTCTCCAGGAGATGGTAGAAGCATTCTGCATGTCATGGTAAAGACAGGTCACATAGCTATAGGACTGCTCCTGCCATGATACATAGTCCTAAGGAAGTGGTACTACATGGATCACACCTCTCCCAAACACTTCAAAGAGATGATTGAAAGGCAGTTCCCTCCAAACTCATATCAATATTTCATCAGTAGAAAACAAAGTAATTTCATCCTACCCCCTCCAGCCAAAATCAGTTCAACCATTATGCATAGCAGGTTTGGGTTGGGAGAGTGCTCCAAGCTTCACTGTGTGCTCACCCAGGCCACCACACCTGGTGTGGAACAGGGAATCACAAGCAGATGGGTGTCGGGACAGTGCACATCCTGACACCAAAGTCACATCCTAGTTCAAGTTTTTTCCATCCCTGCACGTTTTCTCCACCATCTCCTGAATGTTTCTAGGAATGACCCCTGGTCGGAGAACCAGCCTCAGGAATTTGGGGATTCATCAGCAGAACTTCTTAATCAGAGACCACATGAGTGGCCTCTCCACTTCCAAAGAGACATAGCTTTGTGAGGACACTGCATCTGTTTGTCCCACCTCTGATAAATTTACCTGTAAAAAAAAATAGAGTGGCTGGGAGATTTCCTCACAGAGCTATGGCTGTAGGCACAGGACAGGCCCAGTGGAAGTGAGCCTTCAAAGCAGTCCTGTAGTGTTGTCAGAAGAAAAGTGGGTCAGAGCTTGCAGCTTAAGTCGCCTGGGACTTTGACTTTAATTAAAGTGTGAGGTATCAGCACTCCCTCTCACCCAGACATACAACAGAGGGGATGTGCTGCTATTACTGCTCACAGATTCAAACTCCCAGGGTGGGAGCTCCTCTTCCCTGGCTGCCTGCCTCAAGTCACACAGAAACTGCTCTTGTGATTTTATGAATCCATTCAACTGATGCCCAAATGACATGCCCGGTGGAATGACACAGAAAGGAATTTCCTTTACACTGCTGACCAGAAGAAAGCTCCCCAGAGGGAGATGCCATGTTATCCAGGCAGTTTTACCTCCACAAAGTCCTTGGCTATGGCAGTGCATGACCCTGGGAGGTCCCTGTGGAAGCCACCAGGCCACTGCAGGGCAGGGGAACAAACTGAAGCTCCAGTCTCTTCAAGCATAAACAGGTATTTCACCACAAATTTCCATGGCAGCTATGTAACAGATTGAGTCTTAACAAGAAAGGTTGTTAAGCATCTGAGGGCAGTAAAATGCTGACAGGGAGATGTGTGGGATGCTGGAGCTGGCGGCAGGAGCCGGGAACTGATGTCACAGTGAGTGGTGAGCTAATAGATTACCTCATTTTTACATTTACAGGAGATGGATATGACAGCCTTAAAGAAAAGAATTTCCACTGCTTTGGGCAAAACAGCATTTTGCCCAGCCTGGCAGAGTTAGTACAATTTCACACATCTGTTTATGTAGTGTTCTACCTGTGCCAACTCTCACAAGTTTTCAGCTTTCCTTTAATATTCTGTGTTCTTCTAAGGTCTCAGTTCCTGGAGATAAGGGGCATCCTTAGCATTTCAGTTTCTGCTTTATTTTATAAATTTTAGACAAAAATAATTTTTAAAATCCTCAACTGCAGTATTTGAACTCCATTCTCATAATTTGAAGGATGAGACCATATGTTTCAGTACTTAACTTTCAAAATATTTATTGATGCTACAGAAAGGACTGAAAAGCTAGAATGTTGTGACTCACATGCCAAGTATGATTTTTAAGTTCTGGATGGCGTGTACAGCCTTGTGCAAGTGTTAGTCTATTTCTAACTAGCCTGTATTAAGTAACTGCCATACCAATGGTAACTCTCCTTCCTTTGGAGTTTTTAATTAACTTAAAGTTCTCTTCATTTGGAAGGCATCCATTAAGTCCAGTCATCATTTGAATGAAGATGATAAGCCCTCAAGTACACCAATAATTTACAATTTTTATTTCTTACTCAGAGTGAAATGAAGTTTTCGGTAAATCATGACCAGCCTGTAGAAGTAGCTGAGTGGAAATCCACAACTTACAAAACCTGTTTTATTAGGTAACTGTGGGTTAAGTGCCCCTGTGCTGCCCAGATGGTCTCACAGCTGCTCAGAGGCAGTGCTGCCCTTGCCCCAGGGGACATGTCCATGGCTCATGGGGCAGTGTCACTCTGACAGCTCTGCTGGGTGCTGCAGCAAGTGGTCTTGCAAACCTCACAGTTCACATCTCTTCCCCAGCCGGAGGGGAAGGAGAATTGGCACCTTCATGAGTGGTTATAACTGCAGTTGGCTCTGCTTTCCTCCCTTTGCATCCATAAGCCTTGACAAAATGCCCTGGATATGGTGGACAGGTAGCTGCTGCTTAAATATCAGCAGATGCTGCCTAGTTCAAGAACAGGAAGTTTGTTGAGCTTTGTGTTATCATCAGCAGTTTCACTGCTCAGGAATCCAAAAGCGTGTGTACAACGTGACCGAGCTCTGGCAGGTTTGCTGTGATACTCCTTTGGCCAAAGAGTAAATGGGTAAGTGCTATCAGAACAGTGACAGCACACAGCAAGGAAACCAAAATGCATCATAAATCTGTAGAGTTGCAAGGCACCCATGCTCACAGCTGGCACAGTTCAGGATGTTGAATGGCTCAGATTGGATACCCGTAAGGACAAGCAAATTGGTAATTACAGCACCTGATTTAGACTGTCACCATGCCACATGTCCTAGAACATTTAGTCACCTACTTTGCATGTGTACGGAGACGCACCAATTTTAGGAACAAACATTTAAGGTGGAGCTTTTTTAATTATTATTTTTAAATGAGGCACAGCACAGCAGACAGTATTTGTGTTCGGGGCTTTGACACAGCCCATCAAAAGCAAAAGTTAACAAGGCTGGCTCCATTGTAGGGGTAGCACAAAACACATTTAAGATATGAGATTGAATTTCATATCTTGGGGGGCTACTTTAAAAAGATGATCTAACAGCCAGCTAGTCTATTTTGCAGCTGGGATCACTTACACTCCCTTGGCAAAGTGTTATGGCCATGCTGGCATCTCCTCAGCCTGCCTTCATTTCATTTTTTTCTTCAGCCTTTTGATGAGGAAACCAATTGCAATTTGGGTTGTGGGTACAGGTGAGGTACAAGGAGAAGGTCAGCCAAGGAGAAGGGCTCATCCTGCTGTCTTCTGACAGTCATGCACCATCTGGGAGTAGGTTGGTATACACTGTGTGCACGGTACCCCAGTGTCGGGTGAAGCAATCATGACCAGACTTACGCTGTGCAAGGGAGAAAACACATGGCATAGTCCTCTAGATTGCCTCAATCCAGAAAGAAACTGCTTTATTTATTCTTACTTTGAGGGAAAATAAAGAAGCCTTACAGTTCTAAGAAGAGTTTCCCCATCTTTTATGATGTTGTTACATTAAGCTGTTCCAGTTATCCTCTCCTAAATTTACAAGTAGCTCTGTATCTTTGACTACCTGGGTCTTTGCATGTGGTTGAATTCAGCATGAGATAAATCCATATCTATATACATGTGTCTGTGAGCTAAGCATGTAACCCACACTACAGCAGCAGAAGTTGATATTGTTGGTGAATTGTTGGGTGTGGCTGAGGCTGTCACAGATTTGGTTTCCCTGGCAGAGTGGGCTTCATCCAAGAGCCAGACTGCCCACAGCCATGTTGGTTGGTTGGGAATCTGGCCATGGGACTGGGTCAGGCATCTCTGCTCCCCCTCATCCCAATGCAGCTCACTGGCTACATCTCATCCAGATCTCACGGGCTACATCTACATTTCAATGTCTCACACAAAAGCAGAATCCCACTCTGGATGATGTGTAGAGTTTCCCCTCCTCTGGAAACCTTGCAGGGCCTGGATTTCACAAACACTGTACTGTCATGCCTCCACCTAGGGCTGTAGCTGACCAGCATCCCCCAAGGACCAGGACACTCCTGGACATCCCTGCCAACTTCCCTGGCTCAGTGGGGGCTTCTGGCATTGCACTGGTTAAATGAAGGCTTTGTGCTTGCCTGAGGCTGCATCTGAGCCCCAAGTGCAGTTGTCTTTGAATGGAACAAGTACATGATTAGCTGGGTAGCTTTGGCATTTAGCAAGCAAAATCTTAGGCTGAAAATAACTGGTTAATAGAATGATTTAAACATTAGGCAGAGAAAATGCTGCTTAAGCAAAATTATATAATTTTCAGTCTTTTACTGAACTTTGCCATCTACTGTGGTGCTTTCACAGAGAGTCACCCCTCTGCCTCTCGGCTTTTGTGGAATACTATATTTTCTTAGGAGCCTTCAAAACCTGTATAATTAACATTGTTTTCTGTTCCCCTGACATTTGTTTAGCTATTTTGTCAGTAACCAACTGGCAGTGAAGTGTCCTGGACTCAATTTCTAAGTGCTCCAACGGAAAGCACTCGATGGATACCAGTTTAAGACTCCATCTGGCCCCCAGGGAAGCCTGCAGTGCCCTGCCTGTGTATCACAGAACACCAGTGGTGCTCACCCACCAGCAAAGGGCTCCCAGTGTGCACCCAGCTGCACTGGCTGTGCATCTGCTGGGCCACCACGGGCGTGCTGCTGCTCACCCCAGGAGCACCAGCCATGCCCTCCCACCCGTGATCTGTGGTATTGGTGTGCTGTGATGGCATAAATACCTGTCTGGCTCTAAGAAGACATGTAAAGCAAGAATGTTTTCTCCAAAAAGGCCCTATGAATTGTACCTGATAGCAGGCAGCTTCCAATATGCATCCCTTATACCTGGGATGAGTGTCAGCTTTCAGGGCAATTTATAAATACTGCCAGACTAGGCTAAGTGCCTCCTAGCTGATTTGGTTTATTCTATCAGTAAATTTGCCTACACTCCTGAGGAAGTAATGCTGAGCTGGCCAGACTGGCTTTCTGCATGACGAATCTGGATCCACAGACCACCTCTCAGTTTGTGACTGTTCAGAGCAGTCAAAGTAGGAAGATGTGATGTTGCTAATTTCTCAGGGGCCATGCTAAATTTTCAAAGGAAGCAAAACGTCTACATAATGTTGTCATTGACTGTTACCAAGGGGGGGCTTGTACTGTAACAATTGACTAAATTCCAGTTTTGGATTAGGGGAGCAACCAATGGAGCAATTTCATTGCTTGTCTATTACAGAATGCCACAGGAGGGCAACCTGCCAATTGTAATTTGTGCTGAGGGATGGTAATAGAAGTGCGAATGATCATCCATAAATAGGGACTGTAGGTATCAGAAATGTCCTCTCCCTGTGTACTGATTTTGGCTGGGATGGAGTTTATTTCCAGTGTAGCAGTCCAGATGGTGCTGTGCTTTGGATTTGTGACCAAAACAGTGTTGACAATACACCAATGTTTTGGTTGTTTCTTAATAGTGCATACCTTCTATACCTGTTCTTTTTGTCATGCTTCTCCCTCAGCAGTGGCCAAGATCCTGGGCAGGGACAGAGCTGGGACAGCTGACCCTAACTGACCAGAGGGATAGCTCATGTTGAATTAAGTGGTCCTCAGCAACAAAATCTGGAGGTAAAAAAGAAGAAAGGGGGTATATTTGGTGCTTGCCTTCTCAAATAACCATCTTGTGTGATGGAGCCCTGCTTTCTTGGAAATAAGAAGTTTTGACTCTGGGATCTAGGAATTGCTAGTCTGATAGAAAAAGATGTGCTCTGTATCTCAGAAGGATGCACTCACAAGGGTCTGTTTCTCAAACAAAGCAAAACTTTTAATCTCCATCCACATCTACACCTCAAAAAGATTAAGTCCGAAAATGCACAGAAGCTTGAGCTCTTTAACCCTGCTGAGAGCAGTGGGTGCTGGATGGATTTCAGCACTGGGGTATGAGCGAGCTCAAGCAGCAATGCCAAATGATGTTTGCACAGTGGCTTGGACACATTGTGATCTGCTTGCTTCTGTGTCTTTCAAAGTCACTTCTTTGCAGTGTCAAAGGTATTTCTTTTCATTGTCACCAGTTTGTTAGCTCCCGTGAAAAAGCCATGGAGTTGGATTTGATGGGGATTGCAGAAAACACAGAACTGGCTGTTTTCCTTCAAATCCCTGGCAGGACTGAATTGGCAACGTGGGCAGCCATAGCAGGAGGAATGGCTAGAGCCCTGTCCCTTTCCATGGCCACACAGGCTCCTCTGCCTTCCCTCCTCGCTCTGCCCCTGCCTCTTGGATACAGGATTATTCGTATTTTCTCAAACATTACAATGGATCTTTCTTTGAGTGGATCAAAATGTGAATGATTGCACAATTTTGAGAAAATCTAGTCTGATATGGGCCTAGTGTTAATATTTTCAGAAAATAAAAAGATAGAAATAAAATAGAGTCAGTGTCAGTAGAGAGTATTCCACTGCTTTTGCTACAGGAGTACTGTAACCTCTTTTAAGTTATATTAGAGAAAGACAATAAATATTCTAGAATCTTGAACTTTAAGCTGTTGTCTGCATCTGTCCAGTCATCCTTGGTATTTCTGCCGTGTCCATGTCTGTGCCTGTGCTGTCTGTGCCTGTTTTCTGTCTGTCCCTGAGATTTCTCTTGTCTAATTTAGGAAAATTAAAATGCAAATATTTCAGCTGAAATAATTACCTCAGTGAAAAATCAGTGGCTTAAGACAGTCCTTAGGAATTCATTCCCACCTAAGGCAGGCATTTGCAGAGGACAGGTAGCTAAACTCCCACCCCAGAGGCTTCCTGTTTTGAAGTGCCACTCATTGTCCAGATGAGGTTCCCTCTCTCCTCTACAGCTTTCTCTGCTCATCCACAGACAAGGAAAACATCGTTCCCCTGCAAAACAAACAAACAAAAAACAAACAAGCAACAAACAAACAAACAAACAAGCATGCACCTCTTTTTTAATTCCTTAAGAGTGGCTCTGGGGAGGACAGGAGGGAGGCAGGGTTGCCCAGGGCTCTCTCGTGACTACTGGGAGCCCCATGGCTGCAATGCCACCTTAGGGTGTGAGCCCAGAGTCACAGCAAGTCTGGGGACCTGACAGACTCTTTGTCATTTAAAATGTTTCGATCACAGCAGCAGGAGGTGAAGTAACATTCCCGCAGGGAGGAAGAAGGTGGAAGATGTGCTACCAAAACACATTGCCATCACCTTATGAGAGTGATGTCCACCTGTGATGACAAGAGTGAATGAGGCAAGTTCACACGTTACTATGACAAAGCCATATCAAATTTGGCCAGACTTTACCTTCTAAACTAGAATTTTTTGCTATTTGAATCCTGTTTTGTCCCATGACTGAAATGGCAAGGAGCAGAAGATGGCACATAACTGTGTCATGATTTTCCCCAGATCCAGAGAAGAGATTTTCACATTTCAAATGTAAACTAAAGGGGTGTCAGGGAGATGCTGCAGCTGCCAAAGCAGAGCCAGCCCTGGCATCTCCATCCCTTCCCCTGGCAGATGCTCTGTGATGCTCTCCCATGGCAGAGCAGAGAGAAACCTGCACTGGGCACCCAGGTACCAGCACGTGTGTTAGAGCACAACTTCTTTTACTCACTGCTCGCCCCATGGGCCAGTGGAGACTGGTTTCAGAGAACACCTCCTGGGCAGGCACATACATCTACAGTGCTTGCCCTGTCACATAACTGCTTGTCTCTGTAGCTGTCATGTTGTGGAGGTTTAGTGGCCTTTTAAAATTGCTATATTCCAAGTATTCTTGTTTGGCATCTGAATTTATAAGGGTGAAATATGAAGTTAAGAAATTGGGGTTTGAACTAATCTCAGTCTGGCCTCTTACTGAGCTCTCAGCTGAATGTCTCTTAGTGAAAGCTTTCTTTCAACTCATTGAAAGATGCTGTGATCTGCCTTGGCAACATCTTATTAGAATGCCAAGAACAAGATCAACGCTGTGCTGTGATTTCCATTCCTGTGCTGTAAGTGTCTGACATTTGCTCACTCCAGCCCTCCTGCCACCACACACTGGACTTCTGAAGGTCCCTTCCAGCCTAAATGAGGCTCTGATTTTATGGCTGCTCAAGCACAGACTTCCATACACAGCTCTGCAGTTTGAACTGAATTACTCCTAATGAAGGCATTTGTTAAACATGTCCTTTTAGGGTATGTCAATGCTTTCTGGTTTCTTTCCATAGACATTTCCTTGAATAAAATATCTCACAGTCTTTATTCTAGTTACACAAAAGATTTATGGACCTCTTGTTCTGATATGAGTAAAGAGAGTTATTATTTATGAAAATGAGGGAGTGATGATTAATATTTTTCCTGTTTTGTATATTGAAATGAAATCTAATAAGTATTTCTGTATTTATTTTAGCACTATATTGCCTTCTAAATTACATGTGCAAGGAAAATTTAGAGACCTTTGCCACTCTCGGTATCTCATTTCTTCCTTCCCAGAAACTAACATATCTTGGTATTTCCATTGTTCTTTCCCCATCACGAGAATATCACTGATGCAATTTTAACCACATCTTGGTGCCTCTTTTTCATTATATGGTTTACAACAACTCAAGGTCAGGGGGCAATTTTTCATAGGGAGGCACATCAGCTGAAGGAGGAAGAATTGGTATGCTTTGAACAATTTACTTTGCAACAAAGCAGATTTGGAGTATGACTATGAGGGCAGACTGGAAGAAAATGAATATTCCTCATAAATTTTCAGTGGAAACCCAACTTCAGAGGTGACTGAATGAACTGGTCCTAAGCCCACTTCTCTCCCTCAAATCATGACTGAAATGCACATTGTCTCATGCTCTTTGCTCAAAGACAAAAACTTGAAGCTCTAAGAAATACCATCTCCTGACCATCTGGAACCTCACTGAACTCTGGCTCCTTTTGCCTTCCTGGAGGGGCCAAAACTCACCCTTGCAAAGGCTGTGGGCTTCCCTGTCACCTTGCACGCCATCCCCACTCACAATGAGTTTTAGTTCCTCCTTGTGCACAGCTCAGGTGACAGCAGCCCTGCAGCTCTGCCAGGGCTGCCTCTGCCACCCAAACCTGCCCATCTCCATTTTATATAGCATTAAAAACATTCTCATTTTGCTAATTTCATAGTAAGTGCATGCTTTGAAACTGAGGCAGAAAGAGGATGTAATAGGTATGAGAGAAACAGCTGCCACTATGAAAAACATGGTGCCAAAGCCACAGGTTGAATTCCAAATGCAAAGAAAATATGTGTGACTCCAAGGGTTTTGGCCATGGGGAGGAGCAACGGGTGCTGCTCCACTCTCCTGTGCTGTCATTCCCACAGTGGGTGAATAAAAAATATTTTAAAAGACTTCATTTTGTTTTAAGTCTTTTGTGTACAAATTTTGCAGAGTGACTCCCAGCTGTTGTAGGTGGAGCCCTGCTGAATAACTGCTTACCTTGTAAAAGCTGTCACTTATAAAACGTTCTAAAGTGATTCTCGCTTTGATCATAATGTTTTCAGTGATATCCTCTTCAAACAGTAGCTGCTACATACACTGATCATCTTAAAGAATACCTTTTTAGGCCTATTTTATGCTTTTATAGTGTGTAGGGAAAGAAGGTGGCTCCAAATTTTACAGTATTTACACTGTGGCATGTGGCATTGCCTCTTTTAGTTACTACTCTCCCACTGTTAATTCCTGAATATTTAATTTTCCTGTTTGGCTGCTATCAGGAATAGGGCTGGAGTTCTCTAGGACTCTGAGAAGTTTTTCTCACTTGTTCAGGGGCCACTTTCCATTTGCAGCTTGTATTTTGTCTCCTGCTCACCTGCCATTCCTGCAGCAAGGGTAAGGCATGGCCACCTGCACGGCTCGAGAGGATTATGGGGGCCCTAGCAAGGTCTGGCACCTCAATGCCATCAGCACCCTGGCATCAAACCTTCAGCTATTTCTTTAAAATTAAATCCCCCACTTTTCAATTCTAAATCTGTGCTCACTAACTTGTAGGCAAGATGCCCTCTTGAAGTACAAGGAAGAGTATGGAAGTAATAAGGAGCTGATGTGCCCCAGCTGTTACATCCCCACTGCTCTCTCTGCTCTACTTTCATTCCTTTACCCTGAGCATTTTGACAAAGACCAGCTTCTGCTTTTATGATGAGAGCCCCAGAGCTGCACGCAATGCTCAGGTGGATACTATTCCTTTTCCCTCTGCATCCACTCTTGTTTGAGAAGATGATTTTGTGGGGATGGAAAGTGTGGTGCTTGCTAGCCCATACCTTAGACAGCTTGGTTAAATGGTCCCATCCTCCCACTGCCTACAACCTACGTGACTTTATGTTTGTTTGCAGACACATTATCCTGAATGTTAAACTTTTTTTGCTGTCATTCTCTACTTGCAGGGTCTCAGAAAGCACCAGAACATGAGCTGTAGATGCTGTGGTTTTGTTTTGTATGATGAAGATCCTTGAGCCTCACATGCCTTGCACCCAAGCAGAGCCCAAGGAGTCCAAGAGTTGCTCACTGGAGAAAAAGAATAGCATTTTAAGCCCTCACCTTTGTTTTTTATCCTGTTCTTCACCCTTTGCTGTCCAGTGCTTGCAAACCCAGAAACATGCAGTGGTGACTTGCCCTTCCCATGCCATGCCTGCTCAGAGGGGACTGCCCCATGGGTGTGATGAAGGGCTGCCCACAGTTCTCTGCACCAGGGCTGTTCTCAGTGCCTGTGCCCGCCCTCTGCAGCCCTCGGGGGATGAGCTCCACTTGCACTCTGATCGCCTAGAACCGAGGTGTAAAACACCTGCCCTGGAAGCACAGGCAGTTCCTTTTTTTCTGATTACCAAAATGTCTGCTGGGCAACACAGTAAAGAGGAGAGGCATAAATACTGTGTAGCATCCTTATATATTCACTTACCTTGCCTCTCTCTCTTCTATTGTTTTGTAACCATCATATAAATAGAGGAATTTTTCCTTCCACTGCTATCCACGTCTTTTACTTTATGTTGCAATAGACTTGGAAACCACTTGGGGGAACTTTTCCATTTCAGTTAATTGCAGGTAAAAGACTGTATTATTAAAAATACGTACTGATCTGACTCAGCTGCTTTTATGATCATTGCACATCACAGAAATCCAGCAGATTTCACTAAGAAATGTCAAATACTTAGGACATTTGCAGATAAAGCATTGTTTAGATTTGTTACTCTGATCGTATAGTTTGGGAAAGTTTGAGTGAGTGCCTAATTAAGCATTGATCTGGCACTGAAAGACCTCTTTTAAAGTCTTGAACTGTATCGTGACCTGCGCAAATGGGGATATAGTATTCAGTTGCAGAACAGGACTTGGTGGTGCTATGAACAGTTAGAGTAACGTCACGATATAAATTGTTCGGCACAAATCAGGGTAGGTCCTGCGTGGATTTTCCCGCTCACGGCTCCCTTATTAAAACAGCGTTCGGGCCTCCCGGGCAGAAGGTGCGAGCGCAAGGAGCGCGGGCAGCAGCGCGGAGCCGCCGCGGCGCCACCAGGGGGCGCGCTGCCCCGCGGCCAGCCTGGGAACGCTCCCGAAAATCCCGAAATTCCCGAAATTCCGCCCGCCGGGGCGGGACCGCGCGTCCTGCCAACACGGGCTCCGGGAGCGGCCTCTGCGCTCGGTGCTCAGTGCTCTGCGGCACCGCGGCGCTGCAGGGAAGTGCCCCTGTCCGGCACTGGCAGCCCTTCCTCTGCCGGTCACTCCCGCTTTCCGGCCCGGCTGCGGGAAGCCGGCACTGCCCCCGTGCCTTTCGCCCGCCGTTCAGTTCTGCCCCCCGAATGTTGCCCTCTGTGCTGCTGCCGTGTGCAGCCTTGCCCGGCCAGGCTGCCCAGAGTCAGGTACCAGGATCACAGCACTTCTCATGCTGGGATGTTCTCCCCACACTCCAACACAGCAATCCAATAAGCTTCCAACAACGGCAGGAACCAAAAATTACTCAGTATGAGGCCCAGTCACATCCCTTTACTCCTCAAACTGCGTCTAAATTCTAACCTTACTTAAAACAAATGGTCAATTAAGGCCTTTACTGATGCATTTTTACAAATATCTAAATACCTTTACCTGTGGCAAATCATGAAATCTCTATCTATGTTCCAGTGAAACCAGTGGAGCTAGGTCCGTGGCTGAGGTTAAGCGTGCACCTGGTTGCTATCCAGGACTGGGGCCCCATCATCTTCCTCTTCCTCTTCCTCTTCCTCTTCCTCTTCCTCTTCCTCTTCCTCTTCCTCTTCCTCTTCCTCTTCCTCTTCCTCTTCCTCTTCCTCTTCCTCTTCCTCCTCACCTCGTGGGGCCATGAGGGGAAATGCTCTGAGCAGAAGTTTTCTTTGTGAGGATATTGAATTCTGTGGCAGAGGCACCAGTGTCAGCCCCTGGGCCAGTGTCCAGCAAGTGACTGGAAGAAATGAATGGATCTGTGTGAGAAAGGAAAAAGAGAGGAGATGAAAGGTGGGGAGTGGAGAAGAAAGGGAAAAGAGGAGGAGAGGAGAGGAGAGGAGAGGAGAGGAGAGGAGAGGGAAGAGGAATAAGTGGCTCTTCCTAGACCTGTGAACATCTTTCAAGAGCCTTGTCAGAGGATACCAGAGGGACCACCAAAGTCTATTTCTCCCTCCTCCACCCCCCAGGGAGAGAACAGACCTGCAAACAAGTGCAAGGAGTAATAGTCACAAAGGATTTTGTTATGTCTTTGCCATAAAGTAACTCTCCAGCATTGAAAACAGGAGACTAAATGCAACACATATATGCAATGATAATTCCAGTATTTAGTTTTCATTTCCCTGTTTAGGAAAAGGAAGTCTGATGTTCACTTGCACAAATCATTGCTCCCTTGGGAATTGTGTACCTGCAGTGTAGCTGAGACATTTCATTGTCTTGTGTTATTGAACCTGAGGCACACTGTGCTGCCTGAGTGCTGTTGAATAATCTGGGGGTGTCATGTCAGCTTTTTAAAGGCAGAAGAGCATTTCTTTAGGCTGCAATGAAAGGCTTTAAACCACAGCCACCAATGCAAAAGAGACTTGCTAGACCTCACTGACAGCCACAAGTGAGGGAAAAGCTGCCCAGAGGGAGCAGGGAGGAGGCTGAGCATCAGCAAGCACACACATCCTCTTAGAGAAGGGAAGGTTGGAGAGCTGGGGAGAGGAGTATCTGTCACTTTGCTGCTATTTGAGCACTCTGCATCCAGCAGCCCAGCTGATAAAAAGCAATCAGGACAGGGGTTTGATGGCCTAAACTGCTGCTTCTGTGGAAAGTGGATTTCATCTAGGTGTCCCAACTGCCTGGCTGTGGGAGATGCTCTGAGAGAGGGACATGCACACAATCACCATGGAATATTTACATACTGCTTTCCTTGCTGAAGCCAGGCAGCACTGCTCTTTGCACTTCCCACAACAGAGACAGCACTCCCCTGGAAGGGGGAGCACCACAAGGAATGCTCTGGCTTCTCAGTTTAGCCACTTCTTGAACCATGACCAGTGCTGATGGTCCTTTCCTCTGGCTTCTTCTTCCAAGATACATATATATATATACATACAAAGTTACAGTTATTTTTAAGGTTGGGTTTTTTTGTAATAAATATGATTTTGTGGTCTCTGTCAGGTCATGGGATAAACCTCAGGGAGTCAGGGCAAGCTGGGCTTACACAGATGCCTGTGGTGGAAGGTCATGATTGGGATTAGCAGAAATTTGCACTATAAAGACTTGGCTTTGACTGGACCATTAGGGGATTTCTGCCCAGGAAAAAAAAAACAACAGATTGGCACTTGGTACCTCCATGGTATGACTTTACACAGTTAACAGGAATCAAAAGAAATTACCATGCTGGAGCTCAGAGGCCCAGAGCTGTCTGACCAGCTCTTGCCACGGTTCCAGTTTGCTCAGCAGCATTGGGAGAACTGTAAAGAAACTCCTCAGCTTCTGACTGGGACATCTTGAGCTTGAGGATTTATATCACCCTTTGAAATGTTTGAGTCACAGAAAACATTATTTCTATTATGACAAATTTTTGAATAGAGATTGAAATGATAATTTTTCTTCTTGCTGTAGGAGTACACGTTTTCCTTTGCCTCCTAGTCTAGAGGCTTAGGGTTGCCTGGTTACTCTGACTCAGAAACTCTGTAAGGTGTCTCTTGGTGAAGGAGCAGATACAATTTGCCAATTAGAGAAGCTTGATTTGTCATCTAAATGTAGAAATCCTTAGGAAAAAATAACCATTTGAGGAGCAGTTGCACAGAATCCACAGTGAGAAAACTCTCAGAATGTACATTGGTACTGAACATTGCTGGTTTGCTTATTGTAGAAGCATGAAGGTCATTAATAATATATGCAATAATTAGGAATGTTTTTCAGTGTTCAATTAATAGAATCATGTTCTTAGCATATATGAATTGCAAATGTGATCAGAAAAGCATTTTTGTTGAAGAATTTCCCCATGGACTAGTGCTATGAAAAGACTCCATTCAGCCAGCAATCTGTTCATCTTGGGCTGGAGTTGAAGGTACATGATACATTCAGGTGAGGGCCCCAGCACAGCCAGCTAAAGCATGTCTTATCTGCTTGTAGCACATGGCTACATATGTATTTCTATATAGTACATGTGAGCCTATAAATGTGTGCAGGTATTCTTACAGTTATACATTTGTGCTTATTTGGAAATTTGTGATTGTAGGAATGATTTTTCTTTGTGAAGTTCCTTTAGAACTGAAGCCATGTAGTTTCAACAGTTGCTCCATAGATGCCTTTTAGTTGTTTGCATTTTGATGCATCAGAAAACACTTCAAGAACAAGGAGGGTTATTTAATGGTCAGGAAGGTGAGGAATGTTTGATGAAAAAGTCAGATCTGTGGACCAACAGTTTTGCTACCCAGGGACCAGAAAGGCTCAGCTAGCGTAAACTCTAAAAGGTCAGAATTTGATTTAATGAACTGAACTTTCAAGGCAAGCAGTGTTTTTCCTACAGGATATCCCCTCAGGCTTGCTTTATTCAGATAGCAAAAAATGCAGATAAAATAGACTGACGAAAACGTCCTGGTTTGTGTATCTTATCATGTTTTTAATCAAGTGTCACCACTATACGCTTATGGTTAAATTTTGGATACCTCACGCTGTATTCAGTAGGGGTAGGGCATTACCTGTTTCCTTTACAGCCTTATGTTATGCTCAGTACCCTGTCCCACATGAGCAGGATCTGAATCATTGTCTGCACCTTGTGCACCACGTCTGCTCACAGTCTCACTTTGGACACAGCCCAGCTGCAGTGGGCGTAAACACCTCCACGCTGTCGGCATCTCCCTCTTCTCAGTTTGCTTTTTTCAGCTCTTAAAATGCAATGGCTGCAGCAGGGAAACAAAAAGCCACAGGTGTCTGTCCTTATTATCAACAAATAGGGGTAACTCAGGAAAAATATACATCACCCAGGGTTACTTTCAGAGGTATATAACTCACTGTAACAATCATTTTAAATGTGAAATGGTGAAACTGTTAGGTAGTCATGGTATCAGGAGGTTCTTGGTAGAACTTTGATAAAGCAAAATGGTGGCTCTCTTATGTAAATTTGTTGGATTTTTGTGGTTTGGGTTTTTTGATTTTTTGGTTTTTTGTTTGGTTTTTTTCCCAGAGTCAATTGCAGTTAATGAAACCATCACAATACATTTATTTTCAGCCAGGCACAAGGAAAACCTACAATATTATCTACAAGAATGATATGTAATCTGCTTAGTAAGGACTGTGGGAAAAGTACAATAAAATGAGATTAATCTGCAGATAACACTGCCCTCCAAAAATATTTACATTAAAATAGAAGAAATGGAGAGCAGTTCAGGAAGCCTTACTGCAGCAAAATTGCGTGAGCAATGAGGTGGGACATGCCTTGCAGAGAGTGGTGGTTGGCAGGAATAATTGGAGTTTATGTTAATCTGAATTAGTTCTGCCACTTAAAAACTTGGTTTGCAGTCCAAGTGCTTGAGGGGGATCATGGGTGGCCTGTGGCTGCTCCTCTCCTATGCTCCCTGAGGGGCCCTCCAGGCTCCACAACCTCCCAGGACGGGCAGGACCCCAAGTCTGGCACTGGCACAGCAGTGGCAGCAGGGAAGGGAACAGGGAAAATTAGATTAGGAAGAATCATAGAATGGAAAAGAAAATGGCATAAGAGATTGCACTGGGAGTTTGCTTTTGCAGATCACAAATTGTCAATCTGAGACCAGAAAAAGGAATTGAAATCTGGTCACCACAAGAAAGCAGGATTTAACAAGAGGAGAGTGAACATCAGGATACAGATATTGTGAGGGGGGGCTACCTGCTGACAGGCTGCTCCTTCTGTCATGGTCAATGATGACCTATTTGTGTTCTCCCTCTAGGACTCTCCACTTGGTTCCTCTCTGAGAACTCTCAGTCAGAGGTGTATTTATGTTTCTATATTAAGGTTCACTCACGTTAAACATTATTATTCCAACCACTATTATATTTTTGACTGGTATATCTTATGTTCTATTTTCTGAAGATAATATCCATGTTAACTCTTGGAGTCACAAAATAGAAGGAATTTCATCAACCTATTTTGTATGCTTTCACTGACCTCATGTGTGCAATATAATTTGTCTCTACAGAGAGTTTATTTAGGAGGACTTAAAAGAGAAAACTGCAAATCAGAGATACATTATATTTGTATTCCTGTCTGTAAAATCTCTTTATTTATTAAGAATTACATTTGTCTTGAGTGAGAAAATGGTCTCACATCTTTTACCAGTCATGTTTTGACTTACAGAAATTGCCATTTCCAGTTTGTCTTTCTCCAGCAGATGACCCAAACATGGTATTTACAGAATTGTGGTGCTCCCTGTTGAAGGGGAGGAAGGAAGAGATAACACTCAAGTGGAAAGCCCAAGCATAAGAAGGATCTGTTTTTACCCCAAATTCCTCAAAGCATCAAGTGCATCTTCATAACATGGTAAGTATCAAGGTACTCCAGGAAGATTCATTTAACAAAACCACCTGAAATGTACACAAACCCCATGCAGAAAATAAATTCAGTTTCAAACTTGGATGTAAAAAATTTACAGAGAAATAAAAAAAACACAGTGGATAGGAGGCTGGCTTCTCAAGCCCTGAGGTATTGACAGTCTCCCATCAGAATGAGGTAAATAATTATATTGTTTTTAAAATTATAAATTATTTTGAAAAGACTCTTGCCTCAGTGTTGGCCTAAACTGCAGCCCTTGGAACAATCAGGCTGGTGGCAAGCTGCCCTTTCCTGCATTTCTGATTTAATTTTAATACAAGAAAAGGGATTTTATTATTGCTCTTTCTTGCCTAATGAATAATCAAAGTTTTTCACATCTTTGGATGGAATCATGCTGGGATCAGTTTTTTTCCCTAGTTTATGCCCACTATTAATGCATTCACATATGAATGCATTCACAGCCTCACAGGGGGGTAACATTAGTTGAGGCTCAGAGAAAGAATAAATAAACTAATATGAGACAGCTCTAAATACACATCCACATACATAGCTGTGAGGTTCTGGCCTCATAATTGGAGATCCTTTTTACAGATTTATCCACAGCCTGGTACATGTCTGGCTTCCTACTGTGAATTAGTTTACCCTTTTTAAAAAGTCACTTTGTTACCTATCTGGTGCCTAATATTAATGTTCTCAGCAATGAGAGAATGTTCTCAGCAAATGAGAATTATAAACACCAGTGATGACGGAGAAATAATCAAGGATCAGGAAGTTTCTAATGGGAAAATGGAGCCTCCCACAGAGAATTCTGCTTAAAATATCATCTTTTACTAATTGATACAGTCACTGGTGTTGGAGATATTGTTGTTTTGTACCTGATTTAAATAGAGTGAAATGAATACTTTAATCAGACTAGGAATCTGAAGTGTTTATTGTGGTTTTTTTCTGAAAGAATGTTGTAAAAAGAGTATTTTAGAGATACTGAAAACTCAGCAGCTAACATCAGTGATGCCCCAGCTGTGTGGGAAAGGGCTGGAACAGGGCAGCTTCATATTGTTAGGTGCCCTAAATACTCACCCAGGTATATCCACCTCTGCAAGAAGGAAAGATTTTGATGATTGCCCAAATTGTTACTTCCCAGAGACCAGTGCTACTGGAAAAGGAGAAGGAGGTGAGAAGAATTAACTCACCTGTGCAGTGAAGGGGTCCTTATGAAACCTGCAGTGGGGTGGGCATGGATTTGTAAGAAGATTTCTGAAATGTAGCCAAGTCCAGGCTGGGTTTCCCAGGCTCCTGTAGAGGATTTAGGGCAAGTTGCAGTGGATTTTCTTATGTGTGAAGCTGTGAATGCAGAATGACAATATTCACACAGGACCCCTGGGACCCTGGAATCCATTCCTGACAAAAAGTAGGCTGCATGTATGTGTTGCTGCATGTAGGAGTTAGCTGCTTCTCTGCCGTGGAAATATCCTCCTCAAAGTTATTTTTGTACAGCCACTCTTTCTCTCAGTATGTGCAAAGCCTAAAGTTTTAATTGCCTCTGATGTTTGAGCCTGTAGGACTCATGGTTTTATGGTCCTCCTTGCAGCTATTTATTCCCTACTAATTCATGTAAACAAAAGCTGATCTTTTTCCAATTAATAAAGTCCCTTCATTTAAGTAAGGAAACTAAAGATACACATTTCTGTCAAGGAATTATTTATTTCAAATGTCTTCCTGCATTATTACTTAAGGGTGTAGGAGGAGGAGGAGGGGGAAGGAATGCATTTCTCTCTGATTCAACCACAGAGGTGCAAAACCTAAGTAAAGCCACTCCTCCAGCTCCCTTCCTAGCAAACAATGGTTCTTGGACACAGTTTTAAGATCACTTTTTCATCTTATTGTTGACTTTCTCAGCACTGTTGACTTCCTCAGCACTAAGTTTGAGGAAGAGAAGTAATGCCACAGAGAGATCTGGCTTAGTGGGAGATGGCAGCAATAGCTACAGGAAGCTTTTTTATGCCTTTCTGAAAGCAGCATATCAAAGGGTAAAAGCTAAGCTACAGAGAATGCTTATTGTGCCAGGACAATAGCAAAGACACCCTCACTTGAGATGGTTAAGGTTTATTTTTCATGAAGCCTTTCATACTGCTGCTGGAAAATGCCATCCCATTGAATGTTTTGATGACAATGTACTGATGTACCTTCCCTCAGCAGGAGCTTCTTGAATTCATAATGTACACGTGGTCAAACAAGAGATGGCAACGCTCCAGGATGTTGCCATGATTTCCAAGCTGCAGTCACTCTTCCCACATTTTTTAAATGAAGCTTGAAAAGAACCCAAATAAGCAATAATGACACTCTCCATGGAACAGGGTTTTTATTTCTGCAGCTCTCCTTAGTCCATCCCTAATAGCAACACACTGTGTGTCCACTCAAAATACAGATATTTCAGAGAAGCTCTGTCAGAAAGAAGGAAGTTGGATTGCTGTTGCTAGAGGAGCAGAGCTGGGGTTTCCAAGGTATTTTAGCTATGCATTGCTTTACTTTCAAAAATGCTCATGTTTTAGATTTCAAAAAGAGGCTGAATTTGCAAGTTGCTTCAGGTTTTCTTGTAACTTAAACATTTTAGTTCTCTTCAGGCTGCTGCCATATATGATGAACCTTAACCATGTTCAGTACAATCCTAAGAACACAGCATCAATCAATTGCCAGCATCAAGCAAGACCAGAGCTGCAATACCACAGTCATCCATAATAATCATGTACAAATGTACATGCATTTTGTACGTTGGTAACCTCTGAATGGGAAAGTTAACACCATCAGAACCTTCATCTACTCTGGAAAAAACACTGCCAGACATGACCAAATAAACTGAGACAGAAGCCAACTTGGATTAGCATCTCATGCCAGAGTACATTGGAGTAGATAGGCTTCTTTTTACATTAAAGGGTTTCCAGAACAACGCTGATGTTTCAGAGCTTTTTGATATTTCAGTCTCTTGTCTAAAGGTCTGCCTGCAAAAAGCAGCAGTTCACTCCATAGTGACTCACTTTAGTAGATAGAAAACCTCCCCAACAGCACTTCATTCTGAGTCACAGTTTTCCAAAGTAGCATCTATTCAATGTACATGGACTGACTGTCATCTTACTTGATCAATTAAATCCTGGAGCATTGCTGAACATCACTGAAGAAAGGCGCAGCCTGATGGATCTGCAGCTACAGTGGTGATGGGATACATCTGCATAACAAGAAAGTTACCATGCAGTACCAGCCTCCTGCTTTTAGAGCTTTTGGTTGGAATTTTTTTTTTAAATAACTGCTGTTATATGTCAGGGTCTTTAGGCAGCAGCTAAAAGATAAATCAGGGCTAGCTGGATATAGTTGTGTATGATTCTATGTCTGCCTATGTATTTAAATGCATATATATATATATACACCACACAGACATATACATACATGTATATACATTATATATAAAAACACATGCACGAACTATTTTCCCACATAAATTGCTGAGCATTTTGGTTGGCTATTCATGAAAGTATGGTACAAGAGAGAGCTTGAAGACTCTTGGCAGAGAGTTGTGATCCACTGCTGGCCCCCTACTGTCAATTTTCCCAGATGGACTCTGGCTGAAATCAAAGCAGCCATCATGGGGCAGGAGAGCACAGCACAGTGAAGAGCCCGGGGTGGCCAGGAGGCAGGTGGTGAGGGACTGGAGACACAGGGACAGCACAAAGAATAAGGACTGCACTCACCTACTGATAGCAAACTGACTGCATTGGTGCAAACTTGAGACTCCCACAAACATCTATGAAGTGTTTCAAGCATATTCAAAATAAGATTTAAATGGATAATTATCATTCTGAAATATTGGGGGGAAAATTATAGCATACCCACTAAAGTTCAATGAAACTTAGCAATTGCAGTTATTGACAAACCTGACATACAAAGGAGTTTTTACTCGTAATTAAGTAGTAGTAATCCTGCTTAACAGCATTCTGGGAAGAAAATGTGGCTTTCTCAGTAAACATAACAGTGGGGCTTTTACCCCAATTGACCTTTAGATGTGCACATGGTCAGCATTGTTGCCTGAACTTGAATCTTGACATCTTTCACGTGCAAGAGAGAAATCAATACCATCCCAGAATCATTTAGGTTGGAAAAGATCCTTAGGATCAAGTCCAGCTGTTGACCCAACACTGCCAAGTCCACCACTAAACCCTGTCCCTAAGCACCACATTTACACATCCTTTAAATACCTCCAAGGAATGGTGACTCAGCCACTTCCCTGGGAGCCTGTTCCAATGCTTTGTAAGAAATTTTGGGGGGGTATTTTATTTGATGCCTTAGATATGGAGTTTAAGAGGAGACAAATTGCATCCCAGACTTGATCAACTTTATTGATTCTGTGTCTGTAAAGGGGACCCAGGGAGACTCACAGAGATGCTGGCTCTTACTCAGATGGATCCTATTTTGGGGAGTCTCAGCAAAGTAAGTTGCTGATACTTCCCAGGTTTCCACAGCTCCCTCCCTCATCCCTCCCACACATCTGTCATGGTGGAGTTCTCTGTCTTGCTTCTTTTTTCCTCAACCCCTGCAGCATGTGAAAATCATGGCTCCTCTTGGTTCCCAGCACAGATTTGGAATTGGATTTGGAATATGGTGAGAAGGGTGGTTCTCTCGGTGACCCATTGTGATCTGTACAGCAGGTTTGACAGAAAGCTCCATCTGACCTGCCTGCACTGGGCTCAGCCCCTTCACCAGGTCATGATGCCAACCCCCCCCACATTAGATGTGCAAAAGAGGTGAGAGGAGCCTCTCTGTGCACTGTGATGACAGAGCACACCCCAAGCTGCGGAGTCCTGCTGCCATTCAGAAACATTTGGAGCCATTTTTGTATTCCTGAATGAAGACACTGACATGGGAGAGCTGTCCTTGCACATTTAAGCAGGGTTAAATAGAGGGTTTTAGTAAGAAAGTGTTTGGAATGAGGTCAGGTCTCATCTGTGTGTGCTGGCTCTGTGTCTGTTTCTTGAGTCAGTGAGGTCACTGGGGGAACATGGACTCATGGTGCTCAACCACAGTGCATTACTGATGCAAACAGTTTACTACACTGATGGTTGCTATGGACTGCAGCTATAATGCAGGGCAAACCACAACATCCATGCACAGAGAAATGTATGGATATTCATCTCTCAAAGAAAGAATGTTGTTTTGTTGAGTGGTGTAGAAGACTGGCTTCAACAGCAAGCAGACCAGCTATGTATCTTGGGAGGTGTGATCACACTGCATATATCACACTTGTGCTATGGCATATAAGTTTCTGAGGAAGAGAAAGAACTGAAATGGCTAAGTAGATGTGCTGATTTACCTCAGTGATAAGTGACATTTCAGGGGCAGAACAAAGGGGTGGTTTGATCTCTGAGTGGGTTGGAGTATGATGTACATTTTTTACCCTCACCATTGATACAGTGAATCTCACCTGCTCCTCATAACTTCACAGTATCTGTCCAGCTTTCTGCACTTGTTTGTGCATGGAGCATCTTTAAAGCCTCACCTCATATCAAGCATGACCTGCCACAACATTAGCATTATCATCCACACACTTCATGGATATCCATTCTCACTGTCATACAGATTTTCAACAGTGGCAAATTATTGACCCCAAATTCATCATATCCACATTTCATGGTTTCCAGTGCTGGAATAATACTGTACTACCTAACCCTTCATACCTATGATTAATAGCCTTAATATTCATCTCACTATACACATACATTTTACCTGATACTGATAGTATGCTGACTCTCTTAATTTCAGTAATTTAGAGTGTTATTCCAATGTTTAAAAACTATATCAATTTCAAGTGAAATTGCAATCCATATATTATTTAAATAATTTTAAGCTTCCAGTCGCTTTACATGACATCATTTCAATTACATCCTTGATCAATACAGAGAGCGTTTAGTCATAAAAGAGAATGAGTTAGTCAGATGTACAGAGTTTTCAAGGTCACTATATTGTTAATAAAACTTGTTAACTGACACAGGCATTAGTCATAAAGCTGAGTAAATGTAATGATTAAGCCACTCACAGCTCCTCACCATTCTGTTATATCCTGTTTTCTAAAGAGAGAATTTTTATTGTGGGGCCTAATTTAAACCTACTTAAGTCAGTGGAAAAACTGCCTGTGGCTTTGCTGGGCTTCTATCAGACTGCCACTAAATAACAGAAGCACACTCACGAAAGGAGCAGACAACAGGCTGGTAACTCAGGCAGACTCCTACACATCAGTTCCTGGCACAGTCTTTAGCTGCAACGTTCATCTCAGCAAGACAGATGGAGCTTGACCAAGCTCTAGGTGGAAATGTAATTACATTTTATTCCTTCAGACACCTCTTACTGCAGAAAGCACAACATTTTCCCTGCTGCAGAAAGAGTGGAGTAATTATTGTTTGAACTTGGTGGAGGGTTTGGTGATCCCCCAATGGTAGGCTGGTGCCCACTCGCTGAGCACAGGGGACCAAATGGGAGCATACATACAACAGGCAACCACACAAAGTCTGCAATAAACAGAGTAAGCAGTACCCAAATGGACAGACTTCAGTTTAATGTAAACCCTATTCAGCTCCTGGGAGAGATCACAAAAGATAGAGCTCCCTTTTAATGACAAGAAGTGCATTATTTCTGTGTACATGACCACTCCATACTGAGCACTATCGGATACGATGGGCTCTGTTTAAAAGTGAAGGGTTTTTTTCTGGCCTGTGTCTATTCTGCCTTACTCAGACAGTCACCAGTGATGTAAGACCAGGCATTTGAATTATCCTTGCCTGATGAAAAGTTGGGAGGCTGCAAAGAAGTCTAAGGCATTGGCAGTGCCAATATGTACAATACAGGATGAATCACATCCTATGTGGGATCCCACATCTCACCTAGATGAGACATCTTGGATACCTCTAAATCTGAGACAGTCATCCTAATCTCCCTCAGAAAAAGGATAGATAGCAAATACCTTCTGTAGGCTCTGTCTTTAGTGTGACAGGAATTGTGCCATTGAATGCATGGAATTTACTGAATAAGTCTCCATTGACCATACAAGGGCCAAAGCAGAATCACCTACATGTAGATTTCTACATGGGGAGATTCATTCAAGGCAGCCCCAAAGACCCAAAAGCATCTGCTGCTGGGTACCACAAGGCAAGAGAAACACCAAGTTGCCAGAACACAATGCCACCAAAATGGGCAGAATCCCTCCTTGGTGAAGCCAAGCAATACATCCCTGAGGAAGCTGAGTCTGCCATAGGCACTGAGGGAGCACAAACCCCTTCAACAAGTTGACTGCACACTGCAGTCCATGTCAAAGCCCCCTGTAGGGCTGCATGCAAGAGAAAATGTCCAGTTAAATGGACAACTTGCTAACCACAACCACACTTACATGACATGTTTAAAAGGTGTCTACTGACTCCAAAGAGCAAGGCATTAAATTCACTGCAAAGTATCAGGGAACAGGCAGTACCTCATCCAGAAAGCTGATCTGGTTAGGAGCAACAAGGCAAAGAAGTCTGGCATTACACAGAGCTGGGAAAAGCAGAGTATGAACAGTATCATCAGAATGTCACATAGCAGAGGGACAACAGCAGCAAGGTCAAAGGACTCCTCCTCCTGGTAGCAACAATAACAAAGGAGCATTCAATACAGGATCCAAGACACTCAAAGGATGTATCTGGAAAGTACAGCCGAACAGCAGCAGAGACTTTGTCCTTCAGCATGATTTATTTATCAGAACCACAGCCCCTGCTACAGCCAGCTGCCATTGAAACAGCTTCTTCTAAACAAAGCAAATCCTAATCCAGCATAGTCCGAAGAAAGGAAAATCATGGGTTTGGGAGCTGGACCTGAAAGAAGCAGCAGTCTGTGCACACGACTACTTTGCTGTCAGCAAAGCATTTAGAAAAAGGGATTCGATCCCAAATCAATACAAAAATCAATCAATACAAAATTCTCTTAAGAATCTGTAGTTTATGTAAGTAAACAAGTATGGAGTCTTCCTACATTATTGTTGAGTTCCTGGTTCATTAATTAGTATGGATACATGCAGAATTTAGTTTTGTCACCAGAATTCTTTTACTAATTTAAAATTATTTTTATCTCCTTTGTATTCTACTTTTCCCTGAAAAGTACCCTTTATGGATCTTTAACAATATCTTAATAGGCAAATATAGCTGAAAAACTGAAGAATATTTTTTTTGTGTCAGTGATGTGTTCGTTATACTCACGTGATAGTCATCCCTCTTCCTCTTTTGCTTTTGTCTTCCCATAATCGTAGGCTGTAAAGGCTAAAAAAAGAATAAAATTGGCACTTAATTTTGCATGTGCATTTTTGTACAGTTCCCAGCACAACCTAAATGGATGCAATGATGCTGTCACTCCTGCCTGTGCTGCTCAGGGAATTCAGAAAAACTGGAGAGGATAAGGCAGAGGGGGGTTTGCTCAGTGGGCAGCAAAACACGTGTCCATGGGGAGAAGAGAATTCAGAGCAAATATCAAGGTGAGGGGTGATGAATGTTTGGGATGTCAGAATGAAGCACATGGTTTTTGCTGGCGGAAATGACTTTGAAGCTGAAAGAACAGCAAAAAATAGGGGGCTTTAGCAAAAACACAAGCACAGACCTAGTGGAAAAGGCAGAGGAAAACTGTAACAAAAGGTTTCTGTGTCTGATGGAGAAGCTGAGAATAAAAGACAAGGAAGCACGTGGGAGAGATGGGGTAAATAAGACTTTTGAGAACCTAAATTCTTAGGGCTTCTAAGTGTCTCTTGCTTTCAGTGTCCTACTTGGAAGCAACCGTTTGAGCTGGCAAATCCCCCTAAGGGAGAAGTGCTCCAATCAGGCCAAGCAAGAGCTGCATATCAGGCATGCAAAAGGGTTACAAAAAGAAATGTGCAAGTCTAGGAGACATCTGTGCATCTGAGCCAGAGTTGGTACACGAACTCGTTGTGATCACTCTTTGTAAGAGAAGAGGGGGAGAAAATGCAGCCCTTGAGGAAGATCAGTAGAGAACACTAGAAAGGAGGATTAGGAAAAGCACCTAAAGCTTTCTTCAAGATCTGAGTTTACCATGCATGAAAGCTGTCACAGTGACACTAAACACAAACAAACTAGATGCTTACAACAGATTTGATCTCCACATTGGGCCACAACCTACTTTTCTTCTGAGCAGAGCCAGCTCTGTTTAGCACAGCCCAGCTATTTTAGTTAAGGGTGTAAAGAGGAACAGCCTTTGATAGAATTTATTTGAGTTTACCTGGCTCCATGGAATTGAACAGAGGCAAAGACCTGCTGAAATTAAACAGACATATAGAACTGTACCAGATGTACCAGAGACACAAATACCCAAGACCCTCCCTGTGACATTTGGATAGTATTTGAAGAAGCAAGGAGGATTTTTGATTTGCTCTTCATGTGTACAGAGGAATGCTGCAATTGCACTAGCAAGCTGTGCAGGTGGGCAGGGGGAATTCTGGAAAACTCCTGCACTGGTGCTAAAAACCAACAAGTATTCATTTCCCACATCTAAACAACTCAGGAGACTGTATTAATTTTCATACAGGAAAAGGTCAGGTCACTTCAGCTTTAGGTTCATCTGGGTTTTATCTATTTTGCTAAGAAAAAATGCAAATTATAAAAGAGCCAAGAGGAAATTTCACACAGTGTAAAATGGCTTTCAATAACCAAGCTTCCATAACGTGAAAGGTGATAATAACCTGCTTCATGAATCACCTTTTACTGTCATTCAACACTATATACTCCCTTCTCATGTAGAAGGTGAGGAGCAGTATCATACATGGGTTTCTTAATGCTACCAAAAGTACCTGAATACTGTAAGATTTTATCTGCATCTTTTTTTCCTATCAGTAGGAAGCAGTCAGGTCTTCCTTACACAATGACAGAAAATCAAGGCACAGGAAGCCCGGGAGCCAGACTAGTACCTATGTAAAAAATGTGCCCCTTAATGGTTTGCCAAATATTACACTGGGAATTTACAGCTAGGTAGAAAAGTGGATGTGTGTGCCTTTGTCCTGGTTTGGGACAGGGGTGAAGTATTTCACAAGGATGGCCTTAGTCTGTATGGTAGCATGTTTTTTTTAAAAATGAAGTGGAATGTTTGAAGGAGATGAGGATAATAGTGCTGCCATCTGCCCAGGACTTGAGCTGGAGAAAGCGATTAAAGGGAGCTGAAGGGAGCTGAACAGCCAGGAGAAAAAGCTAAAAAGAGCTTTAGTTTGCAGCACAATGCTTCTGGGCTCTGGCTGAAAAGAGAGCAGCAAGCATAAGCCGCTGCGACATTTCCAATGAAAAGCCAAACCTTTTGTACTACCTGCAGGGTGACAAAGGGCAGTAAGCACCTGGTGGGACCACCAGCTGGAAAGCAGGGAAGTGAACGGGCAGTGGCAGCTCAGAATGATGAATGCTTTTTTGTTCCTTAAGAGTTTTGTATCAGTTGGATTGCTGACATCAGGTTTCTGCTTCCCTGGTATGAATATGAATCAGATCCTGACATAACACAGGCCAGTTTATTTGCTGGCCTAGTTTGTATGAGCCTGTGGACTCTCCATCCCAGTCTGGCTGAAAAGGTGTTTATGCTGTCAAAAATTTTCTTTCCTGTTTGGCTCTAATAACTCATTCCTGGTAGTGCAAAATTAATTCTGGATATAGTCAATGTGTGGTCCTCTGTGTTGTTACCAACTGTTTCCCATGCCAAGGGTCCACCTGGCTTCCCACCAGCTTGTTTCTCCAAGGGATTGTACAAGGGAATGGACTCCATTGCTGATTTTGCAGATCTGTTATTGCCATTGGTAAAGATTCAGCATTGGCATCAAAACCAATAATCCAGTCTGTCAGACTGGAGTTTTCAAAGAAGTCATTGAATTCAGAGAGAACTGGAGACTAAATTCCTTCTCTGATGGCCATGAAAATCAGTAATTTCTGTGCTAAGAATTAACTTACAGTTTCCCTCTCTTTCAGTAACTTATAACCTCTTTGTTCCCTAGGTTTCTTTTGGGTCCTATTTAGTTACAGTAGAAAATATGTTTTCTATGTGAGGAAAAAACAAATGAGCAGAGAAAAGTGGGAGCTCTGCTTATGCAGCCCCTAAAATGCTGCAGTGTTTGTTTTGTGTAAATGTATTTTCTTTTATAACCTACCTGCTTCAAACATACACACACTTTTGAAGAAACAATATCCAAATAATTTACTTCCAGAAAAAGGCAATTTCCTGTAAGGTAAAAGCAGGAAGAGTATAAAATGGTGCATAAAACCCAAAAATCATAAGCAGGCATGGAACTTTAATATACATATATATATGTAGTTTCTGCATCCTCTGTCGAAATCCATCCTCAGTGGGTAATTTTCATCCTTAGTAAAAATTTAGTTTGAGGCAAGAACTACAAGATGTATACTTGTTTCAGCTGAACTCACAAGTATTTTAAATATATGGAATGTACAGAGCAGTATTTGACCAATCAGAAATGTACAAGTTTTCTCTAAGCTCCTTAATACTATAATAATAGGTTCCAAATGTGAAAGTAATAAATAAAATTCTCATTGTTTTGTTCTGTTTTCTTCCTCAGAGAGGCCAAGGTTTTCACATTTTCACTCTCACATTTTTAACAAAATAAAGAATATGCATTTTTATCTCATCAATTTTTGATTGTTATATGCTTGCCCATTATCTCGAACTATAATGTTGTTCCCAAGGAATTAAGAATACTACCTACATTTACAAGGCAATGAATAAAACACCAAAGCAAGTAGTTTAGCAAGCAGTTTAGCTTGTGTGTAAAAATTGTTGTAATACAGGGATGGGATGGCAAATCCAAAAACCCAGTCCCTACCTAGGCAATGGCTGTTTGCAATATGACTTTGCAATTCTAGTTGTAATGTAAACAACAAGCAGTTGCATGGAAAGGTCATGCAATGCACAATTGCAATCTACAATTCATCTTAAATCCTAGGAGGAAAAATGCATCTAGATGACACCTAGTAAATAATGTAGCTTTATGTTACCAATTCTTACTTAGTCCAATTTTGTTGGTCATGAAAAGAGAATAAATAATTAAAGTAATCAGAATAAAAACAATGAAATCTGTATTTTAAAATATTTAACTATTTCTGAAGGAAAATTCCACGAATTGTGAAATTATTCTTTCTGACTTCAAACACAAATAATTTTGTGGGGATAATGCTGGCCTTGCAATGGAGCCACTAAGACACAAAGCAAGTTTAGTAGCAAGTTCCTGTAAAAGAATAAAAAAATCATCACAGAGATAACAAAACTGCTATAAACAGAGTGAAACCTAAATGTTGTAAACCGAAAGCATTAAAGTGAATATAAACATAAAATACATTGCATACAGAGTCGCACTAGCCAATTTTGCTGGCTTACACAAATGCTGTGCATTTGCCAAAGATGTCATAAAACATGATGTCAAACACAGCTGGACAGGTGGCTTCTCCAGTGCTGCTGTGATTCTCCTTTGATGATGTCTTCAAGATGACTGCTTTGGAACCACACAGTTCTTACCCCCCTGCAGCTTAAAAAAAACTTTCATGACAAAGACATCATTATATGATACTATTTTTAGCACTGAAGTATGTCAAATCAACCTGGTTTTTCTCTGTAGTACTGCAGCCAGTCTAAACTCCCTGCCAACATCATCTGTCAAGCAGTACAACTAATAGTGTTCACACAGAGTCAGGCAGCCTCCACCCTGCCCCGTTTTGGCAACCCTGCAGCATCCAAAGCCACCTCATGGGCTCTTGTCACCTCTGCTCTTGTCACTTCTGCAGAGCAGCAGGGGAAAAGGTACTGCAGGGAGCCACCACCATGGGTATTTGCCCAGCAGATCAGCCCAAACCAGGTTTTTAAGTCTACTCCATGATTCAGCATCATTAAATAAATGCACGAGGGGGGAACTGTAAGCAGGAGAGCAAGAGGACACACATGTGGGCATGACAACCCACGCTGGGTGGGATCAGAGAGACATCTGCATTTGCTCTTCCTCTCAACATCTCCCCAACAGCCAAGAAGCAAAGGCACAGGCAAGCCCACAGTTTATACCCATAGATCCAAAAGACATCCAATAGTTTGCTTTTCATTAAAAGACTCCCATTATGCAGGCTTAGCAATTTTCTCTTTTAATTGCTTCTAAAAGCAGCTACTTGTCTATTGGAAAACCTTGTCTTCTGCAGCTACAAGGCTGCAGGAATGATTCTGTGCCTTCTATATAAGATATGTATATCTATATTATACAGAAGATCATAAATGCACATTTCAAAAATATATATGGCTATTTTGGGTACAATGTAATGTTTTTTCATGCTTTGACACAATGCCAAATTCAACCTAATTCATACATATCCAGAAATCTAAAATCCAGTAATTTAATGGTAAAATGTCCAGGGTTTGATTTGTTTGTACACTTTCAGTGACTAAAAGAGCTAACTCATAAATAGATGAAACAGAAAAAAAAAAAAAAAGAAAAATCATCTGCATAAATGGAGAGACAATGTTTAATCCTCCAGGTGTTAAACAAACCAGAAGGTTGAATATTGCAACATGATGACAGCCTGCCAAAACAGTAAAATAATCAGTATATTTTACTGAATTTCAAGCATCGCTAAACCTAATTTCCAAGTTGATGAAAAAGCTCCTACAGAATTGGAAAAAGTTGGCTTCAACCTGTCAGAAATCCTATTTTGTTGTAAAAAACCACATTCAGCTTGAAATAACTTCTCTGCAGACAGAGAAGGCAGACCTGTAACTCTGAATCAAATCAACTCCCTTTTCGAAGAATTGCATTCACAAAATCCCCCAAAATTTAGAATTTCTTTAATGGTTCCTTCAGAATCCAACCCAGCACTGACATTTAAAAAATCCTCAAATTATTAGGGAAAAACATTACAATTTTTATAAGGTTTCTTTCGACTGTGCACCAGCTCAAGTACTCACTAAACACAGGCAGGAAAACCTTTTCCCAACCAGCTCGAAACAAAATTATTTTCCTCATTACTTTGTTACCATGGGAACTCTGGGCTGTGGGGTCAGAGGAAAAGCCAAATGCCTTTCTATTCCAGCAGCTGGTGTTTGTTAGGGGGGCTTGCCCAGAGTTAAGGAGGTATGAGTGAGTGTGTGCCCTGTGCTCCTGGGCAGGAGCTGGAGCTGCCTGGTAGCTGCCTACAGCCTTTCCAGAGGATGAGGGAAGAGCAAGTTCTAGTAGCATCTTTGTAGGATGATAGGATCATTCAGGAGGTCTCCAACCCAACCTGCTGCCCAAAGCTTCTTTATCCAAGAAAAGCTCAGAGGATGGGAGTGGCACAACCTTTGAGTAAACTTCTCCACTGTTTGACTTCTCATGGTGAAAAAGTTTTCTGAGTACTCCTTCTGAGCCTCTCTTGTTCGAGTCTATGCCTGGATCTCTGTTCCTCCCACCATGCACACTGTGAAGTGCTCACCTGTCTTCTCCATACCCTGCCCCTGGGCGCCAGCTGACCATGGGACACTCCCCACCTCAGTCTCTCATGGCTGTGCAGGTGCAGCCACACTTTCCTCTCATGAAATGTAACAGGAGAAGCAAGAGGGTGTGTGAAAATACATCTCTGGATTATTTCCAAAGCCACAAAACTGTGGAAATAATTTCCTTACTTCTTAAAACCAATGAAAACTCTAGAAGTGGGGCTGAAAAGGCTCCCAGCACTTGAGAGAGCAAAGCTGCCCTCAGTTTGAGCTGAGCACCCTAGCTCAGTAGTACAGTCAAAAATCTCCAGGCCTTATTTTTCTGGTATCTGGACTTCTTGCTTTCAAAGCACTTGTATACAGTTCATTTAAAGAACATAAGTAATTCCCTTCCCTTCCTTCCATCTCGTGTTTCCATTACAGCTGGACTCAGGCTGGTTACCCAAATGGCAGCTTTCCAGCTGGGAGAGGTACATGTGAACACATACACATGCCAATGCAGGAACCTACCTGGACTTGTACATCAATAATCAGTCATTGAAAACCCACCAGGTTGACAACTGAAAATAAACTAAGTGAGCCTAAACTATCTGTTTTTATGCAGATATAAGAATGCACAGAGGTTGTGCTGGATGAAATGTTCATGCAGCAACATACTGAGCAGTGAGTGATTAAGGTGGAGAACAGAGTGATATGCAAAGAGAATTATACTACTTATCAGCCATCTAGAGGTTAGGGATTTAAGAGTTTTCTATCCAACATTTTCAGGGATCTTGATGGATTTGTCTTCCATGACCTCTCCAATGCTTTTTGAACCCATGATATGCACAGTGATCCATTAAAATTTAAATTTAAAAATTTATTTATGACATATGCAGAAGAAAAGTTCATTTATTTTAAGCTGCTGCATGATGGCCACCCTGGGTGTTCCATAGTTCCCGCATGACAAAATCCAGCAAATTCCAGACTCCTAATTACCTTTGAATCATTCAACATTTTTTATAGGTCTCATCCCTGTTTCTGAGTCATCAGAAGGTAAACAAGTTGCACTTACACAGCTGCGCTTCTCTGTCTGTCATCTTTTTTGTTCCCATTTTTTCTATCTTTCCTATACCTGTTAGACATGTACTTGAGATGAGGAATTCAGGCGTGTGCACACATAGTACAGGTGAGCTATAGGATTTTACAGTGACATCGTAAAATGTGGTCTGTTTATTTCCCCTTGCTTTCTGACATTGTGGTTACCATTAAATTCAAAAGAATATAGGATGGACTCTACAATTTTGACCTCAAAATTGTAACCACTGAGAAAACAGAGCTATTTCCCTAACATCCTGAGCATAGTACATACCTCCTCTGATGAAAATATAAGGAAAATACAGATTATGATAATGGCATGATCTGATCCTAGAAGCTGTAAAGTTAGTTACTTTACAAGTTTGATGGGAAACCCATTCAGTTTGGATCAATAACAAGTTCAGAAAATCACAACACAAAAGTCTACGGACAGATTTAATATAAATGTGCTTTATTGCAGAGAAGTTACATTATTTACATGCTGCAACACATTACAACATAAATCTATCAAGTATTTCATGGTGGATGCTGTTGGTTGCCAGATAACATTGTCATAAGAACCACATTATAAAGTGAAGAGACTTACAGCTTTATATACTCTACAACTTGGAGTAGCTAAAATTTTAAAAGTCAAAGGCAGTGTTTGCTCAGGCCTGCCTGTTGTCATATGCATGCAAAAGCCTAAGGAGAGCAAATATAAACGTCTTGTCTGGTTTCAGGTCTATGATGCCACCAAAGCTGATGATAGGTGTGTACTGATTTATATTTCAAAGCGCATAATCTTGCATAAATTATACAAGTCTAATAAGATTGGTATAAATCTAATTACTTATAAACCATGGCTTAGAAATGAAGGAGAAATGCAGCTTGCACATGCATTTAGAAGGACAACCTAGCAAATGTTTGTGACCTTCATGTTTATTGTCTTTTCTCTTAACAGATCTTCTAGAAAACATCTTTATAACGTCTTTACTCTAGAGTTGCACTTCTCTTGGCTGACCAATGACAATGAAATTCCAGAAAAAGACATCTAAGCAATCTAGTCAATATATGCTGGTGGAGAAAAATCTATGAAATACAAAACATTATTTATGTCTAACTTAGTATGTCTTCATTAAGCAATGCTTCTAGCAGCATCATAGTAAAATAGGATAGTTGAGTGAAGTTTGGCCCCTCCTCTTCTTAAATGTGAAATAATTTAAGTCCCAATTGAATCTGTAGCCCAAAGATCAGTTGCTTAATAAACTGGGGAAAGCTTTTTTGTTTTCTAAAGGAAAGTTTTCCAGTTGTGTCAGTCTTAGGGGATGTGACTACAGTGAGCCTAAAGAACCACAACAGACAGTTTTTAAGAAGTGAGGGAAAGGGTCAGGATGAAAGAAATCTAAACCAAACGAGAATATACAAGCCAATGCCTTCCCTGGTTAACCAGCCATTGCTTCTTGTTTGCTGTGCAGCTGGGCCCTTTTACACCAGCCAAGGAGTGGGCTTTGTTTCCGTGTTTCTAAAGAAATTATCTTTCAAAACAGAAAGAAAGGGAAAAGCAACCGAGCAAGTACAGATATACAGCAGTGGCACAGACACAGTCATGCACGAAGGGCTTGATCCTGCCAGGAATGCAAGGGGCAGTGGTTCAGTGCAGACACTTTGCCGATGTGGATCCCCTCGTCCCTGGTGCACAACGCACCCCTACACAGCTCCTGCAGAGCAGGGCATGGGCAGTGAGGCCTTGCTCAGCTCTGAGGTAAAGGATGGAGGGCCAGATGAGCAAGGGCACGAGGGCTGGTACCTGCTCCTTGCAACCATCTGTCTCCACGAGGCAGTGAGTACATGCAAATGTGTCCTTCCATGACCCCACCGTGGACGTCCGCTTCTAACCTCACAGTCGGGCTCCCGTAAATGAGCCAGGGCAGCCTGCCATAAACCGTCCCCCTGTCCCAACCCCAAAACCCACTGCTGAGACTGCAGAACTTCCCTTCAAGGAGCGGAGAGGTGTGACATTGTCACCATTTCAGCAGGTTTAAAATTGTGTATTTCTCTGCACATAGGGTCAGTGTGCTCCGGGAGACCTCCCAAAAATCTCTGTTCCTAGGAAATTCCTAGCTCTGTTTCCCATGGAAATTCAGGGTTATTTTCTCTCGGAAAAGCTGATCAAGTCACACTGAAGCTGACAAGACAAGTTACAGACAAATCCCATGAGTGTCTGGGACAGGGAAGAGAGAATATGAGCACACCAGGTCTAATCTCAACTCTTTCCACACCAAGGACAGAGCTGGATTTGGGCCAACCACAGGATGCCAGTGGCCCTCTGTGTGTGCAAAGTGGGTGTACTGATGTCTGAAGCACCCAGACTCATATGCCTGACTCCCTTTCATGGGTGGAACAGGGATTCTGGGTTGAAGGGTCCCAGTCAGACATCCTAGACCATAATTATGGCCTACAAAAGAGGGATGGGAGAGTCAGACAAGCCCAGGGTAGTAAAGACCTAAGTCAGCACATCCCCATGGTGGAACTGAGCACTATCCTGGATAACCAGGTTGGCTGGGACAGTTCAGTCACTTGATCTGGAGCTAATGAGCAGAATTTATGAGTGAGGTAACATGTTTAGACAGCACCAAACCTGAGTCAACGTGTCCCCAGCTGGCTCAGACGCTGGCACACGTCAGGTTTGGGCTTAGCGGTGGCAGTAGGAAAATCAGATCCATCTTGATCTGTCAGTCTAGACATGCCCATAGACTCCTCTCCTTTTAAAAGGACAGAAAAATCCTCATGCCCAGGTTGTCTAAGTCCCTCTGCTCATTGCATTTTATCTTAAGCCACTTTTTCTATGATGCCACAAAAATCAGTTTATACTACATACGTGTATGTGCATGTGTGTATTAGATATGACATTAAACAACAGATTCTATTCAATCATCCACATTTCATGTTCTTCCACTGAACCCATCACTTCTCTCAAATTGCACAAGTTCTTTAGGATTGAGCTGTCTTTGTTTTGGAGTACACTACGTACAGCCAATTCCTGTGAACAGCACTTAACTGGTACTGCATCGAGATGGCTGGGGCTGTTTAATTACCACTGATACTCCTCAGAAGAGTTCAACATGTCCTCAGGCCCTGGTGGTGAACTGTCACTAGGACTCATAGTTGTGAATGGGCCACCTATGAATTAAGCTCATATGCACGATGAGGACTGTAGCTATTGCTGAAAAGTAGCACTGTATCAAACACTAACTTTTACTGTAAATGTACATATAAATCTAAAAAAAGTCAAAGCATTTTGGATAGTTGGAGAGAGATGCCATCATTTCTGTTCCCAGTATCGCTTACATTTGCACATATGGGGGAAGAGTAATATTTTGGAGTCCTCTCCTCACTCCAAGAGCCAATTTTTTGAGGTTTGCCAACAGGGATAAACAGTACAGTGTTGTTCCATAAATAAAATATCTCCCAGAGCTGTCTGGTTTTAGTAAAACATGTGATCATTTCTAGGGTATATTCATTGTCATTCTTGCTTGTCTCATTTAACAGACCAGGTTCAGTATGAAATACTGAACAAGATCATCACCATTGATGTTTAAAGTAAGATTTCTTGTCTCTTAAATGATATTTTCCAATTAGTAACAAAAACCCAGATAAATTGTCCTACCAGTATATGCAGCTAAGACAACTGAATTTCCACTATTAATAGTCCATGAGCATCAACAGGGAAGTGCATAACTTACTGCATATAAAACCCCTGAATAATACAGTATCAAACTATAAACATAAATAACAGAGAGTAAACAAAAAAAAAATCACTATATAAATTACAGGAAAGGAAAAAAAAATAATCTCCAAAGCCCAAAAGAATTTCCTCAATAAGAATTACGGCTTCCATAGCCAGTGAAAGATTACTGCAATTCTATATATAAACAAAAAAGTCTACAGCAGGTATTTTAACTTGCAATTAGAAGACAGTATCTGCAGATTGCATAAATATGTTGTTGTGTCACATAATATCAAAGTTATTTGCAAAAATTATACAATCTGGAATGCTTTAATATGAGACACAACAATGTACTTAAACACACAGTAATAAGAAAATGAAAGCAATAATTTTATAAAATATTCTTGGGATGCATTGAGTTAGCAGTGCTATTTAGATTAAATATGTAAAGTGAAAAGTTGTCACTTTAATAAGCTGCTCGTTGGTATCCCTTTTTGCCATCAGGACATTTTCTGTGTCCCACTTCTGCTGGATCTTTAAAGTCCCAAGGGCAAGTTACAGCCAGTTACGGCATCCAGAAATAATTTGGTTGAGATCTACACTGTGCGTTTGTTATCAACTTATTACTTTTTTCCTTTAAAAGAAAATTGATTTCATGAAGGCAGATTTCTTTCATTGACACAGTAAAATCCTTGGAGCAGGGACCACATTCTGGGCACTGCTAATCACATTGTTGGCACTCAATATATAAATAATAACAACAATAACGACAATTTACTTTGCTTAACTCCTACTTATTTGTAGTGCTGATTCCCTTGATTTAAGTGATGCTCCTTAGGAATTTTCAGATCCTTTTGGCCTAAGTCCCCTCTGTCTTTCCTGTTGTCTGTCTTCTCAATGTTGCTACTCTCCTCAGTCCAAAAGCCTCTTATTTTCGAGGTGCTGCTGTTTTATTTGCACTTATAGCAGAGGTGTTCAATAAAGCTACACTTCTTTCTGCATTTGGTAAATCTGCTGTATCAAACTCCCAAGGGCAGACTTCAGCTCGAGATGCTAAAGGTTGCTGTACGTAACTACTTGGCTTATGGGAGTTAGATGAAAGCACATTTCCCACAGAAGAGGCAATTTTTTTCTGTTCAGCCAATTTATTGAGGTTTTCCTTTTCTGCTGTTTTCTGGGGCAGCTCCTCCCGCTCCCCAGCACGGGCATTAGGTGTATACCTATTAACATTCTCACACTTCAGCCCAGGAGAGACCTGGGAGTTGGAATTTGACTGATTTTTCTCATTTTCAAAGATCTGCTGCTCTTGTGTCTCCTGAGTGGCTGCTTCTACCTTCTCTGAACTCTTTTGATTTGACTGTTGGTACCCCTCAGGTGTCTTCAGCTTATGATGAGTCTTCCCCTTTGGCTGGGAAGGGTGGTTTTTCTCTGGCTCTGAGGAAGCAATAGACACATGTTTTTGAGCTTTAGAGTCAAAAGGCACAGGACCAGGAATTTGGTCATATATCTCCCAAGGACAAACTTCTCCTATGTTGAAATTATCCTTGTGCAGAGACTTACCTGGGCCTGTGTCTGGATTTGCAGGTGTTTGACTAACCCTTTGCTGTTTAATAATTCCAGATTTATGGGTTTTCTTTGTTTCCTCAGACTGGGTAGAGTTTTTCCGGTGGGAATCCTTATTTTCCCCTTTATCGGAAGCTGAGTGCTTTTTGCTGGCCTCCTTACCCTTCTGCTGAGATTTATGAGACTTAGTGCTTTCTTCTAGACTTTGTGTTTTACCCGTTAGTCCCAGAGTCTTTTCCTTGGCACTAGCAATAACACTGAGGGATTTTTGTAACACAGATGTTCTTGGATGCAGAGGCTTCTTATCGGCACTTAAATTATGCGCGCTTACTGATTTGCACACTAAAGGGACCGATTCAGTAGAGACAGCTTCAACTTTTTCAGGAGCATTTTTGGTTAATTTGTTACCATTCAAGGAGTCCAGAAGTGTTTTCTCAGCAGCTATAACTTCTGCACTTTCTGTAGTTAAGCCATTTGGTTCTTCTGTTTGATCCCTAACGTGATCGTAAGTGCTGTGGGACTTTTTTAAGGAAAAGACTCTGTTTTTCAAAGTATCTTCTTTTGGCTTTGCAGAACTTGTGGAATCCGGTGGGTTTTTCTTCAGTGTGGCCAAGCTCTTCACAGCACTGTGCTCCAACAAGTCCTTCTCGTCCCTGGAGCACTGCCTGGTGACTGTCTCAGGGATTTCTGTAATACGCCGCATTATCGAGCGCCCCAAGCCCTTTTTAGAGCACCTTTTTTTCTGGAGATGTGGATTATTAGCAATCATCTTTTTCCTTTTATAGATTTCAAGCTGAGCGTATAGTTTCTTCAACTCATCCTGCAAAGCAAAGTGAATGGCAAAACTAGTATTTACACAGTGAGTACAGTCAAACAAGCAGCCTGATGAATGCAAAACCTATTGCTCTAAAAAGGGCATTAAACTCATTTCACTGTCTTTTCTAATTCTTGAATTTGCTATTTCTCCATCAACTTGAATCCCATTTTATTCCACTTTAAAAAGAAGTTCAACCCTCGTGCACAAACATGTTACTTTCCACAACACACACACTTCATATTCATTTATGCTGTTTCAGATTTCACAATGCTGCAGTGAAATGCTGTAGTTTCCTGCTGAACTCCATAGCTGCTTTTTTTCTCAGAACATAAGGCCTTTAATAATGTAAAATGAGAATAAAGTAGTTTTCTCCATTAATCAAGGTTTTTAAAATTTATCTTTATAGTTACGTATGCTTATGTGTATGTTACATACAAATGACTAATTAAACTGAAACCAAAAGCTGTTTGCATTTCAAGATAATTCAAAGAATCTATGTAAACTGAGTAACAGCTCTTGCTGAGGATGAGTCCTCCTCCTCAGCCACCACTATGACTTTTGCTACAACTAGTAATGCAGCATCTCTTCACACTAGTAAAGACTTCCCATGAGAGTTTACATGACCTGATACCACAATCATAAAAGATCTAAGCTGGCATTTTTCAGCTGATATCTGCAAAGAGAAACAAATGCATGCAAGTTGGAGCTTTCTTCTAGGAAAAAAAGTGTTCTTGAAAATGAATGGTATTTAAATGAGTTCAATGTACCCGAATATCTTCAGGATCCAAACTATGTTCACTCCATGCTGAGTTGATGCTGCTGTTCAGGTAGGATCCAGACCGACCCATGTCAAGCTCATCTTCATAAGCTTCTGTAGCTATATCATCTCTTGGGTTATTGCTTGAATGTGAAAACTGCAATAAGTATTCACAAAAAATATGTTGCCATAAGTGCAAAAGTTTACTTCAGCATCAGTATAAGAGCTTACAAGAGTTTTTATGGTACAATGACCCTTCTATAGATATGATGTGATTCTCAAACTCCAAGCATTACTTAAGCTTCATTGGCTTTACTAGTGTCCTATAGAGTCTCAGTATTGTATGGAAGGAACTCTTATTAATGATGGCTTAACATGATAAATCTTAGAGATTTGCATAAGGAAAAAAAAAATCCCTACTTTTCTTGATACTTGTTTGAACCTCTTTAAATGGCATTTCAATTAAGCTGGCATGAAAACAGACCTTCAGACATTATTTCCAATAAGGCTGCTAAAACAGTAAGACATTATTTTATACAATATACATCTTAATAATCCTGCAGAAAGCAATTCTCCTATTTTAGATCCTAACCCTAAAAAGGAAGACATAAGGTGGGGAAAAAAACCAACAACACAAAAGAAAAAAGGGAAAAAAAAAGAAAGAAACTAATGAAAAAGTAGACAACTTTTTTCTTCTATGTTTCACCAGTTTCTTGAATCAAGAGTTGGAGTGAGGTTGTCATTATTGTTTTGTTCATATTCATTCACTCATCTGAAGTTACTATTGTCCACATAGTCATCTGTCTTCAGGACTTTATGAATAGAACTAAACCTTATGAATCTTAATTCTCTGAATTCTTTGGTGTGTTGGAAGAAAAGTCTGTGCAGTGTGACACAGACAATAAGCTAAAAATGAAAATGTTGATCAGTAGTTATGAGTCAGCTTCAGAAAGGTCAACAAATTTTCTAGGCTAGTTTAAAAAGACACCTCTGAAGATATGTAATACCTCTGAAGATATATAATAAAGTACATGAATATAAAATAGACAATATAAGATTATTGCTAAAGACCAGAAATTAATTTAAAATAAAACAAGGTTATGCAGTATTAAGGCTGCATCAATGAGTCTTGTTATGACTGTTCAATGTACGCGTATTTAACAGTCATTGGCATACCCTGTTCTGACACACAGGAAAAAGGCAGGAATAGCTGCTTCATTAAGCTGAAAATTCCATCAACCTGAACTGCTTAATGCTCTTTCTTCATATGTAGCTTTCATCTTTACTGCTATTATGATTCTTGAGCTTTTGATTAATATGATTAGTCATTTCAAAACCCATTAGAAAGTCATTCCTTTTGCTGGGGTATTATCTTAAGAAGGAAGTTTCACTCCATTCCTGGGGACTGATGCTAGGGACAGGAGGAGCCACTTGCAGATCTCCTGCCCCTGGTGAGACGACACTGGGGCTTCCAGTAGGTGCCTGGGCTGCAGCTTGGGGGCTGCTTCTGCTCTTCCCTGACTCCTGCCATCACCACCTACTTGTGCCCCCACACCCCTGCTGGCACCCAGCACCGCTCCTGCTCCCTGTCATGGCCGTGTCTCCTCCCAGTGTGCAGCATCTGCCTGTCCCAGGCTCTGACTTGCAAAGGGCTTTCCTTTTTCAGCCTGTAACTGCCTGGTTTAAATCCCTACCTCCCTATCTCATGGCTAGTCCAGCCTCCTGATCCCAGTGGTTCTATGCCCTTGCCTAAATTCTTTGTCTGTTCTCAGCTAACTCTGGCAGCAGCATGGTCATACAAATACCTAAAAAAGAAGCACAATTAGGCAGGATTCTTTCCTTCTTGTATTAATCACATCAGTATTTTAGGTACTTTAAACTCCTGGAATTTTGAAAGCTAAAAGAAAGAAACTTCGAAAATGTATACTTTTTTAAAATAAAAATAATACAGCTTTCAAGGTAAAATAGCCAAATTTTTACCATCCTCCTTTTATTTCAGTTGCTTCTAGATTTACACAGAAATGCTTCTGCATGACAACATTTAACTTCCTCAGTCTTGGCAAAAGAAAAGAGACAGGAGACTCAAATACCTTAGGGATCAGAAGCAGCCCAACAGTGACTGTCACAGTCAAATGTGTGTGTGCAAAGAACAGCATCAGCATCCAGTCAGACTGAAGTCTTGAAGAAAGAATGAATCTGAAAATAGAATTCAGGGTTGCAATTCACTGCATTTCTCCAGTGCATTAGATTTCATATCTTTAGTATTCCTTAGGTTTCTTTTCACTGAATGGCCAAACACAACTGGTTTTGTTCTGTACTGCTTTCATACAGACTAAAAATTACATCTGCACACTTTCCCTATACGCTAAAATTTCAAAACAACTCTGAAAAAAACCAATCACAAACCAAAATATAAAAAGAAACAACAGACCTTAAATTATACTGCTTATTCCATCTTTCTCACTCTATTGAGCTGTCTTTTTGTTTTGTGTATATTGTCACAGTTTCTTTGGCCTGAGTTATGGCAGCTTACATACATTACGGAGCTGAAGGGATGGTTTTAGGTTAAGCACATGTACTATGATGAATTGCAGTGCACTTTATAAACACAGGATGTCCACAGATCACAGCTATCGAGTACAGCTGATAAGCCATCCAAGGGAGAACTGAACTGAAATGCATTTTAGCAGGGAGCAGAGAAATGGTCTTTACTGCAGGGTAAAGAAATGGTCTTTACTGCTGCAGGGTCCAAGAGCCTGTGAATACATGCGGCTGAACTTCTCAGACAAAGCAGTTCCTTGCTGAGCTCTCTAAAGGAGTGGTGGAAGAAGTGGTGCAGTTAAAGCTGAAGCATGCTTGGCTTGTCTGCTTTAGTGAGCTCCCAAAGACAGGAGCAGTGAGCAGTGCAACGGATGAATGGATGTACGGCTGGCTTGCAATTCCCAGGTTTACAAAAATCATTCAGATAGAAATGACATTTGCAACTTATCCAAGTTCACAGATGCACATTTTGAAGAAGCTTTTGTTAACAGAAATAGTCTGGCATGAAACACTGGCTTACACGCTGTAATAATACAGTCATAATTACTTGTTTAATACTTTGTAAATGCAATGTTTTATGGCACAACAAAATATTCCAATTAATTACTTCCTAGAGAGCTCCTGTTGCTTTGGGTTGTGAGAGAATATGAGGAGGCTCAGGCCTGAGATTTAGAAAACTGAACACAACTACACTGATGAAGATGACATGAGAAACTGATGGATGTAACAAATAACAGAGCAAAAAGCGAACAGAAGTTACAGACAGTGCTGTAAGGGATGGCAAGATTTCACAGGTGGTTAGTAGGGAGTCATTTGAATGATGGCCAAACTTCACAGGTAATTAAAGGACCTTTGAGGGAGCAGAACTTGCAAGGTCAGTGGCACCGATGTAACCATATCAGCAACAGCAGATAAGATTGTGATTACCTAGCTAATGGCATCACAAATGCCAAATTTGAGTACAGATGTAGGAAAACTGTGACCAATAGGAAAAAAATAATGTGGGTGGGTTGTCTATTTGGAAGACAAGGACTGGGACAGATAGAGGATAAGGTAGGTGGGAGAAAAACAAGCATGGAAAGAAGAAGGGGATAAAATGGCTAGTGACATGTAAGCAAGTTGTCACCGAGCTCTGTACCTGACATATCTCCCATCTTCTCATTAAATCCGTGTTACGTGTGATACCACTCTCTCCATGGTGCATGTGTGCATGTGCAACCAATGAACAAACCTCAGGCAGCACGTGGGTGGCTGCCCCTGGAAAGGCCCCAAGTGTCAGCCCAGAGGAGGAACAGGACCAGGCTGTGTGCCTTGGAGCTCGCTGGCCCTTGTGGCCAGCCAGGCGCTGTGTGACTGCCTGACCTGGATTTGCTCAACCTGCAACGGAGCCAGCAGCAGCCAGATCCATCAGACAGATGGCAGAAAGCACCACATCCTGATGGCCACTGGATGTTAACCTTTAACAGATCCAATCCTCAGATTCTGTGAAGGCTTTTTTGCTTGCTTTATGCTGGAGACCTTGACTGATTAAGGTATCCATGCCATACCATGCCTCTGAATGCAAAATCACATTTGTAGTAGCCATTCAGCCCTAGCAAAGATAGGATTTCTTTTTGAATGAGATTTTTTTCCACAAAAATTTTGGGTTTCTCAGTAATAGAAGAGAAAGAGCAATGCAGGAATTTAATACTAGGATGATAATCTAGAATCCTCTGTTTCTGAAATGGGAATATTTTCAAAGGAAAACAAAATGTAAACAGTTCAAGGTTTTATCTAGTGCTCACATCAATCTTCTATGAGCTTTGGGAGTTTTCAAACTGGATGGCTGCCTTGTAGGTGTCCTTCAAGGCTCCAGTTCTTTCAACTTCATGACAATTCAGGTATGTCATATAAATCTAAGTTTTACATTTCCTCCCTTTCAGTTGCATCCAGAACTTGGCAGGAAAGATGGAAGCAAAAAAAAAAAAGAACAAGTAAATAGATTAAGAGTTGTGCATGTAGAAATGGACATAATCTCAGGAGGGATTGTGTACATTTTTTTCTTTCTTATCTACAAACACTACACAATATTTCTTCAACAAAAGAATGTGTTGCATGTATCAGACAGATGGGAAAGAATCAATACAAAATGTACATTAAAAAAAGAAAAAAAGAAAAAGAAAAGAGATCAGGAGACCTTAGGCTGCAGGCACAGGATCGTCAATAAGACAAACTGAAAGACTTTTAATCCCTTTGTGTCTCCTTCATAAGGCATGTATTAAAATGCCACATTTTCTCCTTTTCCCCTCTCTTTCATCCAAGGTTACTTGCCTCCTGTTCTATTGTTAAAAGAAACTTGCAGCCTACAAAATACTTCTGAATGGTATCTTCTAACATGGCTTGACACAGTTTAGGAATATAAATTAATAGGGGGAAAACTGACTGAGAAGCTATCATATTGGTTATAATAAACTCAAAATACTGTAAGTGAAGTTCACATCTATCAGGAATTAAAAGAAAAATTCTTCCATCAAATAAAGATTTTAAACAATAACTTGGCAGATGTTTGTGTTAGGGACTATAGATTTTGAGTGTATGTGGGTGTTGAAATACAGGGTTAAGAGAAGGAGAAGGAAAAAAGGGCACGCCTGAAAAATGCAGTGAACTGTATAACAATGATAGGAGAAAAGAGCACCAGGAAGGAACAGAGATGAAGGATTTGCTTTGCTGATGTTTACTCAGAAAAAAACACAACAGCAAAAATCAAGAAGACAAGGAGAAATGTTCGTGCCAAGACAGACCAATGAATAGAGAAGACAGAAGACTGTCAATGAAGCAATGTAAAAAAAAAAAGAAAAAATCTTAGTAGATAAAGTCTGTTAGGCGGTAAAAGAAGATGTGAAAGATGTGAGAATGTCAGAAGGAAGTCTTAAGAGTTTTTACAGGATGAGATGAAACTCATGTTATCTTGTTCTTTTGCATTTTCTAGGACCAATTCATTTTTACATGGTACTCCGTAGGAAAGCCAGATCTAGTAAATTTTCATGTAGCTCTAGCAAAGACCCTTATTTATTTGTAACTACCCAAATAATTTACAAGTATGGAATGCAGAGCTCATTATAGACTTTAGAAGAAACATGGGCTTTATATTATTGATACAGCATCATATGCATAACAATTTTTTTTTGTGTCAGCATATAAAACACTATGCTTCATGCCCAAACCAGTACAATAATCTTAACATATAGCTGCAGCTCACCAATCTGTTACACATCAGCAAAAGTTCATACCAACCAACATTCTTACCTGCTGTTTTTCTGGGGATACAAAGCAGTGAATGGTATGTAGATGACTGAAGACAGACAGTGTTTTGCTATACCTAATTTATCATATATACTGAACTTTGATCTAAGGAAAGTATCACCTAACTATACTGAAAAAACCCCTAATTGTAAAATTTCATATTCTTGAATCCCATGGGAACAGTTTTAAGTTTAGTAGGCACTTAATTTGTGGAAACAAATATTTGCATCCTATCCCATTCACCCATTCTAAGTTGCACCATATGAAACCTGAAAGATAAATGGTTAATTACTAGATCTACAGATCACTTGCCTAATTGTATGGAATATAGCAGAGATAATGAGCTCATTGTGAACTGCAACAGCCATATAACGTGGCTCATGAAATGCTGATGGGACTGTCCGCACTGCATAGCAGAGATAAACACCCCACAAGAGGAATAAAAATTCAGCTGTGAGAAGAACAAAAAGAAATAATTTGCAATTAGTTTTATAAATGGAAGGAAATTTGAAGCACTACAGTATCTTCTGTATGTGTGAGTATCTATGCAAAGACAATACACATATATATAAGTATACACATTCAAACTCTTTTGAATATTGTCACTGTACATGCTATATTTGTTTTTAATTTTACACATCTTTTTCCACATCAGGAACCCCTGCATTCATGGCATTTCAGTTTTTCAGTTGACAAACTTTGAGACAATGTCTAAAAATGTCTTGCTTGCTTTTATAATAGGTACTACAGAAGTCTGACATCACTTCAAATAACAAGTATTTTTAATTGTAGCTCTGGTTCTTGTTGCAGAGGCAGATATAGTGCTACTACCAGACTATATGCTTTTTGTCAACACTTTTATTTCAAAGGTTTATAACTTAGATGAAACAAGATATTTTGTGTTTAAAAAATTCCTCTGTTCATTATAGTTAATTCTGCTGGTACCCATAATATGACAAGTCACTTCTGAGGGTCTAATGCACTTAAAACAAATGATTTGTTTCTTTCAGGAGAAAAATGAGTAAAGGAAGAAAGGAGAGAAAAAGTAGAGTGTCTGGATCAGCCTAAACTATTCAGTTAGAGATAGCTCATCTGCACCCAGCAGTACACTGACTTCAGCTTCCATGGACAGCCTGACGTGCCATCATTTTGACCCTGATACGAATGATTTCCTAACCACCTCAAAAATCTCCCAGAAAAAAACCCCTACAGCTCTGTCACGCAGTTATGAATAGAGCTGGTGCCAGTCCCTCTTGCCTTGCAGTCTGGGCTGACAGTGGCTGGAGGTGTCTGAGTGTCACCCAGTAATGTGCAGTTCCATGTTAGACCCCTGCAATGCCAGCACTGCTCCAGACCAGCGTCACAAACTGTGATCCCATTGTCACCCATACACCGCTTTTGTCTTGTTGAATTTTTGCAATAGAAACTACAATTAAATGCAGTATAATATAAAATTAATTCTTTTTCAGACTTCTTTTTGCCAGTAATTTTTCTATACTGTAACTAAACCTGGTGATGATGACATCACCCTGTGGAAGTGGTCAGCAAACAATTACTAGTCTGGTTTCAGTAATGAGACAAATGCTTGTGAACCCCACCATTAACAACAGACTAAAATATGATGTCAGCACTGGATATCTCATTAAAACACACCCTCCAGTTCCTCCACTTTTAGTAGTCCACAACTGCTGTAACTTACCTATAATGTATTGTTATACCACTTTGAAACTTCTAATTTTGCTATTAATTCCAGCTAAAATCAATAAGAGACAAGTCTGGATAAAATGAATTCATTTACATAGATCTCTTTGTGCTATGACAAGAGCTCAGTTTGAACTCTGAACAACACTTTGCACATTTCTTAATGAAAAATATATGTCCTATCTCCAAGATCCTAACTTTTACTAGAACACATCCTTCACAGATCCAGCAGTCTTACCAGTTCCATAAACCCAAACATCTGAAGGGGCATAATCCATCCATACTGCTGCTTTTGTGATCTTCCTCGCCAAATCCTAACAATAATAAACTTTTTCATCTTTTGACTAAGTAATAGTATGATTTGAGGCCTTACTTAGTGTCAAAATGAAATAAATCTTGATATGAATCTTCTGAGACTGTGTGTCCCAGCCTGGTTTTGAGCTCAAAAGCACACGTGCAGGTATGTCTTTCCCAAATTACTCATACACTTGGGCAAACTGGCTGCTACTTCCATTTGATTTCTAAAAAATTAGTTATGCTATAAATGAAGTCTATCATTCTGGTTTCTTAAAAACTCCTGCACAGAATGACTTACAAAGCCATCTTGATCCTGAAGTCTTTCCTGACGAAGTGCAATACAAATTTGGCTTCAACGAAATAAGAATAAAGGTTTTTACAGATCTTAGCAGTTTGGGTTTTATTCTTTAGGTAGTTGCCTCACACATACTGAATCATGGTACTGAAATGTATTGCTCTTCAAATGACTGTAATTTACTGCTTTAATTGCTCCATAATGATTCAGAAGAAATTGAAAAGCAGAAGATTGTTAGAATTAGGCTGCTAAAGCCAGATCACTACATCTTACTGTCCTGTAAGACATCCTGTATGGAAATCCTTCACACTAACACTGTTCAGCAGGGCTCCTCTAACATGCCAGACAATGCCTATTTCCTCACATTTTGTCTTTCATCCAAACTTCCCCTGCTCCCCAACATGGGCAGCAGAACTGAACAGATGAGCTAATTGTGAAATAACAGGCACACTCCACAAAATTACCCATGGTCTGTTCTTCCTCTTCCTCAGCTGAAGCAAGAAGAGCCCCAAGTTTCATTCTGACTGAAAAGATCAGTTACAAGCGCTAACAGAGGCAGAGAGTTTGAAAAGGTTTGATTTTCAAAGAAATAAAAATGCCCATGTAAAAATTTCATCTGCTGAAGGTATTCTCACTAAAGAGTGAGGGCCAAATTTTGCTTATTTTAGAAGAAAAAATAAAATTTCTGTAATTTTGAATTAGTGGGTTTTGGGTTTTTTTTGCATACAGAGCGAATGAAAATGAAAAAACCATACTTCCATTAAAAAAAACCAAACCCTTACAACCCAAACATTTTAATTAGCTGGGCTAAGTAGGAAGGCAGGTAACATCTGATCTCCAGATCTTATTAATTCTGAAATTCCAGTTTTCAGTTTCACAATCATAGTTGCAAGGAGTTCTTAAGACAGGAAGCAATTTCAAAGTATTAATATACTGGAGCATAACAGTAGTTTGTACCATTCAGTGCATAATGCTTTTAGAAAAGCTTTACATTTAGAGCAGAGTTGGCATTCCTGTCTGCAGATAATAATTACTGTGACATTTGGTATGGAACACAAATACGGGAGAGCTCTTAAAACATAAGGTAAAATAACAGAGCTCCTTTACTTGCTAAGTGCAACATTACAATAATTTCATCAGCAATGACAAAACAGACTGATAGAAAACCAATTTATTATCTAAACCACTAATTAAACAGCTTAAATGTATCATGTAAAAGCTGCGTTTAGGGGGGAAGTCAAGTTCCTATAATTAGCTACAGATGGTTAGTGCAATTTGCAACAAAAATCTGAAAGTGTTATAAATTTTTGCTGCATTTTTTCCTACACGGCCTTTTTACATTCTCAATATAAAGTAAGGTAACATATTAATGTATTTATTACTGCAATGAATAACAAAGATATAACTAACAATAGATAGATGATAGCTAGATGGATAATTGAGTACATCTGGCCACCATGCAGCACGGTTTTAATGTACAATTCATCTCTGATTAGATTGTTTATGGGACACTGATGACTGCTTTGCCCCAAATATCTTTAATGGTCAAAATCTGTAAAATGTGGTATGAAATTCCTATTTGGCTTGCTGAATAATTTTCCGCTACAAGTCTGGTGTAGAAAAGTGACTTTCTGACCACTAAAGGAATATCTTAGCATACTGCATACTTGTCAAGAGCAAACTCAAAGCTCAAAACACGTGATCTTATTCCTATGATTTAGCACAAGGCCTATAAATTATCCCATTTCACATATTAAGCACAAAACCCAAAAAACCTTCCTTTCCCTTTCCGAAAAAAAATATGGAAATTCCTAGGAGAGAGAGCTGTCAACTGTTCTCTGGATAGAAAATGCAGAGTCAAAAGAATAAAACATAAAAGAGCTCTGAAAAAACCTTGCAGTAGTTGACAATTATCCAAAACAGGCATTCAGATTTGGGAGCAAATCTCTGATAGATAAGAGGTTAAGAAAAGGCACGGTTGCTTTAAAGACATAAATGGATGCAGATATGAATGGAAGGTAGGAGATGAAAAGTGACCTCAATATGTCATGTGCACAAATGAATTAGTCTTTAAATATCTCTCTTCTTAGTCACTACCTACTTCTTATCCACAGAACCTTTTATCTGGTCTTTGCATTATCTGATCAACCTGCTTAGTATATTCATTGGTGCTTAAAAATCAGGATTCTTCATTGTCTTCATGATGCTGATTATGTTTTTAGAAAATGAAGCAATTTGGAGCTTGATCATCCAACACGCTGGGCCAGACTCACCCGATGCCACCAGCCTGTTACAATGAAGAGTGTGCCATGTCTACTCACTTGAGATCTTTTCAGGCCACTGCTCTTACTCTGCATCTTCTGACAATGAAGGACAATGATATATATCCACAGTTAGTGGTATGTATCTGCTTTACAGAAAAGGATGGACTTAGGGTTGTTATTACTGACTTAATCAGACTTTCTCAAAAGATCCAGGTTAACATATTTTCTAGGTTTTGCTAAACACGCAGAGGTCTGTGTTGCTCCGAGCAGAAGCAAATCCCCACGTTAATCCATTGCTGCTTTCACTCCTGCTATGCAGATGTCTGTACTTCACCTAATCAAGGCTGCCTAATGAAGAAGGCCCTGCAATTTGTTGCAAATGACATTTGGATGTCTAGTGAACGACAGGAAAGACTGCAAGGGGGAAAGTGGTCTAGCACACATGCACAACTGACTTCTATCTCTGCATGTGCCTCAGGCTCCTATGAATATGAAAAAACCCATTTGAGGTCCCCATTCAATCCAAAATTTGCAGAGGTGATCATTTTTTTCACAAGTGGGAGCATTTTTCTTGCTATTTGGGTGCCAAACATGCATTTTTGCTGTGACTTGCAGCAAAAATAAGCATGCAGGGCTGTATTTGTAGCCAGTGAGACCATACAAATGTTGCAAATATACTCGACTAAGCTCTGTAACTGAGCCAAAGGCATTGCAACATGAACAACCATATTAAATGGACCATATAACCCTAATCTCACTGTGCCTCAGCTCTGCCTGTGTAAAATGGGGATAATGCCACCCTGCCATTGCAGGACAACAGTGGAAATAAATTTACCCATATCTGTGAAGAGCTTAAGTCCTAAACTGGGGGTTTCCTTCCTGCTGAGGTCAGGAGAGGAGTGTGAACTATTTCAGACTGTCCTGATTGCTTCTCAGCCCTCCTACCCTGGCAGAAATGCCTTTCTCTTCATTCTCTTCTTCATGCCAGCCCCTTGGTGAAGATGGCTGTGGGCTCCCTGGAGCCAGGACACCCATTCCTGTGCTCACTTGCACTCGGCTGTCCAGAAGCTACTTGCAAAAAGAAGACAGCCCTAAAAGATTGAAGCCCATTTTCTGGCTCTATATGAAGCTTTATGTCTGACCACACGTACTTGTTTAAAAAGCACCACCACAGGCCAAAACCAGGTCACTGCTCCCCAGGGATGGTGACATTAAAGCTGTGACTTGCCTAAGTTCAATTGGAATTTTGAACCAATTGAACTACACTCATGGTAAAATAGTACTGTTCCAACAATTACACCATTTCTCCCCAGGTTTCAAACTCTAATTACTGATTACCACTCTACTTACATCCATAACACAGCTATGACAACTCATCTATTTCTCTACCACACTTCACTACATTTTAAATCCCATTTAGTGAAATGAAGTGAGCTATGGCTCTGGACGTGCAGCTCTTCCATCCGTTCATTCACTCAGGGTGCCAGCTGGAGCTGAGCATGCACCATTTTAAAACTGGAAAAAAACTGTGTCCTCGATTGCTCCTGTGTTGCCAGCCAACGCAATCTCTTTCTGCATCGCTGTGTCCAATCTCCCACCTGGAGAGTTGCACCATGTCATAGGAGAAGCTTTTTTCTTCAACTGAAAGGATTTTCATATATTTCAATGAACTGTGATTACATGTTTTTAGTGTTGAGTTATTCCTAGCAAATTATAAATTACCAGAGGTTTATCTGTCTCTCCCACCATATCTCAGCATCATTTTAATTAGTTATGCACAGCAATAAAGAGAGCTATTTGTGGTAAAAGAATTGATGGTGCCTGATTCAGACTTTTTTTCCTCCGAGAACTTCCATGGCCTGTGGCTGTGAAGGCTGAGAGAGAAGAGTGGGGTCCTTGGGCTGGTGGGATGCACAGCATACTCTGTCCCCCACACCGTCACATGACTGCCTTGCAGGTCTACTCAAAGTGATGCAAGGGCCATGCAGACCATGATCTGTGGGTCCCACGGCTTCTAGGTGCCCTAGAGACGGCTTCTGTTGGCAGTGGAGACATATCCACTGACTTGAGTGTGAGCAACAGACCCAGGAGTCTCACTGCGCTAAACACACGCCAGTCCCAGGTCTCTGGGAGCTCCTCTCATTCCTGCACTTCTCTTAGCCCTTATTCTCAAGCATTTTCTTAATTCCTCTAGAATTAAGGCTGTCCTGCCTGATGACTTCCACAGCTCACCGCTGTTACTAAAGCCAGCTGGACAGTCTTCTTGTTTCCATGTGCCCCATCAACCTCTTCACTTGTGTGTGGATGAAAGAGGGAGAACGGGATCAGCTGAAAAGTGGCTGAGTGTGGGGCCTCTTCTCTCACATCTTAAAGAGGATGCAAGCCATGCCAAAGGCATCCAAAGTACTTAAAGTGTTGGAAAGATTTGGAGCAGTACCAGCAGTGGACTCCAAAAAGAGTGGTGCAAAGACAAGAGGAAGTCAGAACACCTTCCAGCCTCTCCCAAACCACAGGGGACTTGCAGAAGCAACTAACTATGGCATTCACCAATACATAAACACGTGGCCCAGGCAAAACAAACATGGTTTCATGAGCAGAAATATTTTGTAGAAATCATGCCTAAGTAAAGGGTATGAGATTTCACTTATCACGTAACAGGTAACAAGAAAAAGCAACGTTACTGCAGGGGTAATGCAACTCAAACTGCTAAACCTGGAGGTTCCAGCAGCATTCCCCATCTTTGGAGCTGTCCCTCATCTTCTTCCACGTGTACCTTATCCTAGAGATGAGTGACATAAAACTGCACACAGTGCTGGCAATGCAGACTGTGGAAGGAGTGCTAAAGAGGTATACAGGGTGGCAGGAGGAGTGGTTTACAAGCAGAAAAGAGACAGAGCTGAAGGTACTTTGTAAAACACTGTTCTTTTTCTATTTTCTGCTGCAAATATTTTATAGAGCCCTGGCCTTATCACTTAGAATAAGCTTTTCACAAGTGATTACTATTTTTAGATTATATATTTTTGAGCATCTAATGTGAGAAATGAAGCTGAATCCAGACCAGTGCTGAATTCTAAGCATCTCCTGGTTGTGCTTTCCACAGAGAAGGCTATAAACAGTACTCTGAAACAGTACTCTGAAAAACCAGTCCCTCAATGTCTCAAGACAGACACTGAAAATGGATAATTTTGGCTTTAATCTTTGTACATTGATGCTAAAGGGAACATGTTTAAAAATGCCCATTTGGAAATGGACAGTTCTTTATTCATTGCATGCTCTGAACAACACACCCCAAATATGGCCACATCAAATGGGGATAGCAAAAAAAAATAATAATCACTCATTCACCAAATGCAGCAGAAGGCCTGTGGAAAATTTAATAAAAGAGCCTCATAAGGATGTATTACAATGCCCTAGCTCAAAACTGCACAGGCAGTCTTGATGCCCAATTTGTCAGAGCCTGTCCTGGCACCTCATGCCCCTTTAGATGCAAAGATTATGTACGTTAAATATCAACAAATGAATACTGGTAGGGAGTTCTTCTGGGAACAGTCCAAAAATACTCACTCTGCTCCTTTTCCTGGCTAAGAGCATGCAATAATTATGAGGAAGTTTCATATTTTAAACCCTCCTGATGCCCAAGACCCAAAGCATGACCTAGGGATGTGTGGGCCATGGCAGCAGCTCAGGGCAGCAGAGCAGCACTGCTCCTGCCAGCCAGAAATCAAACAGGTGCAGGGGAAAAACTTCTCCCTGTGCTTAGTTAATACCACTTCTGGTCTAAATAAAAACTGAAAAACACACACAGAATACATAAGGGATTTTTAAAAGCTTCCCTACCCATTTGGGGTGAAACTGGCCCTGTTGAAGTCAGGAACATCCACCTGTCAAGATTTCACCTCTGTTTTCATTTGTGCTTGTGCATGCATGTTTATCTCTCTGCCTGCCTTTGTCTCCTCCCTGGGGCTTTGTTCATTAAACTTATTATATTGTCTCTTTTTCCAGTTTCTGGGAAGCTCTTTTACATGCTGGTACAATATCTGTTACACATATAGGATGTTTTCCCCTCAGGATAAAGAACAGTAGTTTGATTTGTGACACTGAAAGCCCTTAGGTACCATAAGTTTATCACTTGGAGTTGTTTCTAAGTCAAAATCTGACAGTGACAGGTAGAGGTACAGAATATATTCAGGCCATAGGAAAAAGGTTTTGTGGGTGAGTACTTTCAAAGCCTCAGGTCATTCTCTGCAATCTCAAACTGTCAACCATGCCATGGCTTTTCAAGGAGACAGATGCCCTGACCTTGAAAGGGATGCAGAAACTAACACAAAGGAAATAAAAGAATAAGGCAAGTTACAAATAAGCTACCCACAAGTATCCAACCATAAGGAAAATATACTCTAACTTACAAACCTGAAGGAAAATACTTACATTACATTATGTAGATAAAATAAGATTTATTGAATGCTAATTTTTCTCATCAGCATATCAGAGAGTACAGAGGCAATGCTAGAAACGGTGATAACCACTGTGTAGAAGTCTCTACATCTCTCACAGAGGCCATCCTCTTAGACTTAATGGAAATGTAAATATAAAACATTCACTGTAATAAAGTCTCCGGAGATAGAGTCTAAGTAGTGTGATTAGTATGGAAAATGCTTCATAAATCCCAATTCCAATAATCTCTGGTAGCATAAAGGATTCATCTCGTTATGACTTTCTAGCAGAGCCTTGTTAATTCTCACTTCACTAATCTGTGACCTTGAAAATTTCCTGTCTGCATTTCAGTGAAGTGTTGACAGCCGAGTGAAATAGGGAAGTATTCTAGCAACGGCTACAAGTGACAGAATATATTGCAAAACACTCACTAGATTTATATAAAATACTGTGCCTGAAAAAATTAAATGAAATAACAAGTCTTTAATAAATTACCATCCACCATTTTTATTTTAGCATTTGATATCAAATATCAATTAATTTATTACATATTATATTTTGCAAGTCTGCTGACATAGGAATAAAAGGAGTTCTGTGATAAGGATATTACTTCTGACACATTTCTGAGATGAAGTATGTAAGTTTGGGACTAGTTCCTATTGACTGTAAGCTTTTCAGGCCACTATTAGCAATAAAAATCTTGAAGTCACATGCATACACACAGACACACATATAAATATAAATATAAATATAAATATATCTAAATATATATATATATACACACACACACCCAATATGTTAGTACAGTCTTGTAGGTGCACATCTCCTGGTACCACTAATATTACTGCATAGTTTACTGAAGAGTTGCATAATTCTGTTTATGAGGTAGTGTGGGTAAGTAAAAAAATGACTGAACAAAAGATTTTCCAGCCCAATTTTCCAGGCTCAAGAGCTGGCTTTACTTCTACTACCTCGAGTGTATTTTGAAAAACATTAAAAACTCTTCTAAATGTAAACATACCTTAAAAAACAATTCTTACTTTTTTCAAAACTTGGCAGACAGCAACTTATGTAATTTTTTGCCAAAATATACAATTGATCATAATTGGGTATCAAGATCTGAATTGTTGATCACTACACCACCAGAATTATAAAACCCAGAGACTAAAAACATTTGTTGCCATTATGCAAAAACCACCACTATCAAAACATTAATAAAAATACACTGTCAAATGCACCAAAATTTTGATACAAAATGGGTTAGTGCAGATGACATCATCAAGTGTTTCGCATTTAATTCTTTTTTGTTAATTTTACAACATCTCTGCCAATACTACTATTCCATTACTGCAAAGTACACACTCCAAACTGAGATGCATTTCAAAACATGCTCCCTTCTACTCTTCTCTGCGTGGTTTACCAGAGAGCATATTGACAGACAGGGTACCCCTGTGCCTGACTGCCTCTGAGATCTTACAGAAAGGAGAGAAAAGCAGGGCACAGGGGCACCTTGGAGCCATGGAAGCTCCTCTGTGAAGCTGGCAGCAGTGTTTTGTCATACACTGACTTTCTGTATGTCAGTCTCAGAGAAAACACTTCTGCCCATCTCATCTGCACTCTCATGTGCAGAAGCCACCATTACCTCTCCCTAACCCTCAGTAGCAGAGCTCTGTCAGTGGGATGTCCATGGGAGAAGCAGGGAAAGGGCAGAAAAGTAGGAATTTATTTCAGATTTCAAAACATTATTTGAGACAGTGGGTGGCTAGCCTGGGCTGTACAAGAAACACTGGCTCTAGGTTGAAGCACTGCGTGGGAGAAAGCACATCACACTGTTTAGCTGAACTCAGGCACAGGGAACCCACTGTTTCTTACAGAGTTAAGGAAACAAAAACTAATCCTTTCTCTGCTTTATATGACTTCGGCAGAGTGTCATTTTTAGCTCCTGCCTATTCCATGCACTGAAAGCACATCTAACAAATACATCAAGTTGGCGCATTTGATGTTCATTTCCTATTCCCTGTACTTTGATACCAATTTTTGTAAGGTTATGAATGAGTGGTGTTGGAAGTTCTTTCTCTCCTCACACAAGAACTCCGCCCAGTTCTGTGGTACAGAATCAAAAAGCCTTCATTAAACTAGTCACAATTTCTCACTTCAATAGTTGAAGAACCATTGAAGAGCTTCAATAGTAGAAGAGCTATTTCTTCCTTCTGCCTTCAAAGATGAAATGTCTCGAGCACCCATCACTTTGTTACTACAATCCAAGTTACAAACCTTTGAAAGTCATAGAAGTGTCAGCATATTTTGTTTTACTTCTCAGCCCATTTAAAAAACCTATATGCTGATATTTTACTGCTATAGTTCTCACATATTAAGCAGCCTGACAAAACTTTAAGATATTCTAAAACAAGAAAAATTAAAAGGCAACCCAGCTTTATTATAGAAATTAAAGATAAAATAGAAAATTAACATACCAACAGCCATCATGTAATCCCAGCGGTCTACGAGGCACATATTGAAGATCAGATGGTCAGATGTTTGCCCTTGACCAATGAGTGGAATGTTTCTCTCCAAATTTTGGGTTATTGCAGAAGTCCAGCCAATGAGAAACCAAAAGACTACCAGAAGAATAACAGACAGCATCCTCATCACTCTCCCACCTGTCATATATGGAATACGCTGGGCCGTTCGGGACAGGAATACCTTCAAAACCCTGCAAAATTCAGACAGTGCAAGATTAAGAAGAGCAGTAATAGTGTCACAGGAATTAGACTTTCATTTTATTTTGGTACCAGATTATTTGAAAAACAAATGAACAGTCTTTCCTCTGACAATATGTACAAGAACAAAGTTTGGAACATTATTACTTTCATATTAATCATATTTAAATGGAACTGATTGCTGCCCAGAGAGTTCTACATAGCAATAATACAAAATATTAGCTATGCTTATGTTAGAGACATGCATTTTTAGGCTGTCTTGTCAAGCTGTTTTGTACATTCCATCTCCCAGTGGAAGACTTCTGTCTTTGAAAGATGAAAGGTCATTTCCATAAACCAGCAACCATGTATGTGAGATTTTATTCTGTTTTGATGCTGTCTGCTCATCCCCAATCCTGCTATTTCTAAAGAACAAATTAACACCTCTTAGATCTTTTTCCCACTGAGTTTGATGCTGCTGAGACAATAACCTACTCATCACAGATATAACTATGGAAGGCACTTTGCTAATTAAATGGGGTTTGATTTGTTTAGAGGCAACGACACGTTTTTTGAGCTAGGACAGAACCATCATAAGAAGAGCCACACCACACATCAAGCACGTATACCACATAACAGCTAATGAACATGTAACACTCACTTTAAATATAATTGCACTTACTATTAGGATAAATTTACTCCCACAAGAACTGTTCCAGGAAATAGCACCTGCATTTTCTATCCATCACCACCTGCTAATGCAGAAAACCGTCCTCCTAGGAGCATGAGAACTACCAAAATTTGAGGAAATCCCCTTGGGAAGAAGGAGTAGTTTGATTCTTCATGTAGTACAAAATATCTCCCTGTGCTGCCTGCACCATGGGATCTGCCAGAAGCATCTTCTGGGAGCATTGCAGTGCTCCTGCCTTGGCCTGGCTAAGCTAGCAAGGATGAGTACTGAGGAAAGGCTATCATGGAAGTTTTTATGTACCCAGACTGTTAGAAGCAGATGAGCTGAAGTTTAAAGGCTGTTTTAGACACTGGGGTGAGGAGTCTTTCAAAGTGAAGAGTTCAACTGTTTAAGTGATTTTGTCCTCAAAACCACAGTGGTTCCTGACTCCTGAGCATGAGCATGTCCAGTCTTGATATCCATGAAGAGACAAATTATCACTGAGGTTTCAGAGTCATGATTATTTTTTTTCTAAAGTTGATTTTTAAATGCCCTTGTCAGCTCTTAAGTTATTTCAGTGTACCAAGCAGCAAGCCACCTCCCAAGACATTCTACAACCAGGCCTGACTTTTCAGCAATACAAAATCACACTTCAGATGAACATTTATGCTTATATTTGTTCTGAGAGAAGGCAGAAGCAACCAGTGTTGCCTCTCAAACAACTAATAGAGCAGTGTCTTTAAAGGCAGGAGCACAAAAGGCTTTCCACACCCATAACAATGAATCAGCATTTGACTACAAACACAGCCTTCACAGTGTGCATTAGGTGAAGTCAGAGATCTGAATATGTTCAACATTATTCAGCTGTTTCCCTCCCAAGAGTCACTCCACAGGGAGTCACAGTTTTTGATCTTTCCATGTTTGATAGATGTTCTGCTCTCCCTTTACAGATGCTAAGTGCCTTATGTTGGAAGCAGACTCCCAAAGACTTCATCCAGGAGAGACAGAAAACTGCACACAGCACCACTGTTCGGGGCAGCACTGGTGAACCCTCATTTTCTAAACACTGAATTCCTGACTTTTTCTAAAATCAGGAAGCAAAGGCTTCCTTTCTGTCTGTTGTGAATGCTGATCAATAGTTAGCTCCTCTGAAGGGAAGAAAAATGCATTATTTTCATAATGAACTGGAAAATTTCACAGCTATAGTTTGTCATTTGAGAAAAATCTCATAGCACATTTTTATGAATGTCGAATTATTAGAGAAATCACACAAACCAGCTGAGAACTATTAGAAACTTTTTGTATTTTGCCTCCAAAGTAAATTCTTGATGATTCTGCTGAAAGTCAACATGTGAGCCTATTTTGGGCATAATAAGGCAGAACGCATTGGATTTTTTTCATTACTAGTTCATTAACTGCTGCCTGTGAGACAGCTTTCTAAGGGAGAGGTGTGGGCTGCTGTTACATTATTTACCTGAGCACAGTGAAACAAATAATATTTTGCAATACAACAGTCAAACCTCCTCCAATTTGGATCAAGTCACATTTCTTTTTTTCTCCTCTTTTTCACAAAAATAAGTATCCCCCACCACAATAATTTCTACCTTGGGCTCGTAGGCTTACATGTAAGCTAACATTTACACTTCTTTTTTCAAACATTCTTTTTGTGAAAAGCTGTAAAGAAAGTTGTTTTAGATCAGTAATGTTGCACATCTCCCTTTCAGAGGTTGTGGTACAAAAGCAATCAAGCAGAACACAAGCTCCCAAGTTGTAATTCCCTCATTCTTCTGCCACGACGTGAATCCAAAGCCTCATTTCTCACCACCTCAACACTGACTTACATGCTCTGTCTGCTCTCATCTTCTATGTATTACTGAACATGTATCAAAGCAGAGACAACTGCCCAGGAGTTCCTCTCCCAATGGCACATCATCTCACCAGACTGGAGGGTCATTATCTTTCCTGTACCTCTGACTCATACAATCAAAGTTCACTGTAAAAAAGTTGAATCTCTGCAGTATGAGACCAGACTGCCTCAGCAAACACATGGTGTTTGATTACTGGTATACTCTGTCAGAAAACAGGGGAATTCTCGATTCAAATCCCTGCCCTGATTTCTGGGTAGACAGTGTTCAAGCCCCCCTTTTCCACCCTGTTCAACATCTCTATATTGGGTCAAACTATCTACTGAACCAATAAAGGAGAACCCTTACAGGGAGGCAAGAAGTGGGGCTGGTGGGCTGCACTGCTGCTAGGAAATCAAATATGCCCTGGGTCATCCCTGGCACTGAAGCCAATTGGCAGAGAACAGCCAGCATCCACACTATTATCCTCAGCATTACAACTCAGCAGAACAGAGCATGGAGTCCCAGCGCCCAGGAATGTTCTCAGATGCTACTTAATTTATGAATATAGATGAAGCAGATTCAAGTTCCTGAGCAAATTAATGTTTAATTACGAGTATCAAGCAAAGCAAACTGGATAGACTCCTCCTCCTGTCCTACCTACAGCCAAAATTACTGGCAGCACCAGTCAGTGCCCTGGTAGAAGCTCGGAGGTCTGTTTGAGACATATGGTCTCTGATCTAAAGCAGAAGAGAAAACTTAACCATGTTCCTCAGCATCTTCTAGCTATACTCCCACCTAAAACCACTCAGCATATGCAATCCACTTTTCTGCACTGTTGTTGGATAATTGAACAATCATTTCCAGTGACATGTCATCAGCTCTGTTTACAGGCAGATCAGACAGAACACTGCAACGTGTTTTACCTGCTTTTCTGGAAGACACAGCTGCCTTCGAGCAAAGCTTTGACTCACAGACAGCTACAGGCAGGATTAAAGCTGATATGCAATAGCCATTCCTTTTACAGAATAAATACAAGGTGCAGTTCAGGCTGAATGAACTGCCTGGAGACCACAGCACGTCACTCCCAACTCTGCTGGCTGCACCACCAAGTCTGGGGAGAATTAAGCTACATGGTCTGAGGATTTTCTTTGGGGTGCCAGGCTCCACATAAATGGAGAAGGGGAGGGCTTGGATGCAAACACGGAGAGCCAAGGGAAGCCCAGCAGCTGGGAAGGGAAGCGATGCTGCAAGTGGATCTGAAGCAGAGGGACAGAGCACGCTGGTTCACAGGACTGGCTGGGATCACCAGCTTGGAAACATCAAGTGAAGCACATGGCTGCTGCGGTAGTTATATCCTAAGATGCAATGTGTAACCTCAGAAAATAAATAAAACCATATTGAATTTTCATGTCATATCAATAAAAAGATGGCCCCCAAACTACCACTGACTGCATAAACAGCAGGAACTACAGGTGAAGGATCCTGCTTTGACAGCAATGACATGGCACAGTTTGTTTATTTCTAACATCTGCCATTTTGTGACTCAACTGAGTCATTCTGTCAAACTGCTCAGTTCCAGACTGGTAATTTTTATGATGATACAAAAGCTACATCAGAAAGATAATGGGTCAAGCCCTTCAGAAGTATATTGCCCTCCTACAGGTGCAGGGATTGCATAAGCCTTACCTACTTTTCTGGACTGACAGTGAATATGCCACTAGTTCCTCTGAGTTAGTAAACTGATGTGGTTCTACTAAAAGTGAAAAGGTACCAGTGGGACCATGTTGATACAAAGAGTGCCTACACTTCACACTTGACACACAGACACATACACAAACACTGAGTGCAGGTATAATTTCCACATCAGGAAAGATGACTGAATAAAGAATATCAACACTTAAGGCCCAACACCTCAGAAATCATATTTAGATAGACTCATACCATCAGTTACTGGCTCTCACTGGAAAGAATAAAACCCAACTGAGAAATGAACAGCTTTCTAAACAACTTCCCAGCTGAAAGTGTCCAAATTAGTCATTGTCTCCTTCCCAAGTGATTTCTCAAGACCTCAGCACAAAATAAACTAGCAGTGCATCACTGAAGAGAATTCTCTTATGGGACAATTTTTGATTTGTTGATTCTGATCACATTGAACCCGAGCAAACCTGGATTGAGAGGCATGCCACATCAACAGCACGACAACAGCAGGGCAAGACCTGCATCATGTGCATCATGTCCTGTCCAGTGAAAATATACAACAACTAGAAAAAGAAGTTTTGGTAATTATGTGGCTGTATGGATACTTTTGAGACCCCCCATCTTGTGTGTAGCCAGCAAACTTGGCCACATATCACTGATAACCATCAATTTATCTCAATTCCTCCACACCACGCATGCAACATCTTACATTATGGACAACAGGAAATCTCCCTCATTTTTTATTTCAGAAAAGAATTTTGTAATAGCAAATACATGTCAAGAACACTGCCATGAAAGACAACAAATGCTTAGAAGAATTGACTAACCTCTCTAAATGCACTGGATTTTGCAATGGGTAACAGAGCACAAGTGTGCCTTTGTGGCCAAGAAGGCCAATGGTGTCTTGGGGTGCATTAGGAAAAGCATTGCCAACAGGCTGAGGGAGGTGATCCTGCCCCTCTGCTCAGCCCTGGTGAGGCCACATCTGGAGTGCTGTGTCCAGTTCTGGGCTCCTCAGTACAAGAGACACCCAGAGCTCTGGGAGTGGGTCCAGCTGAGGGTGGCAAAGATGATTGAGGGACTGGAGCATCTCATCTATGAGGAAAGGCTGAGGGAGCTGAGCCTGTTCAGCCTTGAGAGGAGATAACTGAGAAGGGGCCTCACCAGTGTGTCAGTATCTGAAGGGAGGGTGTCAGAGGATGGATCCAGGCTCTCCTCAGTAGTGCCAAGCAACAGGACAAGAGGCAATGAGCAGAAACTGATGCATGGGAAGTTCCACCTGAATATGAGGAAGAAATTCTTCACTGGGCAGGTGATCACACTCTGGAACAGGTTGCCCAGAGAGGCTGTGCAGTCTCCCTCACTGGAGACATCCAAGAACCCTCTGGATGCAATCCTGTGCAATGTGCTCTAGGATAACCCTGCTTGAGCAGGGAGGCTGAACAGATGTGGTCCCTTCCAGCCTGACCCACGCTGTGATTCTGTGAAGGCTGGCCTGCACACTGAGGCCACTCAGGATAAGCTTGCTCCATAGTTACAAGGTAAACTACAGGTACCAACAGTACTGGAAATACAGGGAGGGAGATCATGCTGCAGGATTGTTTCCTCTGTACTGGAAGTGCACCTGATTTCAAATCCTTACCTGGAGGTCTGTGTTTAACAAATGGCAATATTAATATGTGACGATATCTTAATGGTACAGTAAAAATTCCCAGTCAGATAATTTTGTGTATTGAGTAATGAGAGAAGCAGTGTTGTTTCTGAAACATTTTCTGCTATGTTTCTGCTGCAGAAACATTTTCTGCAACAAATTGTATTTACTTTCCAAAATGTGATTTTGGAAATAGAGTTTCCTTGATATCTTCCCTAGAGTTTTACAGCGATTTGCTATTGTGGGAAATTAATGCAATACAAATTTATAATGTATGGCTAGAACAACAAGCTGTGAAGATGCATTTTATCTCAGTGCCTGGTAAAATCTATGTCTAGTAAGCAAAGAGACATATGTCATGACTTAATGCTAACCTACTCTGCACAGTAGTTTCCTAGATTAGTTTTAATGCTACACACATAAAGGTAATCCTACAGTGCTTGAATGAAAGTTCCCTTTCTGGATAAACACTGACATAATTTCCAGGAGTTTGAGCAGACTGAGGAAGGTGGGAGGGAAATCACATGCAGTTCAAGGAAAGGCTCTGGGTATTGGGAGGCAACAGGACAACAACAGATTTCCCACTGCAATCAGAACCACTCACTCACTCACTCCCATGTGAGCAGCACTGGACTAACATTTTCTTGCATATTTAATAACATGGAAAAGGTCTAAAAATATTACTTGCTTTGATGAAAATTTATTCAGTTGAAGTAGCATTTGTCTGCCAATCTGTAGGTAAGCCTGGAGTGAGCAAACAATGTTATTTCTCTAAATGTAGCCAAGGATTCTGACATTTTCCATGGTATGCATTGTTTATATTTTCTCCTTTCACCTGTAAGTCTAAATTCCCACCTGAGCAAAGCTCAATTTCCTGGTGGATTATTGAACAAAAAGCTTTCTCTGCCTGCAGCCAGTTCCAAGAATTGCAGCTGGAGTCTTTTGACAGACCAGCTGAGCTTTGCTTTTCCCCAGTGCCTCCTTGCTCCCCAGCTCACTGCCCTGCTGCCTGCCTCTGTTCCAGCTGCCCCCCAGCTCCCACTGCAGGAGGTACTGAAGCTTCTGCCTCTGTGTGTGTGTGTGTTGCTTTTCCAAGTGCTTTTGTTTATATCACCACATCATCCAGGTAGCTCTCATCAGAAATGGCCACTCCTCAACAGGATTTGCCCATCCTGAATGTGTGCTGATGGATGTATTAAGCACTGGGGAGCTGAGAGGTAAGAAGGCTCAACAAGAGGACTTTCCATGTCACGTAACTAGGTTTCAGTGATGCAGACCAAGTCTCCTTATTTATTAAATCCTCATCTGCTTTGTGCTAATTATCTCTTCTAATAAACCACTTACTGCACTAATACCCCCACGAATCCTGCTGAGATTAGCAGAACTACAGAGTGCCAGTGAAATGTCTGACACTGCTGTCAAACTCTGATGAGGCAGAGCTGCCACAGAGCACACATTTTGAAATAAAAAGCCCATCAGTCTGTCCCCAGACAACTAGCAGTGACATACCACAGAATGGTTAGGTCTGGAAGGCACCTTGGAGATTATCTCATTCCACACTGGTGACACGGGCAGGGACACCATCCACTAGACCAGGTTGCTCAAAGCCCCATCCAAGCTGGCCTTGAACACTTTAATGTCTTCTCTTTGTCAACTACTTGGGCTTAAGGTTACATCACACAGAGCTCATGGCCACAGAATCTGATGCCTTAAGTTCTGAAAATCCCAGGTCCTTGGGATAGGCACAAAGCCATCTCTTTCCAAGTCTGGTATTGAATGGTTAACAGAGCCATTTCAATACTTTCCTCCTGACAGATATGTTTAAATAACTACATCCCTCACTCAGTGAAAAATGAGGTCAGCTCCTCAGACAATTTTCTCCACAAGCAAACCAATCTTGTTGAAGTCTTTCCTTCATTCAAATTTGTAGTGATTTTGTGACAAAAACTTTACTTCAGAGATCTTCAAGACTCCTGCCACTAGTAGTTTGGTCTGAAGATTATAAATCCTTCAGCCTATGTAAGGTCTGGCTAAGTTAATTATTTGCTTTTTAAAATTCATCAGGTGGTTATTATCTTTTTTACAAATCGAAAGCCATTGAGTTCTTTACCCTTATCAAAGACTTTCAAAACAGGCAGTACAAAAGATCTCCAGGTCAATATTTATCAGGAAGCTTACACTGTGAAAACAGATTCAAGAACTGCCTCCTGGTAATCTTTTCCTACAACAGGTCAAGAACATTTTCAAGGCTTTAATTCCAAAATTTGCTTCACAGACTACTCTGGAGTTTAATGTACAAAAGGCAGCTCCCCTTGTGAATCTGACTCACAATGTTTCATTAAACAAAGGCTGATGAGTAAAACTAGCTGGGATGAAAAATTCCCTTCCTTGTTAGTGCTGCTCTATCTAACACTGCTCCTCTACCACTGAAAACATTCATAGACAATTTCAACAACCTTTTTAATTTTCAGAGGCATTTTCTAGCATCATCAACAAGGTAGCTGGGCATAACCTCATGCCAAAGCTTGTACTTTTGTTCTTAACATAGTCATACTACAAACAGAGAAAGTCTTGAAATGGATAAAACCCAAATCCAAACCAAAGTAAATTTGAGAGTAGTTATTTATATTGATGTGGACAGATCATGGTGCTAATAACACCAAGGATGGGGCTTGTTCCTCTCATGGGCCATTCACTTAAGAGCTGGACTTGATGATCCTTGTGGGTCCCTTCCAGCTCAGAATATTCCTTGATTTTCTTTCCTTTCTTCTCCTCAAGTTCACTGGCAAGCATTGTACTTCTGACTGGAGAACGATAAGCCCTGCTCAAAAAAGACAGTACTTTTCCAGCATTTTTAATGTGGTCAGAAAACCAAAATACCTCACTCCTTTTAAGCTAAAGATGGTAAATATTGTGGTCTATTTGCATGACGTGAAAAGTTGCTGTGTTATTAAAGATGTAGCAATCCACTGCAGCCGTACAATGTTTTTCACCACTTCAATAAATGTATTAGAATAATTTATTCAGGTACTACACAAGAAGAATCTAAGGCTTTTTACTGGATCAAAAATAGTGAATAAAAGTTTATTTAGCTTGAGTGAATTATAATTCACTCTGCTAGCAGTTATTTATTGAGGACTGAACTATGTATCCACAGCATATTTACAGATCACTATAGTTTGCTTTTTGAGAACAGCACTAAACAGTAGTCGGCAGCTGAAGGAAAACAATCATAATTTCACAGCTAAATTATTTGTTTTCATGTTCACAGATAGACACCACATTGTTTTACCCTTTGTATCCTACTGCACTAGTGGTTAGTGTGATACTGTAACTGTTAGTTTGGGTGTGCTACATTGTGGATTTGAACAAGATAAAAAGCTTTCACTAAAAATATCTCATCCTTACTTATTTTAGTCCTAATTACATAGCAAGTTTCTACACTAAAGCAGAATAAAGTGGAATGTGTTGCTATGTGATCTCTTTTGTCTTATTAGCTGTTTTAACAAAATTAAAAACTATTTAATAGTGTTCTAATAATATCATACAACCATGCTAGTGAATTTTCTAGAGCAGCATCTGAGATCCTGCAGCTTGCAGGGCAGATGTGCTCTGTATTTCACCAAGGCTGCCAGCTCATGGCTGACATCTCTGGGACCCCATTAATGCACAGAGCAGTACAGGTGTTTGCATGGTCTCCACATCCCCAGCAAGGAGGAGCTTCCCAACCCTGCTCTAAAGGAACAAATACATTGATTTACAAGATCTAACCTCAGAGCCTGGGTTTGGATTTGTCATCACAGAAGCTTCAGTGACCTAATTATTTTTTTGAATATTCCACTTGCAGGAGATGAAAAGCAGGAAAATTGATTTCTTGGAAGTCAAATTGTGTTTCCTTTATAAAGTTTCTCATGATGATGAGATTTCTTGGGCATCTTCAAACTCCATGTGATGTCTGGCACTATCTATATTTGTAAGACACTAAAGATACAATTTTCAAAGAAACAATGGGGTCAGTAGGCTTCTCTGATGGAAGTGCTATTTCTCTGCTCATCTACAGACTGCTGAGCAAGCTCAGATCTGGGAGACAGCAGCAGGTAACAGTAGGAGCCCTGGAGCAGATGTAGGAACCTGGAAACAAAACTTCCATGAAACAGAGAAGATTGTGGAGAATTTGATGCAATTCAAAATTCATGAAGCTGGATTGAATCAAGACCACCCTACAAGAGCATGGCACATGAATCAAGAATTTGGCACAAGCACTGCTACTTCTGGTCTGATGCAACTCATTGCTTTCAGGTTTTCCATTATAAAAAAAAGTCACCTGATTGACTCATCAATCAGATTTTCTGAGTTTTCTCTTTGTCTTTTCAGAGGAGGATCCTCCAGAAGCAGCTGTACACAGTGCAAAGGTGTCACAGACTGTGGGTTCAGCTCCATTTCCAGAGGATGCTCAAGAGAAGTATTTTTCAAAATAAACTGGTTTAAGTATACTGCATTGAAAAAAATCCAGTAAAAAGGAGACTAGGAAAAGAACTGTATCTATGAACCACTGACTAAAGCAGCATACACAAAATCTTTTGGCACTAAACTGTCTCCTCACTGATTTACTTGCAAGCAGTTACTTCCTTTTCTGCTGTGCGATGTGGTTCTTACACACTACTTTTAAATGGCAATTCATTATTAAAGATGCAGGAAGCAAACATCAGCAGTCAAAGGGACAGAAGCCTGTCCTGTCTTTATACACTGCAACAAGCCACCATTTTAATGGCCCTATATCTTTTGGAGTGTGTTTTTGTCCTTCCACTTTCCTTCTGTCAGAGTCTTCCAGCGCTGGAAGTTACTGTGAACTGGCTAAATTGCTTCCATTTTGAATAACCAGACGCATGTGCATATTTTCATCCAAATGAAGCCAACTAAATATTGACTTTTTAACACATTATCCCCCAATCTTATCACTTCATTGATAATAAATATGCATTTCTTCTGAACCATGAGGACAGAGGACGAGGAGGGTACACTGAAAGGTCCAGTCTTTGATGAGTTGGGCTCTCACTTAGATACTTTCACCGCCATGCCAGATAATTAAACAGCTCAGATGTAGCAGAAAGAACTTGTCTTGACTATTCTACTGCCTTTAGGTGTGAGAAAGAGTAACGATCACACCCACTGGATACAATCCTTCCCTCAGATGCACAATGCAGACTGCTGTACTTAGCAAAGATCAGAAGAGGTGCTGGGTTGCCAATACCCTTATTATATGATGCTAAGTTGACAGGAGTTAATGAAATGTGGTGCAGAAAGACACATAACTGCATTATTTAGTTTTAATATTTTTTGCTAGTTTTGTGCCCATTTTAATAAAACAAATGTTTGCCAATTTATAATGTGATTGATAGGCTGCAGTGTTTTGTATCAACTCTACTGCAAAAGAAGGTCTTTATCAGCATTGTGTTCTCCTTCCACTTGTGGAATAAATATTAACTTTATCTTGTGGTTGTGCTTGCAGGTATCATGGCTAAGGCCTTCATGTGTATTTGAAAGGAAAGTTTATTCTTCAGGTTGCCTGCAAAAGATAAGATTCAAACCACTTTTACAACAGATAAAATCAGGAACATCTCCACCTGTCACAAGATAGAGCAGCGTCAACACCAATAGAAATTGAAACCATAAACAATGTTAACTTCATTGAATTTCCATGTTATAAAATATTATTATTAAAATATTCCACTGTAAATGTGCACCTGGAGTAGCTTACACGGAATGGAGTGAAAATGCTGGCAAGGGTATTAATTAATCAGGCATCTGGGAGTTATTACATCTCTGGTTGATTAACTCACGGAATAGCCAAGGCTGGAAGAGAGAAATTGAGAAATTCTCTGATACAACACTGATCCAAGCCAGATCTATGACAGCAGGTTACTGAGGACCTTGCACAGTTGGGGTGTGAGTTAACAGACTGTGTCAAGCATCTCCTACGGAGGGGAAAGCAAGAGGCCAGTTGCTGGCATGGAGGAGCAGTGACCCTCTGTAGAACAGAAAGTCTAACTTGAAGTTAAATAGCAAAGGTTTCCACAGGAGCTTCGTGTCCTTCACTGCAAATTCCAGGCTCTCAGGAGATACTTAACAAGAAGGAGCAACATCACACAAAAATATGCCTCTAATCTATCCATACAGAGGTGCAGATACGGCTATTAGAGGTTGCAGTACTACTACAGACCTCCCCTTGCTTTGCTAGTCATCTTTATATTCTCCACTCTCAAAAGAAACAACAACAAAGGTTCCAAGCCTGCATTACTTCAAACTCCTGTCTTTTCTTCTAAATACAGATGATGCAGAGGACAAACAGACATTAGTTCATAACCTGAGAGTCACATGAACTCCCTGAAAAATTGCCCAACTTACTTGTTTCCTTCACAAAGAAATTAAAAAAAAAAATCTACAGTAAAGGTAAGCAGACCAAAATAGAATTTTTTAGGTACTTTAGTATGCCAAACACTTCTCCTGATGGAAGAACAAGTGCCTGTGTAAGAAAATGAACATCAGTATGTGCAAAACAGTTTCTCAGCTAAAGCAGAAAACAAATTCTGGTCAGAACAAACAGTAAGAGAAGAATGCACCTCTTCAGTTTAAAATACCATAGTAAGAAGACAAATAGCTAGAAAATCCAGGAGTCAAAAAGCCCCAGTTGTATAAAACTGACACCTAATGCATCCCTATGGATTCCTGTGCTTGGATTAGCTTTTGCTTGACTTGTGCAAGCAGCAAAGTACACAGCAGTAGAAAAGAACCCCATTTTGGCATAAAAAATAAAACATACAGTTATAAGAAATTTAAGGAATAGTAGCCTGGAATCACTGTATAGTGTCAGCAATATCTGACTAAAATTAATTCTTTGATAAGCTTCCATGATGTATTGCCAGGTACATGCTCAATCAGCTATGTTTACTCTCAGCATTTGTGGCAATCAGAAAAATATGCTAATTAGGTTAATCATGAGTACTTCTGAGGAAGCTACGTTTTCTTGGAAACTGGTTTCCGAATGTCTGCCTAAATTTAAATTTTGTGAAAATAATTAAAGTTGCATGTCTTGAGAATTACTGTCTGGGCAAGAACAATCCCATGCAGCAGCACATTCCGGGGGCTGACTGGCTGGGAAGCAGCTTTGCACAGGATGACTTGGGGACACAGGTGGACATCAAACTGACCATTAGCCTTGTGTACCCTTCTGGCAAAGAAGGCCACCAGCCTTCTGGACCATACCAGGCAGAGCATGCTCAGCAAGTTGAGCGGGGTGATCTGTGCTTTACTCACTGCTGGTGGGACCAGAGCTGGAGTGCTGTGCCCAGCTCCAGGCTCCCCTGTACAAGAGAGACATGGACATCATGGAGATAAGCCCTGTGAATGGCCACAAAGATGATCTGATCACCTTACAAAGGGGAGAAGGTGAGGGCTGGGACTGCTCAGCCTGGAGAAGAGAAGGCACAGGGAGAAACTTACCAATGTATAGAAATACCTGATGGGAGGGAGTAAAGATGATTGAGCCAGACTCTTCTGAGTGGTGCCCTATGTCCACATAAGAGGCAATGGGCACAAATCTTGGAAAATCCTTGGAGAAAAACCTTGGAGAAATTCAGAACCTGATTGTACGTGGCTCAGAGCATTCTGATCCGGCTCTGAGCAGGCAAGTTGGACTCTATGATGTCCAGAAGTCCTTCCCAACCTCAGCTTTTCTGTGACTCTGTAATCTTGGTGCAGTTGATACACAGATGGAAGAAACCGTATTTTCTTAGTATGCTTTCTGTAACAAGGTTTTTAATCAGACTTTAAATCTTACGATTTAATATGCTTTAGAACTGTCTTAGTATTAAAAGCTCAGCAGTAGAAGCTCTTTTGTGTAACTTGTTCTATGATCTTCTTCTGAGCTTGACTGAATATTCTACAAAGCATCACAAATTATGCTCTCAGGGGCCCACTAAAGTACACTTTTTCACTTTTATTTTTCAAATTTATTACTATTCAGGACTGTCAACCATTCTAATGAAGAGGGCAATGCAATTACTCAGACTTCTCTGCATGGTTATATACATCCTTGCAACGTACAACCTCAATAAATAAATGAAACGTTCTCTTTATTTGTCATTCTGCAATAAAATACTCAAGTTAAAAAAGCCAACTGCAAGAAATACTAACTCTCATCTTCTGTGTTTTGTCTCACAGAGGAAGAAACAGCATCAACTGACAAGCTGAATTCCATGAACTGTTGTTTTCTGTTTTCACCATAAAATAATGAAAGAAATTATAATTTAAATTGCAGTTGAGGGTTTAGTTTTCAAGAAAAACAAGAATAATGAGAGCTAATCTAAGTGCCACAATTTTTAGGACAAAAGAGCAACAGTTGATTGCTACTAGACAGATAAAACACTCCTATATTCTCACTGAAATCAAATGTAAAAGATGTAAAAAATACAGACACAGGCAATCTACTGACAGGCAATCTAGAGTAACGAGACCCTATTGCCAGCAACATGGACTGAACAGAATGGGAATAAAATGCAATAAGCTTGAAGCTCCATAATATCTGCAAAGATAAACTAAGGGCAGAGTCCCATCTTTCCCTTTGTGGTCACATACACATTAGAAGTGTTTATAGTCAATCTTTTTTTTAGAGAGAAATTGTTTAAAAATAAATATTGCAATTAGAGAGACAGCAAATGGTGCTAAGAAATGCAGTGGCAATGACCTTGCTTCAGAACAAATAACCCAAAGAAGAAAACAGGGGGAAAAGGGGGAGGATTAATAAGACTCCTTTTGAATTACTAGCCAGACATTGACTCAAATTCAGACTTGGTGACATCCATGCAACACAAGAAACAGATTTGGACTCTTGAATATAACAAATAGCTTAAATGTGGTGTTTCATGTAACATGAAGATGAAAATAAAACAAATAAGCCTGGTCTAACTGAGCATGAAGACAAAAAGGAACAGAACACATGCTTCGTTTTCACTGAAAATAGTCTTGATACATAATTTAGTTTCAGTATTCTATCTGATAAGTCTTGCAAATGACATTGATGCCTCTGACTTTTCATGCTAATGACGCATGATGACAGACCTGAGGCTGTCCAGGGCAGGGCGAGCTGCCAGCTCCTCATCCATCCGAGCCTGCATCCAGGCTGCCAGCCTAGGAAACAGCTAAGCTTCAATGCTCCTGCATTCTGAGAAGACAGCTACAAAACCTGTCTCACTGCTTTTGATTTCCAATATCTTTCAGGGTACTCAATTTTGCTGTTCTTGACAGGCTTGTGTTTATTCCAGAAACCGATGAGCCCACCCAGGAAACCCTTCTGGGATTTGGGATAAACACAATTGTTTGGGTTTGCAGAATGACCTTTGTCAGTGACTTTACTACAGTCACTATGCTTCTAGTAAAAAGGTGCAGAAAACAACTACAAAGTTCACCGACTTGATTTAAATATCTTTTTTCTTACAAAAAAGCCTCACAGCTGAAGTCTCATGGGCTTTGGGTTGGGTTTTTGTTTGGTTCTGTTCAGAAGCCTGTGCACTCTGGCTGGACTGCAGATGCCCCAGACAGGACATTCTGGCCGCTCTGTGACTCTGTTCAAGACAGTGTTAGTCAGCTGAGGGGATCTGCATCTTTAGGAGGGTGTGGCAGAGAGCTGCTGCAGCTGGTGGCTGTGCCCGCTAGGTAAAGCAGACTTTGGCTCTGCGTGATTTCTGAACACTGCAGAAGGAAAACAAATGAAACACAGACAATTCTCAGTTCTCTGTGGTCAATCCACCTTGCTGAGCTCAAGCAGCAGGTTAAGTGGTTCACGGTGCCTGGAGTTAAACCCAGGCAAGCTGTGCGTGTGCAGCCAGGAGCACTGAGGCACAGACAGTGGCAGCAAGCTACAGAACTGCTGCACTGACATTTCAAAGTGCAGGACTTCCTTCATAGGAGTGGTATTTCAAACAAACAGCCCAAAGAAGGAGGGAACAGGAGAGTTTGTAACACACCTATGAGAAGGAATTGGTCTTGTCATTTGAGGTGGAGAAACTAAGCGACAGACCTGGTTGTGGCTGACATCCAACTGAAAAAAAATCACAAAGGAATTACTGGGATCCCAGAATTAGCCCTTCAAACAGCCACTAGAATTTGTCTAGCAATTAAATTACCCAAACAGAACTTGGGATCGGAAGACCTGTGGGGCAAAAAGGCATATGAAAAAATCGACAATAAGCACTGTACTGCACCTGATGGTGCTAGACAAGACATCTATAGTCTTCGAACACCAGTCATTGTGTTTCAAGAAAAAGATGCCTTACCTAGAGCTATGCCTGTTTGAAGAAAAACCGAAGAGTGACACAAGCCTGCCTGCTCTTCCACTCTGCACGGGACTAAACCAGCAATGCTGCTGGCTCCACAGGAGCGAGGAATGAACCAACAAAGTTACCATAAGATTAAGCTTAAAGTGATCTAGGGCTCACAAGTCAAAATGACAGCTGAAATAATGCCTAGTGCTCAAAGTAAATGCACAGCTAACATAAAATAAGTGTAGTTTCAGAGTTAATTAGTGATCAATCATCCTGTAAGCTGGCAAGTTAAATATACATATAGATAAATAGATAATTGGAAATTACTCAGTTTATAGCTTTTACCAACAAAAACATGTATGAATTAAGAGGACAATAGCATGCCTCATTCTTGGTCTTGCTCGGCTTTGGAGAGTCAAAGAACAAACAACTGAGGAACATCCTGGCAGGACACAGCACACTCATGAGTCCAAATGACCTATAGTTTTATGGTGATTTATGCTGCCTGCCACAGGGCAAGAGCTTAAATGGAGAGAGTCACCTGGTGCTCTGATAGACAAGCAAGGAAGTAAGTAGTTCTGGTTCTTCAGAAGGGAAATAAAGACAGCTAAATATGCAACCCTGCCTCTGTAAGGCTAAATATGAATACAAATTTGAAAGAAATCTTTGGGTGCCCTAACCAGGGAAAACCTGGAGGACATGGACTAAGCCAGTACTGAGGGAACTGTGCTCATCTTCAAGAGACATTCAAGGTATGGCACAGAAATGCTGTTTTAGAAAAAAAGCACACCAGTATCATGACTGGAAGCACCATCCCTATGTTAGTGAGATGCACCCCCCAGGTATTTGTTAACAGTTAGGCTTTTTCTTCAGTTTGGCCTCAAGCTGTGCCAAGGGAGGTTTAGACTGAATATTAGGAAAAATTTCTTCCTGGAAAGGATTGTCAGGCATTGAAACAGGCTGCCCAAGGAAGTGATTGAGTCACCCACTCTGGAGGTATTTAAAAGATGTGTAAGCGGCAGGCAAGAACACAGTTTAGTGGTGATCCAGTCAGTTTTAAGTTTATGGCTGGTCTCAATTATTTTAAAGGTGTTTTTCAACCTAAATGATTCTATGATTTTGTGTCTGGCACACTGCTGCAGGTTTCTACAGCTTTTAGGTATCCACATGATGTTGTAGCTTGTTGAAAGAAGTCAAGTAATAGCATTTGTTTGGGTAGACCTGCCCCATGCTTCTATGCATGGCACATACTCACATTTTCCTTTAGGCAAGACAGTTTATCTTTGGCAAACCAAAATTTTCAGCCAGAAACATAAAAGCCATTTGTTAGCAAAGAAACCATTCAGGAAGAACTCCAGGACAGTCATAATAGTTGTCCAAGATCCTGAGAATCTCTGATGAGACCTAAGAGTTCTGAGCAAAGATAAACAAATACCAGAATGCCACATGAAAGAAACAGCAAGCACAGAAACAAATTCCAAAGATGAGTATAAATAATCAGTGGGAATCACCATCGTGTTTGCCACCCACATTAAAAAGAGCATGAAAACACACAGAATGGCCAACACAGATTTTGTGCCTTGCTCACATCTGTGGTCCTGATGGTGCACCTGTGCAACACACGTGAGTGCAAATCTCAATAAGGAATGCAAAAACAGTAGGAGTTTGTTGACTGGGCTTCCAGACCTGAGGCAACATCTTAGGAAGTAAACAAACTGAGCACCAGCCAGTATTTCTGAGGATATGCACTGAAAAAATTTCCTTACAAGAGACTGAGCCAGAGACAAAACTGAACATTACTTAGTATATGTTGTTGCAAACTCCTACATTTTCATACATGGTAAACCAGTCAATGACTCTTTTTCCTGGGTACAACAGAGTCATGGTTTGCCAATCAACAAAAATGGGCTTTTGCCCCTCATAGGCCAATGGTAGCTGACACTCACCAGAAGCCATCAATTGTTACTTTAACACAAGTTTGACAATCATGCCCTACAAGGATCCCAGAGCAACACACAGGCCATTTTCTCAACTAGAAAAGTATCATTTGCAAATTGAATAGAAACTTAGAACTGAGATTTGGTCATTGCAGCCACATTCTCCAAAGCATTTGAAAAAGTACAGAGGAGCAAAGTCCAGAGCTGGATTATGTTAATCTGATTTAAAAGAAAAAAAAGCCTGTCCAGTCTAAGATAGAAGGCAGACTTACTGCTGAGGCAAGATCCTGTATAAAGTAATTAAGGCTTTTACTAAGGGATGGCTGGGACAGTGTAATTCCAGCTCTTTTATCAGTTTCAAGCCTCTCAGCTTGAAACCATACTCCACTATATGGAGTTTTGTTCAAAGCCAACAAGAGAGTGATTTCTGAGGTGCCAGAGAAGTATCTCAGGAATATATGATGAATGTTTACAGACTGAAGGAAACCATAGGAAAGCTAGAAAATACATGGTTTAAGAAAAAGAATTTAAAATACTAAATTTTAATACATCACAAAATAGTAGCATGAAAAAAGTTCTAAAACCTTGTCACATGCAAAAACTAGAAAAGCAAGACATGGAGAACAACAGAAGATCTGCAAAAATGCGCTCACAAATGTGATTGCAGCATCTGGAACTAAACAGTTCATAGATTTTTAGCCTTGTTTTAGTAAGATAATGGTACTATACATGCTTATGCATATCTACTTTCTGTTACTAGCCCTGGTAAAATTGCCACAGTACCTTCTGACATTCTTCTTTGTTTAGAGGCCATAAATTTATGTAGTTTGAACTGAAGTATGATTTCAGACATGTAATGCCTATTTGCATTATTCACAAGTGAACAATAGAAAAAAATATCAAAGAAATGCTGAAAAACATCTACAACAAAGACCCTGATCCACATACAGCAACAAGTCAGAACTAGTGAATCCCTGGTTGCCAATGCCTGACATTTTTTAGAACAGAATGGTGAAAACAAGAATATATGCTCTGGTGAGGACTGATACCAGTCAGAGAGGCTTAATGGTTGTATAAAAAGGCAGGCAAGGAGAAACAAAATGCTTAGTAAGATTTGTGGTCACAAGAGTGGCTGCCACTTCCCAACAACTCTGTGTGAGCCAGTGCTTGAGGCACAGCCTGCCAAGAGCAGGGGCCTCTCCTCCAGCAGCCCTGCACTCACATGGAATTGCGACCTCCCATAGGCACACCTGGGAGGAACAGGCAGCATCTCCCCCAAAGCCCAGCAAAGGGGGAGAAGGGGGAGAGAAGGGGGAAAAGAGAGAGAAGGATTTTTTTGCTCAAGAAGATCTTAGAAGAAGATCAGACATTGCTGTAGCAGAGGCCAAGAGCAGAACATGGCTCCACAAGGACAGCTGTGTTGCCCTGAACCACCAGAGCACAGCATTGCTGATGGCTGGGAAGAGACTCAGAGACCCCTGAGTAATTGGAGCTCAGCATTAGAACTCCCAGCTAGCTTAACTCACACATTGGAAATAGGCACTCAAAATTTTACCCTGATTATTAACAGCTAAGATTTTTAGATTTGCCAGAAACAGAGGCTCTAGCTTGGACCATATACAGTAAATGCAAGTATGAACAGAGGCTTACAGTGTGCACACAAAGGAGGTAGGGCTCAAGAACACCCAAAACTTGTCCTGTGCTGTTTTTCCCCAGAAAAACAGTTTCAATTTTTAATACAATTTTTTTGGTAGTGAATATTAAGTGAAAATGTTACAGACTAGTTCTAAAAGGAATAGCTTAATACTTACAACTGAATTAATACTGAAACTTTCTACAGGACCTACTGTGTATGCATTCCCAAGCATCAAGCAGTCAAGTCAGCATTATCTAGGTCTTTCCCACTCAGATTATGGATCCAATATGTAAAACTCTTAGAGCATCTTGTGCCTCTTTCAGAAAAGCATCCATGAGGATAACTCACCAATGTGCAGAGCGGTACAATGCTAAAAGAGCTTTACCCCTGTGCATGTTACAGCAGAGCAACACAGCATTTTATGTCACCAGTGGCTGGTTATCACTTATCAGATACTCAATTCTTCAAGAACATAATGGCAATTTTTTGCCTTCATAGAAATCCAGAAAAGAGGAACTAATATGCGAGAATATTTGATCCAGGGACTGGTTTCCCCAATACTTAAGATCTACATTAGAGTAAGGATCAGGAACAACGAATGTCAAAGCAGCTGGAACACTCCAACAAACAGTTCCACTATATGTCATTTCAGTCTATAAATATGCTTAATATCCTAATAGATATATACTAGAAAGAATGGTTAAATATAATTTTTATTGCATGCTTGTAAAATAAAGGTCAAGTATTGGACTAACCACTAAATTATACAGGTTGATCTGTAATGGCCTGTATAACACAGACCATTACATTTTTCTATTGACACTCCTGCCATTTGTAGTAGTACTTAACTACAGAATCTTCCAAGAGAGGAATCAGTCTAGAACTGAAAGCACCACAAAAACTTTCTCATTGCTCCTCCAATCTATTTGGATTTTTCAATAGCTAAACACCCTTCTGAGAAAAATGTATGCCAGATTGCTCATTTGAATTTCTCTGGCTCTGGCTTCCAGCTACCAGATCTTATTAAACCTCAGCCCAATAGATTAAAGAGTCCTTTGTGACTACTTTTCCTCTCCCTGCTTGTTTATACACCACAGAAGAAGTCATGTCTCAATCTTCTAAAAACCAGATTAGCTGCCACAGTATCAAGAATTTCCCCAGCCCTCAAATACTTTCTGAACCACAACCACCTATTGTGTACCTCCTTTAAAAAAGCATCTCAAGAACAGGACATACTGCATTTATACGTGTTTCAAAGATGTTGTCTCCTGTTGTAAAATCAATTCCCTACTGATTAACCTCCTATTCTCCATAACTTTTTGTCTTTAAATAGTCCCTAGTTGTAATTTGGCTTTTGGCTGCACTCAAATGCATCTCTTTGACTAAGACAGTAACACCATGGACACGGGCATGGCAGAGATGTTTAATGCTTTCATTGCCTCTGTCTGCAGCCCTGATGATGGACTAAGAGGGTGCCAGCGCCCTGAGCTGCAGAACCATGGCTGTGAGAATGAAAAACTCCCAGTTGACTCAGAACTTCTACAGGATCTGCAGTTCCAGCTGGATCCTGCTAAGTCTATGTGGCCCGATGGGATTCATCCAAGAACACTTAGAGAGCTGGATGATTCATTGCAAGGCCTCTTGGAATGCTTTTTGAGCAGTCTTAGGAATCTGGGGAGGTCCCAGTTGATTGGAAGACGGCTAATGTTGTCCCAATGTCCCAAAAAGGATGATCCTAGAAACTACAGGCCTTTCAGTATCTCTTCAGTGACTGGTAAAATTTAGGAGAAGATTATTCTGAGAGTTATTGAAAGACACCTGAAGGACAACACGGTCATGGGTCAGAGCCAACACGGCTTCACGAGGGGAAAATCCTACTTGTCAAATTTAATTTCCTTTTATGAAAAGATAAGTCACCTAGTTGATCAAGGAAAGCCAGTTGAGATAATCTTTCTGGACTGCAGCAAAGCTTTCAATGCTGTCTCTCATAGTGTCCTTCTGCACAAGATGTGCATCTCACAGCTGGATAAACACAGCAAGTGATGGATGGCTCATGGGTCTGAGACTGAGAGGAGACATCACTGCAGTTACAACTTCCCCAGGAGGGGAGGAGGAGGGCCAGGCACTGATCTCTTCTCTGTGGTGACCAGAGACAGGATCCAAGGGAATGGCCTGAGTTTGTGTCAGGGAGGTTCAGGCTGGATATTAGGAAAACTTTCTTTACTCAGAGGGTGGTTGGTTACTGGAACAGGCTCCCCAGGCCAGTGGTCATGGTACCAGGCCTGTCTAAGTTCAAAAAGTATTTGGAAAATGCTTCAGGCTCATGGTGGGATTCCTAGTGCTGTCCTGTGTGAGGCAGGAGTTGGACTTTGATGACTCTTGTGGATCTCTTCCAACTCAAGATATTCTACGATTCTAGTAAAAAATACTTTTCATTACTAGACTTTCTGAAACAGAATTTACTATTTCACCAAGTTTCATTATCCACAAATTTCATGAGTAATCATTTTGTTCTTGGTTGTTCACTGCAACCGAAAATGCTAAATAGTATCAGGCTTACTCCTCATCCTTCACTGTAGCCCATCAGAAGCCTCCTCTCCAGTCATGATTCTTCACTGACAATCAGTGTATGTGATCTGCAAATCTCTGCTTCCACTGTGATGAGCCTATCTGTGAGTCACATCCTTCAGGCCCTCATCACCCTCCTCCACAAATAGCTTTAACTCTAGTATTGCAGTGTAATGCCTGGTTTCTCTTTTATGCCATATCCCACCCAGCAGAGATACCTTGTTCCACTGACCAATCCCATCCTTCCCACATAATGAGAAAAACCAGTCTGTAGAGCTATTATTACTGGTATTGCAAATGCCTGCACAAATGCACACCCACCTGGAAGGTATTGCCTCACAGCAGAAAGTTTTGCTGCCTGAGGGAGGTCCTGGACTTGGATATCCTTGGAAAGGATAGGTTCCAGTTCCAGGTCTGAAGCCCTTCTGCTATCATGCCAACCTGATGTGCAAAACCAATCTTTTCTCACAATACCTGCCAGGGTGCCCTTGCACGCCATCAAAAGACATCTGAGAGGCCTTGTGAGACCTGTGGATCATTACAAAGTGCCTTCCAACCCACTACTGGATTTTTTCTAATCATGATAACAACATAATTGAATATTAAGACACCAGATAATTTCTTTATCTTCTCTTTGAACTTTCCTAGCCAAAGTCAGTCTGCTGTGATATAGCAGAATGTTTGCTACATTAAGGTGATTAAAACAGCAGCCCATGGAACTGTACAGCTGTATCTACAACAATTTATACAAATTAAATATTAATAGGAATATGGATGAGAATATTTTCCAGGATCCCAGTGCCCTATTAATCTTAAATACATTATATGCTGCTGATTTCTTGCTTTAAGATAATGTTTATTAGTCCCACTTCTACATGGTGCTCCATCAAGATTAATTCTGCATTGTGCTTTTTAACAGCTGTGCTACATTTTGCTAGTTTATACATAAGAAAATAGATATTTTATTCAGAAATATGAAATGGAACCATTAGTTCTAGTTAAGCCTAGTTATTGCTTGAGAATGGCAGGGATACAAAAGAGCTAAATAGGATTTTAATAATGTAGGTTTTATTGAGAAAAAAGCTACAGTGCAACAGAATGTGACTCATTTAATCTAGAAGAACTGCAACAATAAGAATTTCATCTTGAACGTGCATCATGCAAGAATGCTATATGGAGTTTACTGTCTAAAGTCCCGTTTCGTTGTATACCATAAAAAAAAGTAAACAAAGTAGCAAAGGTTTGCAGCAGATATGAGGCATGAATTATACTCATGAAATTAATTAATTAGGTTAAAGCATGCTAACAAGAAAACAGATTTTTCCATGACTGGTCTAATTAGTGAAACTTCATTCCTTATGAACTCCTACTGTATGTGCAGACACTTTTCCAGCAAGCCCAGTTTCTTCCCTGCCTAACCTGCATCCCCCAGCCTTTTACTCTGTACCCAGCCCCTAAAATCCTTGTTTCTCTGACATTTTTTCCAACAGTCGGGAGGCTGGTGGGAGCCACCAGCACAGTGTGGGAGCCACCAGCACGGCGTGGGAGCCACCAGCACAGTGTGGGAGCCACCAGCATGGCATGGGAACCACCAGCACGGTGTGGGAACCACCAGCACGGTGTGGGAGCCAGCAGCACGGTGTGGGAGCCACCAGCTCGGTGTGGGAACCACCAGCACTGTGTGGGAGCCACCAGCACGGTGTGGGAGCCACCAGCACGGCGTGGGAGCCACCAGCACAGTGTGAGAGCCATCAGCGCTGTGTGGGAGCCACCAGCACGGCGTGGGAACCACCAGCACGGCGTGGGAACCACCAGCACGGTGTGGGAGCCACCAGCACGGCGTGGGAGCCACCAGCACAGTGTGAGAGCCATCAGCGCTGTGTGGGAGCCACCAGCACGGCGTGGGAACCACCAGCACGGCGTGGGAACCACCAGCACGGTGTGGGAGCCACCAGCACGGCGTGGGAGCCACCAGCACAGTGTGAGAGCCATCAGCGCTGTGTGGGAGCCACCAGCACGGCGTGGGAACCACCAGCACGGCGTGGGAACCACCAGCACGGTGTGGGAGCCACCAGCACGGCGTGGGAGCCACCAGCACAGTGTGAGAGCCATCAGCGCTGTGTGGGAGCCACCAGCACGGCGTGGGAACCACCAGCACGGCGTGGGAGCCACCAGCACGGCGTGGGAGCCACCAGCACGGCATGGGAACCACCAGCACGGTGTGGGAGCCACCAGCACGGTGTGGGAGCCACCAGCACGGCGTGGGAACCACCAGCACAGTGTGAGAGCCATCAGCGCTGTGTGGGAGCCACCAGCACGGCGTGGGAGCCACCAGCACGGTGTGGGAACCACCAGCACGGCGTGGGAGCCACCAGCACGGTGTGGGAGCCACCAGCATGGTGTGGGAGCCACCAGCGCTGTGTGTCCACTGCCCACCCAGGGCAGACCAGGCAAAGGAGCTGCTGGTGCTGCAGGTTTCAGCCTTTGCTCCGTGGGAGCATGCATAAGGTCTGTTTTCTGCCCCAAAATTGTTTTACACACAGCTTTGTAAGACTCAGTTCATACAACTTCAGGTACCAAAATACGCCACTTCTAGGGAAGAGACAGACAAATGGTTGCAGTAGTTATAGAAAACCCCTACTGTGTAAAAATCTCTACAGCTTGACCAAACCACTCCTTTTCCTGTATTGCAAACACATTGAAATCCTGTGAGTCAAGTTAAAGCAGTAAAAACCCAAACAACTCAACAAGGCAGTATCAGACCACCACTCTGCACACTGCAGTTCTGCCACAGTAACATCTACCTTTAAAACAATTTTTCCTCCTTTTGTTTCATGTGAAATAACAACAACTATAGAAATCACTATGGACCACATCCAGTGGCAAAATCCAACAGTGAATACACCTGTCTAAAGGCATTACACTCTCACCTTCCACAAGAAAAAAGGATAATTCAATAGGAAGTAAATCCTCCACTTCTTTTGAGCGCTCAACCAACATAACCACGAGAGCCTGACTCATTTCATGAAAACAGGGTGGTTCAACACTAGAGCCAATGCTCATCTCACTTGGCTTGCCACTTTAAGCTGAGTTACACAGTAGCCACTTCTCCGAGACAAGACTTCTCTCTGCATTGCTTCCTCACCAGTGTCCCTACCACGGGGTAGTGGCGTATTGGCACTATGGAACTGTCACCTACTGGCCCTATGACCTGTGAAATACTGGCCATGAGATAATCTAGATGTAAGAGTTCCAACTGCCAAGGTACCTTCTACCCCTTTCTGCACTACATTCCCACCAGACACAGTCATCTGTACCCTCTTTCCCAGCCCTAGCTGACCTAGGGGGGTCATATATGCCATGTGTTGTGGTTAGGAATGGTATTCCCAAATTCCCACTGCAAAACCCCAGACCACATGCTGCTTGCTCACTTCCCCTCCCTCCCCCTGTGGCAGGATGAAGAGAAGAAATGAAAGCACAAGAAGATAAAGATCACTGGATAAGAACAATTTAGCAAAACAGCAATGAAATAAGAAAATAAACAGTAACAACAAACAAAATACTAAAAACAAAGTATACAAGTTAGGCAAACGATTCACATGCGAGTGGTCCCCATGTGCCACCCACTCTCCGCCCTTGGTCCCCCCTGCACATGGTTTGACATATCCAATAACCCCAGGGTCCTGACTGGGCCTCTCCTGGCTGCTGCTAACTTTAACCCTGTCCTGGCTGGAATGGGACACCATCTCCTCACCACTGATGCTTCAAGGCAAACTGACATCTTCTTTGGGTTCTCTGCTAGCCTGAGTCTCCTCTTCAGTAAGATACTGAACCACAACGCAGAGAACCACAGAATGATTGAATTTTTTACTCTGGAAAAGACCCTTAAGGTCATCAAGTCCCACCATAAGTCTAACACTGCAAATGAGCCACTGATCCATGTCCCCCACTAAAGCATGCCTCTAAACACCCACACAGTCCCCACACTGCTTTTCCACTCCTTTTTTTTTACCACCTCCAAAACCTGTAGGAAGGTCCACTACTTCCTCCAACTGTACCAGATGGCAAAGCACAGCAACATAATCTTAGCACAGCATTGAGATGAAATGCAGAACTGCATCATAGCGTTAACATCTTGTTCTCCCACTAACACTTCCATCCCACCAGCACTGCTTACACAAAAGCTAGGATTATGTCATTGTCATGTTTCTCACACCTGAAACATCACCTTTCTCATACCTTCTCATTCTCCTCACTTTCCCACTCTCCTTTGTTTCTCTTACTAATGTAAGAAATGGAGATTCCCATGAACTAGAGACCCCATTCCTGGGTTTCCTTTTCCTAAAATATCTGAAAACTATCCTATGTATACACACACAAGTGCATACATTTGTCTCTATGTATGTTACTTTGTCTCATTCTTATGCTTTAGTCCAGAATTAAGGATTCTGTATTAATCCTGACACAAAGGGGACAGAAGTTCACACAATATTAAAAATCATGGGATAACCTGTTGATAAAACACAGGGCTTGAAAAAGGAGACAGAGAGCCTTCAGTTTCAGAAATATACTGAAAGATGCAACATCAGCTCCTTTAAACACAAAAGGTTAAATTTGAAACATCATTACTTCTTGAGAGAATTATCTTGAAAAATTCATTGTTAAGAAAAGTATTGTATTTTATGTTCATAGCTCTTCAGATAGATTTCTTAAATTAAGCTCATTCCCATGCCCCCCATCCTTCCACCCCCATAAACATCAGCTCGTTATTTAAAAAATCCACAGTGAATAAGAAAGAGGCAATTAAGGATGAGGCACTGTAGAAATTGACTGTGACAGGTGTTCAAGGAATGAATCAGTACATGACTTCCCTGTTCTTTTATTCTTCCTTAAGCATTTGCTTTTGTCTTCTTTTCTGATTTCCCCTTGATGCTTGACCCTAACAAAACCTCTGAGACCTCCTTAGGAAGCGAGGAGCTATAGGAATATTTTAAAAAGCTACAAAAACCCCAGATGTTTCCAGTGACTCCCACCTGGCTTTGGTTAACCTTCATGCTCCAATGCTACTCAAAGCATCTCATTTGTTGAGAACTAGCACTAGACTTTCTCATTATCATTAATAGCTACCTTTACACAATATTGGTTTTCCCATTTAACTCATAAAAGCACAAGTTCCTTGCTGGCAATCAGTTCTTCCCCCAGGCAGGACACAGCCTAGCTGCAGGAGAGAAGCAGTGCTTGTCAGGAGTATCTGTGATGTCTGCAGTCAGCCATTCCTCAACCTTGTAAGACCTGTGGATTGAATTAGATCTGCCAAAATTTTCTACCAAATTTCTATTAACATCACATTGTTCCTAACAGCGTAACTGCTGTGAATGTGTATAATAAAATATATATCTAACTTGACTCAGTCTTTTGCAAGGCACACTCTGGGACTGAGATATTCAAAAGCAAAAAAGACCACAATATCACTAATGTAGGAAAGGAACAGTCAGAGTATCTGGGTGGAAAACGAAACATAGATTCCTAGACAAAGTCATTCTAGATTAACATACTAAAATAGGTTTTTTCCCCTCTTTGTGTTACACAAAGAAATACAGAATTATTCAGAAGGCCAGCCAATGCTCACAGCTGGGTTAACAGTGAATCCAGACCAGGTTGCTCAGGGCTTTCTCCAGTTGGGTCTTGAAAAGCTTCAAGTATGGAAATTCATAACCCCATGAGCAACCAGCTCCACTGCCTAATCACCCTGACACTGAAAATGATTTCCTGTGTAACACTGACCCTGATATTCATTCATATTACATAAAGTTGAAATCTCCTGTTTCAATTTGTCAGTGTCTTTTGCTTTCCCACTATACACTGTTGTAAAGAACACAGCTTCACCTCCCTGTAGGTGTTGGATAGCTCATGTTAGGTCCCTCCAATGCTGTATTTTCTTCATTCTGAACAAGGCCTGCTATCTCAACCTTTCTTTGCAGGACCAGTGCTCCAAGCTCCAAGCCTCAACCATTTTGACAGCCTTTTACTGAACTCATCTAAGTTTGCTGACATCTGGACACATCATTGCAGATATGGCCTGAGTAAAGGAGAATAATCACTTCCCTCAGCCTTCAGGCTACTGTCCTGTTGATACAGCCCAGTCTGCTGCTATCCTTCACTGCTTTGTGATGATCAAGGATGAGGATGTAGTGCATTCTTGGCTTCTTATTCAATTTTGTCTTGTTTGCTAAGCCTGTCAGCACAGGTGTCAAGTAGCACCAAACAGCTGAATGAGCAAAGCAGAAGACTTTCTGCCCAATTTTGCAGTCTGTCCTCACTTAATATGAATGGAAGATCAACTGTCCTGTCAGGATAGCTGCTTCCTCACATCATGTACAATCATATAAAGAACCTGTTAGGATAGCAGAACCGCAGTGACAACATGAGCCAGCCAAAAGTCTTAGGCTTTTTATCTATCTGAGCTGTAGATAACAAAGCCTCCAAGCAAACTCACCAGCTCCTTCTCTTCTCTACTGCTGTATTTGCTTTACTTTTTGCATCAGAAATTGTTCATCCCAGAAAATACCAAGGGGTGTGGGATTTTCTTGGTCATTTTCAATGTAAAGATGTGGCCAGACACAGCATTTTACAATTACAGTTTACTAGCCTAAGTGTACACTTGTAACCAGGGACACAAGTTAAAGGAAGCTGCAAGAAGGAGCTCTGTTTTAATGGGAAAACAGGGGTTTCCACCTAAAATGCGACAAGTCAATAATGCACCATGAAACACAAGATATTTTTAGTTCTCATTCAGTTTATGAGCATAATATCAAACCTCTTCTAACTAACATGCCAACACAGTAATGAAACAAAGGTAAAAAGATGAGTGACCGTATTTCATCCAATATGTTCAAGTACCAGTATACTGCTTATCTCTTTGCTTGAATAAAAATACTTACAGAATGTATCAGTAATTTTTTTCATTAAAGTTTAAAGAGGGAAAAGTATTGGGATTTTATCCAGCATACGCAGAAAAGGCTTCAATTTTTAAGGGGACTGTAGAAGTGGGAATTTAAGTTGGGCCCCTAAATCTTAAATCTCTGAGCCACACGCAAATGCACTGTCAACCCCGTGGAACCCAGAATCTGCCTCATATTTTTGCTGGCAGGTACTGATGCTTGTGAGTGTGTAGCTTGTCTGCCATGATTGTCTAAAGAAAACAGCCCTTGACATAAGAGCCATAATAAGAAAACACAGTAAGTACACACACCATAGCCTATTGCTTTACCCACAATTGCTGTTGTCTAAACACCTCCAAAGCATCTCTCCATGAACATTTCACAGAGAAACTTTTGAACACTCTATGAATACTTCTATATTTTTTATATTCAAGAAAACACATTCACCTCCTGTGAAAAGGGGTTCTTACACAACTTAACAGTTAATGTATACATATTTTTCATCAAATCCTGTCAGTATTCCTAGCTCTCACCTCACATTAGTACCATATAATTTGAGCAGGAAAATTGAGGAGAAATACACAGTGGGTTTAAAATCAGAAACTGCACTTGTTTATGATAATATTTGCAGCTCTTCCATCTAAGTACCCACACATATTGCACATACTCCCACAGAGATGGAAATTAATATGTGAAATACCTGTGCAGCTTGAGTGTCACAGTTCCATAAACAGTAGCAAAGCCCAGAAGACGAACCCATCTTAGGAGAACACAGCGAAATATACTTGGCTCAAAATACAAAATGACAACCTATAGAACAGAAAGATAGAGAGAGCTTCAGTACTGCTTTCATGAGAAAGTAGTTCTTCATTCAAATGCAGAATAGTTGCAAAACAGGACAGCAGACACATTTCAGCTCGTACTGCTGTATATTTAGATTTTCTAGTAAAGCGTCGGGATGATCAGATCAACCAGCTGGCACAGTTCTAGGCACCAACTCCTTTTTGAAGGGAGCTGGCAAAAGCCCTGTGACAGACTGTGAAGTGACAACACTTTTAAATGCAATTCCACTGACTTTTCTTAACTGAGTGAAAATATGTACCCAGAGAGGAGGATAGAACAGACAAGGACTTTTTCCTTGAGCAATTCAAGTAATATGCAGCTGGTTTAATTCTGGTTTGATAGGCTGCATTTACTAAGTTACACTTCAAAGTCACTCCTAATAAACCTAGCAAAATGATAGCTGCTCATTTTTCTCTGCCAAACTAAAAATGATTACACTGCCCTCTTTCTGTCCAAAATATGAAATATTTAGGACACATTTAACTCTTCCTTCCCCATATATTTCACTTAAGCTATATCAAATCTGCCTGTGCATCACCACTTTCTTAAGGAAAATAACCTTTTTGTTCACCTATGCATTTCTCTAATCACAATAAAAAAATGTCCTACCAGCCTTTTGTCCTGTCTACCAAGGACCATGCACAAGGACAACACTCCATAAGCAGTAAAAGAAAGCTACTTCTGTGCATATAGAAGCTTCGCTATCAAGTAAAATACTACTCTTCTCTAAAACAGGGTTGCTCAGCAAACTCAGTCACAATTTGAATCAGGAGTCCATTTCTTCTCATTCCAGCAGACATTGTCCCTGGTGTCCTGAGGGTTGATCCCATATTCCTTCCCACTCAGCTGGTCCCACCAGGAGTCTGCTGTCCCAGGGATTTGTTGGAAAACTGCCCCTACCCCACCTGTAGGCCCTGCTTGGTCCAGCAAACTTAGATCCCATGCATTCAATGTGTCTGACCAGAACCTGGTAAAACAACCCAATGCACCATAGTAAAAGTTAATTAGGTAATCCTGGTCTAGAAAAAGCAAGCACTGAAACATTTCAGGCCATCTGTCACAGCTTCATTTACAGTCAGTACATTCTGGCAGCAGAGGTAGTATTGTGCCTACTGGCTGCCACATATTATTTTCCTAAGTAAATGCTCTTCTGTGTGGGAATTCAAGTTCAGGATATTGGCCAAAAGCCCAGGATTACATCCTTTGAGTGACATAGACTTCTTTAGAAGAGTGGGGGCAAAAATGGCAGATGTGGGCTGAGAGCTGCTGTGCTTCACTGGAATGCTTTTTTATGCAGCAGAATCAAACTATTCCTTTTAAAAATATGATTTGCTGAATCAAACTGTGCTGCAAAATTTAATCTGCTTTTTTTTATTGTTATTGGACTGACATAGAATCACAGAATGTACTGAGTTATAAGGGACCCACAAAGATCATGAAGTCACCTACTGGCACTGCATAGGACACCCCAAGAAACACACCATGTGCCTGAGAATATTGTCCAAATGCTTCTTGAACTCTGTCAGGCTGGTGCTGTCACCACTGCTCTAGGGAGCCTGTTCCACTGCCCAACCACCCTGTGGTGGGAAAAAACTTTTTCCTGATTGGACATGCTTCAATGTAGACATTTTCTGGGATTCTGACGAATTGTGCATGTAGGAAAGGCAGCAGCTCTTCTCCTTGGAAAATCAGTTGGAAAACCAAAATGCATCCACATATGCATGATCATGCTTGGGCAAACAGAGCGTCCAGCAAAAAGTTTCTCAGAAAGACCTGAATGTCAGCAATGACCTCTTATCCTAATATACAGTTACATACATCAGGACAGCTGCAGAACCTGAGCAAAGTCTGTAGCAGTAACTCCTTAGGTTTGCCAGGGGGTAGAAAACACCATGTTTCATCTTTGATTCTTCCAAACAAGAAAAACAATGTCAAAAAAAGACTGGCATACAGAGACTCTGAACATTTCAAAGTTGATTTGAAAGCAGAATTTTTCAGATAATTGAAATGGGAAGGTCTGAAAACTCTCCAGGCACAGAATTTTCTGAACAAGGGCAACAGCTCTCTTTGCCATGCAATCTGACACAGCAATTTCATCTGCTGCTGCTTGTTGAAACATTAACTGCATGTGTCTAGAAAATCTCCTTGATTTGCATTGAATCATTTGTATGAGCAGCTGAGGCATTTGGCTAGATATCAGCCAAGAAACCACCACTTCAAATGCAGCCTGGTGTGAGCTGGCATGACAGCTCACCGTGAAGGCTGCAGAGGCAAGGCTCTGCTGGAGATAACTGCTCTCATTTTCCCATCTGAAATAGACACATTCTAACTGCTCCTTCACCCAGTGGTGAAGGATACTGCAGAAGTAAGGCTCCATCCAAGTTTGAGTCTCTTTTGGATCTTCCTGTGTTTATATGATGAAGAATGGCAGCAGTGCCTTCACAAGGGACAGAGTCTATTTCTACCTGTTCTTGCACATGGTCTGCCATGGACCCAGGCTTTGAAGAGCCAGAATTGCTGTATGTACATTTTGCTTTCTTCTTAGGCATTGCAGAAGGCTATTCTAAGCGTATGTCATTCCCATCAGGGTTCACCAGGATGTTCAGGTGACTGCCTCCTCTAAGCTCTTGTCAGAATTACATCTCTTATAAGCACCATGAATTTTAGAGGCACAATTTTTAAACTGAACATTCTTTAATGGGTTGGAGCCAAGGGGCTACAGAAGCACTGCCCTGGAAGCCTTGCTCAATTTTTTTAATGCAAGTGGAATACAATTCTTGCAAAGAATCTGGTCCAAAGTATGACCGCTGCACTCCAACTCTCACTCTCACTAGCAAAAAAAAAACCAAAACCAAAACCAAATACTTCCCCCCCCCCTAAAAAAAAGAAATAAAAAACAAACCACCAAAAAAACCAACAACAGAACCAAACCAAAAAAAAGAGGAACATAACACAGAGAAGTCTTGAGTTTGTTTCATATCAGCCTCTTCTACCTTATGAAAACTCCCATTCCCCACTGTTATCCCCAGAGCTACGTCTTCTTCAAGTGACAATAAATGTGCAGCAAAAGGTTCCTGAGCTCCAAGTGAGGAGCTTAGGATGAGCACCAGATTCACCCATATATCCAGGCTGCTCTCAGCAGAACAAGGGAATCCCTCAGTTCTAAAAGACTATCCAAAAATCTGACAATATTTCATTTTCTCTTTTTGAATCTATGATGCAATAGACCATGATCCTCTTAAAAAAGCTGGGAAGTTTTGCTGATGGATGGAACAAAACATCTTTACTGTACAAAAAGAAATGTGTTATCATCAGTTTTGCCAGCTCCTGGCATCCACTTAAATACATCAGTAGACATCAGTTTCTGCTACTTAAACAAAAAGATCTGGGCAAAATTATTTGGAAACCAGAAGATAAGCCACAGAGTGGCTGTTCATATCCCAGTTACTGCAGCTGTGCGTGAGACTTCATGAACTGTGACTCGTCTTTGTCATTTGGACAAATGCGTTTAGATGTTTGCTTTTAAACTCAGCCTGGTTTAAGCTATTACTATCCTTGCCAAAACATTGTTGCAGTAGTCACGCTACCACTTGTGGAGTCAGAGATGAAAAGACTTCCTAAGGTCACCAGCTAACTGTCAAGTGTGTTTAGAGCTGGAGAATTACGGACATGGAAGAGGGACTTAGCTTGCTGACACAGCGATGAGCCAGCTCAGCTATTCATCTGACATGATGAACAGACACACACACACTCTAAAGACAGCAGCTGAAGTCAATAGAAGCCCCTCACACATTACAGCAAATTTTCCTTATCGGGACAGGTAGGAAATGAAAAGTGCAAAGAGAACTAACACTGAACAACTGAACATTCAGAAACATAACAGAGTTTGTCCACACAAAAAAACCTCGGATTTAATGAGTTTTATAGGCACAGTGCCATTGCTTCTTAAAAGATAAACAGCATATAGAAAGATTCTTTAAAAAAAAAATCCACCTTATTACAGCCCTATAATATTAATAGTGAGCAAAACTGCCTCACAAAATGCTCTTTTGTCTTTCAGATTAACTTTACTGTGAACATCAAAAGATTATTAATTCTGCCCTTCACCTTGGCACCAGATCCAGGCAAAAATACTGTGCACTTCCCCAAGGTGCACTGACTGGGATTCACTCTGCCTAAATCAATCACTTTCCTCCTGCACTATTTTAGGGGGTTTAGTAAATCAAGCCTACCAATGCAAGTTCCACAGATAACCCAGGGATAAAAACAAGAAGCTTGAAAAAGTTCAGCTTCAGCTACTTGGACAGGAACTTGGCCTAAAGGCTTCAAGTACTTATCTCCATTGACTAGAAAGGCACTAGAAGATTTATTTCAGGGAATTTGCTTCACTATATGTCAATTACTAATCTGTATTAGGAGGACTAAGCCAAGCACTTTATAGCCAGCTGTAACAATTTTGTAATGTATTTTAAGACAAGTACTTTTTAGTTCAATTCTTAAGCCATAGAAGTCACAAGAATATAGCAAAAACTCATCTACCTCTACAATCATAAAAATTGCTATACTTCGTGTTGAGAGGAGATGGGCAACATCATAATGTCCTAAAAGATCAGAAACCAAAAGATCTTAAAAAAATACATGTATTGCCAGCGCTAAAAATCCTAAAATTTAACAGGAAAAAATTTGAGCAGGACCTTAACTCCAAAAGCCCCAAAGTGTTCAAAGTTTTTGAACTCTTTCTATTTTTGCCCTTGGTTGTAGAATCATACTAAGGTTTAGGTTGGAATGGACCTTTGAAGATCATCTTGTTCCTAGTGCTGTGGACAGGGATGTTATCCATGTTATATACATGGAAATGAAATTCAGAGCTTAGAATTTGAGCACCAGCATCATCTGCTGATGGATCTGAGGTGCACTTTAGACGAAAGTGATGCAAAAGTAATATTTTTTTTCTCATTTCCAAATAACCAAATTAATCTTAAAATTGTGCTCACTTAAACCAAAGAATTTTACAGGAAAACTATCCACTTTTTAAATTGAACTTCAGAATTTTCTGCAAGTACTCTGCACAGTTCAATGCAGGACATGACACAGCCATTCAAGATAATGCCTTTTGGGCTAATTCCATTAACAAGCATCTAGGAGATACTGTGAAGAGATCCATATGATCTATTCCACTGCCCAACACCATCTGTCCTTGCCTGACTGCAACAGCTGTCTAGGGCTGTCTCTAGGCAATTCTGCTTGCAATGAGCCATCAGACACTTCCTCTCAGTATCCTGCCGTGCTGAGGGATGGGCAGCCTTCCTCCTTCTGCCACGTTTCAGTAGTTTCTTTCAACACGTCAAATATCCCCCAGGGTACATCAAGTCACCTATTAATGCCTCAGTCCTAACACTGAGAAGGGATTTCCTGCAGCAGAGATGCAATGTTAGACACACTTGCCATCCAAACTCATAACAGTCTGGCACTAGGCTTCCTAGGAAAGGGACCAATCCACTTCTACGTGGGCACAGTGCCATCTCAACAGATGGGATGAATGAAGGCATTCATGAGCCTGTGCACACTATGGGCACCACTGCTCAAACATGAGTCACAGCTCAGATCATCTGCTTCAATACCAGCAAAGGCACAGCTCCTTACCCAGCCCTGTGCTATCCACAAATGTTTCTGGTGCAGCTCCACACAGCATTTTAGAGGTATGATAACAGCTGAACGCATACTCAGCCTAATTATGTAAGAACATTTCCTTCCATTTCCATCCCATTTTTTAAACCACATGTGCTCTTTAAGACATTACATCTTACTACAATAGGCCTGTGAGCACACAGTACCATCAAACCCTGCTACCCTTGCAAATCTCACCATTTTAGAGCAGAGCTGCACTGGATCATTAGCTCAAATGCCTCTGTAAAGCACACATTTGCTGCACAAAACCACAGTAACTACGCAGTAGGTTTTATTCTTGCCTCTGCATTGGAACTGAATCTACCTCCCAGTACACAGCATTGGAGGCACTTTGCTGCTGGGGGCAATGCATTTCAGATAACATGTTCGTCACAAGCAAAATCCTTGCAGCCATTTAAGCAAGATCTTCTGTGTTTCTTCACAAAAGAAGACAAATTTTTCCTCATCACCCACACAAAGTCCAACTTGAAATTCTGCCTACTTTTCCCTCCCACTATATTTTCAGCTGTAGATATTGGTGTTCCTTTCATTGCCTATAGTATAATATCTATTAACACATACTAAACCTCTGTCTGTGTTTCAGCAAAGACATGTCTTGCCTGTAAAGTCTTTTGGAAGACCATGACCCACCATAAGCGCATAACCACCAGAATCAGCATAAAAATAAAAGGGCAGACTTCCAGAACTTCATTCATCAGAATGCTTTGCTATCACTAGGTTTTATTACACTGTGGATTCACCCCCATCAGGCAGTAACAACAGATCTCTGAAGTTCTTCATGGAGTACATATTTTACAGTGGAGCTCATTTAGCCCCCTGAGAGATTTAACTGGAGATTAAGCAAACGGAACCTTCAAGATCATTCTGCTTTGAGAAAAGACTGGACACTTAGAATGTCTTTTTATGGATATATCTTCTATTATTTTCCCTCTTTTTTTCCCCTTCCTCTGTTCATAAGAGAAATCTCAACTAATTATTGACAAGACACCCTGAATAGGTTATTTTGAGGAATAAAAACATTCATGTGATTTCCAAGATGCTGTTATGTATTTCCTCCAATTTAAAGAGAAAAAGTGATATGCCGCAGATCCTACCAGCTCTGGAAATATTTATTTACAAATGACTTGAACACATGGCCTGAAAATGCACTTATTCACCATAAATTCCAGCCTTTCCTTAAGCCTTACTGATGATCCAGCTTCACTGTTCCTATTTCCTTTGGCCTAATGAATAATATTCTAAAATTGAATAATAAAAAATTAACATGTAATCCACAATGGCTTTAAAAAGAGACATGCTTGCACTCTGTAGACAGATTTGATCACAACAAATGAATTTTTATGTCCAGCAAGGCCCACGCAGTAGAGAAGAGCAATCCAGGACTTTGTCACAAAACAGCTCACTAGCTTATGAGAGACATCAACTGATGCCCTGGCTGAACTGGTTATAAATGCTAAGGGTTGAAGGGCACTCCAAGTGTCAACGCACAACCAGCAAGAGAAAAGAGATAGAAAGAAAGACAGCACACCAGGTCTATACCGTGTCTAGGGAAAAAAAAGCATAAAAATAAGTATTACCAAAAGGACTGGACCTCTACCCCAGGCTGCTGCAGGAACCCTCTGAGGAACTGAGGAGAATCAGAAATCACCTTGAAATACTGGATTATCACATATGTTCCCTGCATCTATTTCCAAACACAGAAATCTTGCTTAGCTTTTCAGTGTTACAGAATAAACTATTTAACTTCAGCTGCAAACTTCTCAAACAAGAGATCTGAGAATTGAGCAAGGAGAGATTTCAATGGTACTGGCTCCGGGAGTGGTGATACTAGAAAGGTAAAACATGATCATTCAGGAACTATGAGGTCTCCCAGTCTAAGGGGCTATAGGCGCTGAGGTGCTGGAGGTGGAAAGTCCAGTGCCTTAGGGGCAAATGTTTGTCCAAGAAAGGTGTCTTCTTGACCACTGCTGGTTATTGGATGCCTCTGTAGAAGCAGTACAAGACAGGGATAAGGTCTGAGGCTCAGAAGTTTCATTGAGACCATGCCTAAGTGTAGCACAATGAACAAACTACCTAACACTGAAAAATCCAGGCTGAAAAAAAAATCTATTAGTTTTAATCATGTCCCATGTAAGGCAGAAGAGAAAATAAACTCTGAATTGCACACTATGCTTTCCCTGCTCTCACTCACGTGTACTTCTAATTCACCAGTAACATAAAACAAGAAAACCAAATAAATACTTTTCAGGGAGTCCAAAAAGTAATGAGCTTGATTGGCCCAACTGACCTTCTTACCCATCTGCTTTGATGTGCCAGCTATTTCTCTGTCTTTGGCAGATGTCTATCCCTTACATGTATGTTTGCTCCCTCCTGACAACATCACAGACTTTAATACAGTTACCCTAAGAGCAGCCTGAACAGCCTCAGAAGTCAGTCCTTGAGGACTTGAGAGTCAGCTCATCTCAGCAATTCAGACACTTGAACTTCCAGATGTGGACTTGGCTGGATGTCTGAAGTTTCCACTGAAATCAAGACACTGCCTCAGAAAGTTTAAAATGTGTTTAAACAAGATTCTTCAAAAACAACAATAACTGTTGTGTTTGAAAATTTAAAGCCTACCAGAATCTACCTAGCTAACTTTGCACAGTGCAAAATACTTTTCCTGATGCACATAGGTCACCAACAACAGTGTGAAAGCACAAAACGAATGCGTAGTAATTGACTTTAAAGATACTTAGGGGCTAGTAAGAGAGTCAGGAGCTGTTGACTTCACTGGAAGGCAACTACTCAAATATTTAAAAAATATCTCTCTTCCCGTCTTCAGAAAGAGTGCTAAGAGCAGAGTATATAGCACTGATGCTCTGCTCTCTTTCATTTGGTGTTTTATAATCTTCTACGAAAAGGTCTTCGATTACTTTCCAGTTAAATACTGAAACATACATGAAAATGTGGGTTTCCTGACCAAGCAAATGGTCAGGTTTTAAGTGAAGATTATTAAATGTGATCTGCCAGCAGCAACTAAAAGCAAAGATGAGCAGTTGGGCCATTCAGGGCTCCAGCCTCATGCACACTAAGGCTGAGAAGAGAAGCACAAGTGAAATACAGAGGAGCAGCATGAGCTCCTTAATCATTCAAAGCTTTGATTTTCATAGTTTGCATTACATTCAAAAAACATAATTCAAAATTAATAGAAATAATTTCATCAGGACATTTTATCTCAGTAATGTATAGGCACACCAAAAATTGTTCATGCTGATGCAAAATTTAAAAGTGGAAAATCAAAGGAAGCTGCAAAGTCAAAATATCTTCTAAAATATTTGCTTTTTCCGCCAGTTAACTTTTATAATCCAATTGCTTCTTTCATCTGTTCAGATACATTTTCTTCCATGGGACATGCCACCTGGGTAAAACATAACAGCCAAATGAATGTCCCAGTTTACCTACTTCAAATATTAAAAAAACCCCTAAACTTACTTATTGGGTGCATTACTATCCTCTTTTCTTAAAAGAAATGTGGTAACCAAGAAGCAGAAAGAGAAACATTTTAACAAACTGAACACTGTCTATTGAAAAAACCCTTCACCCTATCATTTGCCAAATCACTGACACATTTTAATAATAGTTTTAAGGATATGTATTTTCATTATTTTATTAAAACCAAGGAAAACCCAACAATTAATTTGAAGAGCACATCTGTGATTTTAGGAAAAAGATGTCTTTTAAAGACATAATGGTAAAGTAGTCAATATTAAAACAAATCTTGTAAGAGCTGCAGCTAAATCAAGACATAATAGATTAAATTATTCAGAGAAACTTGTCAAGTATACTCAATGCAAGACACAGGTCATAAAAGAGACTCACACAGAGTTTTATATCTTGTTATAGTATAGCTGAAATCCCTACAAATATACAGTGTAAGGTGTGTATGGTTGGGGTGTGTTGAGTGTTTCCAAATAGTGACTCCTACCCAGGGAAAAGAAAACATGCAGTATTAAGAGTTTCAAAAATACTTATCTCCTTGTGTTAATCTAACAAAGTCAGAGAAGTATTTAACACAAACTTTGTGAGGAGAAAATAAAGCTATCTGATGGTTTAGGTTCTTCAGAACTACCTCCTTCCTTGCTGTACATGTTCTCTCTGAACTACTTGTTGGCAGGTTCATGAGTCAAGGTAGGAATTTTACTGACATCAACTATTAAGATGGTTATTTGGAAAAGGTAATGGGGACAGACCAAGACTTTGAAACACCCTGCTAAACCACAGCAAAGAGTGGGACAGAACTGTCTGCTATCCTCCTCAGGACAGTTTTTGTTGGTATTTATTTTGACAACAAGCAATTTAGAAAAACTCTCTGCACAAAATACCAGCCAGACATCTCAATTCAGCCAGTGCTGATTAGTTTACTGCAGACATCTCTGCTGGAACTATTGACTTTTCATTTTCAGCTTATGCACCTGTAGCAACAACAGCAGTGGGCACAAGCCAGAGACCACGGCGTGACCAGCCTCCAGAAGAAGTGCTGGGAACATCCATCTCCTAATGTTCCCTAACGAAGACTGGATGCTTGTCTGATAAATCTGCTTTAGGTAAACTGAAGCTAGTGGTAATTGGATGAATTGCAAAAATGAGTGTCATACTCTGCTGGCATGATCTACATTAATCTTCAATCTACAGTAATCATATCAAGCAAATTATGTTATTAACATAATTAATTCATCATGGGTAATTAATGAAGTCCAGAAGAAGCCAGCCACATCTGCAAACTCAGAATTCACTCTGCAGTAGAAACTATGGAAATAGGAAGGAAACATTATTTTTCTTCCCAGTAGGAAGACATTCTTATAGTTCTTAAATCACATGGATATGAACATTTTTACCTTCCAAAAGAATTGTTCGGACAGTTTGCTTCGCTAAGAGGGCCAGAGTGCTCATACTTTTTTGGTCTAGTCAAAAGGGATAAAAATGTTTAATAGAAATCTATGCATGAAAAATATTTATAAAGTGTTGAGCAGATACTGAAAAATGAAAACAAATTTAAATTAAAACAAATTTAGCAAAATAAATTTTTGTATTCAAGATTATTAGGTTCTTCTGTCATTTTCTTTCAGTCACATATGCCACCCAGGTGATTTTCAAAGAACATCATAAAATTTATCACATGCTTGTACAAATATTTGAATACATATACACTTGAATACGGAAATAGATTTGGTGCATTTGTTGTGATTTCTTTTTTGCCTATAAAATTATTATTTTCTTTCAAAAATTAGTTACTTTTCATGCACATCGATTCTAAAGAACATGGATTCAAAATAGCATAAGGTGAGTGTATCTGTGCCAATATTTTCTGCTTTATGAAAAGCAGCACAGATCAGTATCAGTCTCCTGCATTCCTAAGCAGCCCTGAAATACACTTTATTGCAGAGCGATTCACAGGGCATCTCCATGAGCCATGAAACACTCAACACAGCATGTGAGAAAGTCTTACTCTCTATTTTCACTCTCCTCACCACCTCATTCAACTAGGGTGATTTGATACTGTAATCCCACTATTTCTATTGGGACTAGGAATCTGGAGCAGATGTTCTACACACCTGAGCCAGGGAACACAAGAGAATCTTCAAATTCCAAGACAGTCAGCCCCAGCTCCCTCTGTATTCAACGGGCAGCACTGCAGGCAGAGGGCAAACCACATCATCCTTCTACAGGCACCTGAGTGCTGTCCTCCAGAGGTGCCTACTTCCCTCCACAGGCTGAAGGAAGCCTACAGTTAAATGTGATGTTCAGAGTTAAAATTAATTTTAAAAAAATTTTTTTTTAAAAATCCCTGCACTGCAAATAGCCACTCCAAAGTTCTACTCAGCGTTTTCAGTACTCTCTCCTTCTCAAGTGCAGGCAGCACCTGGTAACCTGTCAGACCATTTAAAGCCCATCCATCAACTCTGACATATTAGAGAAGAGAACAAGCTGGAAAAACCTTCAGAACTATTTAGCCTAATTTAATACTTATTGCTATTTTAAGCTGGGTGTTTCAAAGGAAGAAAAGAACTTTAGAACATTGAACTGATTTGGAATGAAGTGGACCTAGAACAAAAGTTATGTTTTGTGGATTTTAAGGCAACTCTTGAAAAATGGAGAAAACACAGAAATAAGATGGTATAGAAAGTAACAGAGACATCAGCACATTGAGGACCATGTTCTTAATGGACAGGTGACATTTCCATTACAGAAGAAAAATTAAGAAGGCCTAAAATGGAAAGCACTGACCTCAAGATTAGGCATACAAGCTGTCATGGAGCAATCTCAAGCAATGTATCAGCACCAAAGCTGGATGGACTGAGAGAAGCCTGAGAAAAACTCTTCACTACAGACCTCAGAAGAATATTTCTTTAAGAGTTTGAGAACAACATACTCAACTCTGAAAGAGCAGTCTTCAAAAGCTTCAACACGTGTAGGTGGCAACCAACTAATCAGAACAACTCAGAACAGAAATCTCCCCTTGGAAACACTGCATGGAAGTGGAAAGCAGGAGAGATGAATCCTGAAGCAGATTTTCAGGAAGTTGAGTGTAGACTTGAAAAACTTTGAAGAGTCTGTGGATGTCACTGCACAGTTGATCTGAAGTCTGAAGTACAATGATGCAGGAAAGAGAGGAATCAGGTTGCACAATGTGAAATTATTGACTGGGAGAAACTAAAGGTAGTAAATTCTCCTCCTCTTGGAAACCAAGTTTCATTACACCTCAAGGATCTGTATAGCTGCTCATGACCTGAACAATCAGCAACAGTAAAATCCCTTAGGAATGACAGGCACATCTCCAAATATTGCATTTCCATATTGCATTTTCTAGCCTTTGCATACATCCAGGTTTTCCAGAAAACTCCATTACCAAATGCACTTATTGATGAATTCTTAATTGTTTGACATGGGCAATTTCTTTTTCAAAAAGAAAAAGACACCACAAAAACATTTCAGATGTAAGGTTGCATTAGACAAGCATATCTTTGATATTTAATGTCTTTTTCAGTTATCATTAAAAACCTGATTAATTTTCCTCACATGATATCAAGTCTTCTCAGGTCTTAAAGATTTGAGCTCAGACATTCAGAACAATCCTAGGACTTCTAGTTTGTTTTGCTATATTATGCTCCCTCTGTAACTTAGGGTTTGTTTAATGTGATTGTAACTGCCATTGATTTTAAACATGAACCAAACTATAGAGAAATTAATTGTGAATAAGGAAAAAAAAACCTCAGAGTAGCAATTTTTCATTATTTTGAAAACTTGGATTGGACAAAACAACACACCTGTCCACAGTGCAACAATTAGTAGGTTTCTGAGGAAAGCTCCTGACAGTGAATGATTTAACCTGGAGAAGAACCAAATTCAAGCTATGTTTTTTCAGTGACAATAGTTGAGGCCCATATGCTACTTTCTGCTCATACCTAAAAATAACTTACCCATTCCCTGAAGCAGTTATAAAGCCAGGTCACCTCATTTTAACCAATATGTAATCTAACCAATGGGTACAACACCTTTCCTACTGCTCTGTAGTTGGATTCATCCTTGTGCTTGTACCCATTTACTACAGCTTAATGGAGCAAGGTGAAATGGAACAGGATCAGCACAACAGGCTGAACACCTCCCATGCTACGGCATCCTAGAGACAAGTGAGTAAAATTTTCTTCAAGGTGGTACAAGTTTGTGTCTTCTGAGCCAGGGATGGGAACAAGACCCAAGTGTCACATCCAGAAGGAAAGCACTGACTGGTGAGATATTGAATAAAAATGCTGTCTATAGTTTGGAGGTTTTACCACCTGTACTTGGTAAGAAAGTGAAGATTGCATGGTGTACTTGAAGAAAGAGTTGAAGTCTGCAGCCCTGGTGAAGGAATACGTTTTCCCATGCAGAAAAACTAGGCAATGATAAGCACAATTCCTTCTCTCTCCAGGACATGCAGCTGCCTAAGCAAGCAAAGCAGGCGTGCTGCTGTCTGTGTCCCTGACTGAGCACACAGCCCTCACATGTAAAGAGTGCCTCACTTGACCTCAAGGCACCAAAACTGAGCACTGCAATCTGTGATTGCAATGCTTACCCAATGGTAAGTTAAGTGATTAAATGATTTGCCATGATAAAAATTGAAGGTGTATGAGGAAACATGTTTCCTACTAATGGCTAAACTTAATTCAAGCATCTTTGGTCTCCTCCTTTGAGGATACCTATAAAATACCTATAACCAGTACCTGCTGGTTCCCTCCTGCTGCTGCAGCTGCAAAAATAAGGCATCAGAAACAGCAGCCTTCCCAAAGAAGATCGCTTATTTGCATTCCTGGCACAGCTCACTTGCACGGTCCACAAAATGCATTCATTAACAGATAACAAAACAGCAGAAGGAGGCTTTCTTCAAATGTTCCACTCCTTCCTGAGCACAGGGGGAGTCCTCCAAACATTTCACTGATTCATCAAAGAAAAGGCCCACCTTCTAGCAAGAGAGACATATTCCACTGCATTTTGTTGCTAGGCAGTCCTCTGCATTTAACTGCAACCATTTATTTATGTGAACTTCCTTCTCCACCCTCCCAACCAGGATGCTTGTGGTGTTGAATAAACAACTGTACAATAAAAAGAGCATAAAAGCAAAAGGGCAAAATATTTAAGAGCAAAATTAACAGTTGTCATCAGAACTAAGAATGAGATTGCAAAGAGAAACCAAAAATAGCTGAACTCCAGGGGGCCAGAGAGAAACACAGCAATTTTTTTGAAAGAGAAGTCAGGCTGCTAAGATAGATAGAGGGATAGCAACGAGATAAACCAGCCAAGAGGTGAGATCCCATATGTGAGACTGCCCAAAACAAACATTTCAAGACTCATATTTAGTTGTGGAGCTGTGAGTACTCAGAAGGCCATGACCTTCTTTTTCTTCAAGGTTCTTGAACATTTACTATATATAACACAAGTATTTATGATTTAAAACAAATCCATTCAGGCAGATTTTGACAGGATTGCTTGTGACATGTCTGAGAAAAACGCATTACTTTAAACAGTCTGAGGAAATAAACCTAGCAGATTCTGTGTATCATGCTACAAAATGTCATCTACTTTATGAAAGATATACATGGAGGGTAAAAAAAGAACATTTCTTTGAGCTTGCTTAGATAAGATAAGTCAAAATCCCAAGAATGTCTCCTGTCCTCTCTAGACCAATAGAGCACTCAGTGTATAGCAACAGGGACTTCTCTGTGCTCAATATAGTTTCCCCTTTCATACCGAATGCTTTCAACTTTTTTCAACTTCTTTCTGTTCTCTAATCTATTTCCTAATGATTTAGGACTAAACATTACTTGAAGTTAGATCAAGGTTCCAAATTTCTTGCATTTGTTGAAAGTAACTGAGAATTTTTCTCCCCTTTACTGTTGTCTCAAGAATTCATTCTGTCAACTTCCTTGTTTAATCTGATCCATTATTATTATTATAACTATTAACAGTAACACATACAAATTATGGTATCAAATATAATTAATGATCTATCAATTTCAGGTCTACAAGTTCTTGATCACATCTGATGTCTGCTATACACACTGGAGAAATGAATGCCTTTCACAACTACATCATTTGATATGAAAGGGTTTTGATGTCACCAGGTTAGCCCAGTTCACAGACACTTGTGAAAAATATAATATACTAGAGGTTTCCTTTTCAAATGCAGTAAGCACTGGTGTCCCTTATCCTAAACAGACAAAATATCCTGCATGAGAAAAGAAGTGCTCCTTATTATTTGTTAATCCCACAACCAACAATTACAGCCCCTACAAAGACATTCTCAGCTAAGGAAACAGATCAAGTTTCTTGTCCTGCAAATCTAGTAACTTGGAATGTATTTTGGTTCCAGAAAAGTTACATGAAGAGCAGATAAAAGAGAAATTTTGATTTTTTTATGTATTCTTGGTGACATCTGAAATTGGCAGATATCTTATTGTTGCCAATATTAATCTTGCTTAAGACTTACATGCTAAGCATTTAGAGTATGTTTCTGGTTCAGCTATCTTTCAAAATTCCTGGGTTTTCAAACAACTGAGCATATGATATTCTAACAGAGCCTTACATTGAATTAATGGTTAATAAAAACGTTCCTTAGGGTTTTAAAATACTTGTTATGACAGCATTCTGCCTTCTTGTAGCCACAATTGGTGATTACTTGAACAGAGAGTGCCTGCCACTATGGCAGTAACTTATGTTGATCATGATTTCAAAGATGCAAAAATGCCTTAAGGCTTGGAAAGTAGATACAAGTTTAATAAATATGGATATAAATAGCTGACTAAATAAGCCACCACACAGACTTTTATAGATCAGTTCTCTACATATTTCAAGGCATTGCCATCAATAAAGGCAGAAAAAAGGATGAGCTGACTCTAGGGGCCAGCAAGCCCTGTCAGATTTTTAAAAAACCCATATTTCAAGTGTTCAGCATGCTGGTGATGGCAGATTAAGAATTTAAGAGAGAGAGTTGAACATTAAGAATACTTGCTCTGTATATAGCACCCCAGTATGTGCTGGGAAATACACTGTTAACAAATTAAGCAAGATTTATACATTCAACAACACACTGCTGGAATATATACATTTTTTTTTACTCTGACTAATATGACAACTGATACACTTGGATTGATATAGAAGAAGAGAGCTGAAGGTTAAATCACAGCTCCATGTTTTAAAACTGTGGTTATTCAGAACAAATTATTTCCTATAGAAAATTCCAAAATTTAAAAGGAAGATTAAAGTTTAAACAAGACACAACGCTTGAAGGAAAAGTGGAAAGGACTTCCTTATGCCAACATAACTTCCTTTACCTTTCCTCCTAAATGTAAGAGAATCACAGAACCACAGAATATGCCGTGTTGGAAGGGACCCACAAGGATCATTGAGTCCAACTCCTGACCCTGTACAGGACAGCTCCAAGAAACACACCTTGTCTCTGAGAGCATTGTCCAAACACTTCTTGAACTCTGTCAGGCTGGTGCTGTGACCATGTCCCTGGGGAGCTGCTCCAGTGCCCAACCATCCTCTGGGAGAAGAATGCTTTTTTAATATCCAACCTAAACCTGATTTGACACAACTTCAGGCCATTCCCTCAGGTCCTGTCACTGGTCACAAGAGTGAAGAGATCAGTGCCTGCCCCTCCTCTTCCCCTCACAAGGAAGTTGTGACTGCAGTGAGGTCTCCCCTCTGTCTCCTCTTTTCCAGGCTGAACAGACCAAGTGACCTCAGGCACTCCCCACACAGCTTCACCTCAATGCCCTACCCCATCCTCATTGCCCTCCTTTGGACACTCTCTAATAGTTTAATACCTTTCTTATATTTATCTTATCTTTTTCATATTTCTTGTATTAATTCATCACAGATGGCATAAGTACCAGCACGTGCTACACAAAATATACCTGCGTGATACACATGTAACAGGTTTAAACATTCCTTTCAGTGAAAATGATCAAAAATGCTTTGATCATACAGGAAAAACAGTATCAATATAAATTAAATAGAAAAAAGAAGTTAGACAAAGAACTATTAAGATCCGTTTATGAAAAAATATTTCTTATCCAAACTTTGTACACACCACAAAGTAGACCCAAACCTCTTTGTAACAACCTCTCAGTTGGCAAATGCTGTCAAGAGATGAAGCACTGCTGCTGGAATGGCAGCCAGCCATGGCAGCAGCATAGGGAATGCTCTCCTGTCAGAAACTCCTAACACAATTGTATTCCACCACAAAGCACCAAGACTGCAGCACACCCAGGGAACACACTCGGCCTTTGTGGTGGATCTGCCCACGTGCAACACATTCAGAATATGTCAGAATTTATGTGTGTGTATGCTATGACTATGGTTTGCATTCCCCAATGCATTTGACCCTTACAGATTACTTTAAAACCAATGACCCCGACACTGATAAAGTTTCCAGGTATTCCAAGTAAATGCTTAGGTTTACTTTTGCCTGCTTTTTGACTCACTGCCCTTCTCACCAGCCTTGAGTGAATCTCACACGGTACATACAAAACAAGGACTCTCTACTGTCTGTAATATATAAGAAAAAACTAGACAAGCAACCCATTAATCATTATTTGCCAAGGGGTCTAAGGAATAAAGCTGCAAGACTATTTGCTGCTGTAAGTCACACAAAAAACTTGTCTAATCCAGCGGGTATCCGAACCCTCCCAGCTCATGCCGGTGCCAAACTATGGAACACCTTACTCCCTTCTGAGCCCTCTTCAGCTGGTAATGTGTAGGATCCAGTCTTGCAGGCAAGGCCAAACCAAGGGACTGAGTAACCCTACTCAGACCATGGAAAAGCAGTTTTAAATCCCTGGTTAGTTTGAGAGAGCCTAAAGTCCCTTATGTGCAAAGGCATGGCCCTCGTGAGGCAGCTCAGGGATCTGAAGCTGGCCTGGTTTCAGCCCACGCCACCAGAGCTGCTCCCGTTTACATGGAATGCTTGAATGCACTCACTGGGACAGTCTGTACTGCATGAGCTCAGGTCAGGCCCCTGAAAATGGACAAATTCAACATTCTGTGTCTCTTCAGAAGAGGACAGAAATATTCATTTGAGTAGAACTGGGACCTCTTCTTGCTGTTGCCCCTTCACATTACCAGCTTTTCCACTATTCCCTCTGTCACCTGAAATCCAGGTGCTTTCTACTGAGCACAATGAATTTTCTTCTACTGTTTCCAACTGCTTTGTTTATCATCTAATGCATGTCTTCTCACACAAGTTGGGTGCAGTTCCATAGAAATTAGTAGAGCAGTTTCACATGGAACCAGTATCAGGATTTTTTCTATTAGTATTTTTATGGTGTTTCCAGCATAACTCAAATATTCTCAGATAATTCTCATAAAGTACCTATACTCTCTAGAAGTATAAAAGTAGTTGCATGCTACCAGTCCTCCTAAGATATGAGAAATTCACCATTAACTGTGTCCTTGCTCACACCTTTAATAAAATATTTTTAAACACTTTCACTGTTATTATTAGTAACAGTCATTTGTAATGTGATTCTTACTCATTGATCAGGACCCTGCTGTGCACAGTGCAGCAATGCCAAACATCCCTGCACCAAAGGGTTCATAATTTAAATATGAGATGAGAAACCACACATCAATACTGAGGAAGCAAAAGGAAAGAATAAAAGATTTATCTTCTACAATTATGTAAGTGGTGTTTTAGGAGAGGAGAAGAAAGCTTGCAAGGAGCAGTGAGAAATAACTATGCAAGCAAAGAACAAGCACTGAATGTACAATCTGTGGTTTTATAAATATCTTCCATAACATGTAGTCGTGACAATAGGAGTCCTGATTGTATAAAGGTACAAGATGTCATTTGTGTCTTGTTTTTATTTCTATGCTGTTTGGTTGCTCAATTTTGGACTAATTTTCCAGTTCCTATATTAGACTTTTTGCTGTGTTTTAATTCTAGGGGGAAAGTCCTCTATTCTATTTTCTCACTATCATTCTTTTACTTTTGTCTTTACATTGCTTTTACTGATCCAACCACATGCAATAAGGCTCTGGCATTCCGGCTTGTTTAAAATACTAACATTGAATAGTAATGAAAATTGTGAATGATTGAAATAATTTAAGTTTAATAAATTATCATGTAATGATATGTGACAGAACTCCATGAAATGTTATTTTCTTCCACTTACAACCTTTTGTGCAATGAAAGACCAATTTATTCCTTTTATTTTCTGTAGGTATTTTGTCCATATGTATTACCTTGGAATTTCTTTAAATTTTTTTAGCTTGGAAATCCTGCCATCCATTTCTGACAAGAGCTTTGATCGAATTGACGTATTTCTCTTTGCTTTTCCCCCCCCCTCAAAAATTGTGCAGAACTTACTGCATGGCATCATGCCACTACAAGAAATTTACTTTGGATTCAGATTTCAGAGAGATCAGCACATGGATACTGTATATTAGTTATAAAAGGCATAATATTTCCTAATAGTTTCCTCCAAACTTGCATATTTTTGCATATCTGTGCTTCTGCCCACAGAGGCAGAAAATCTAGAAATTAAAGAGTTTATATAAAACACTGTTTGCTGAAAACAATACTTTTTGTATGTGATTCTAATAAGCAGAGTTATATCTAAGAAATAAGAAAGTTTGTATCACATAGGAAAAAGCTGCTTTTTGTAATGACTAATTGCTTGCTCTAATTAACATCTTTTGTTGCATCTGCAGTACTGTTGTTACTTTTAAGAACAGAAATCTCATTCCTCCCTACTTGATGTGATGTAGATTTAGACCCAGGCACTAGGTGTTTGAATGTCTCACTTTCAGAAATCCATCTGGCTAGTTACATGGCAAATTTTTGACTGCTGGCCCTTAACTCTTCATTTTTTTAACCCTGGCAAACTAAAATTTTGATATTTTTGTCAGATGACTCTACTATTATCAATACTAACAGAAATACAGAATAGCTGTACACTGGTATTGGCTGATGTGTTTTGATAATTTCATATTGCAACTTACATGTTATATTGTAAACTTGTCTCTACTCTCATAAGTGTTAATATTACTTTTTCCAGTTCCTCCCAACAAGCAAAAAGCTAATTTCCTATTTACATCAGATGATATGTGCTCTTGGGTTAAAAGCACTTGACTATAGGTGTTGTTCCTTGGGTCTTAGGTATGAAAGCATGGATAAATAAAGAGAAAAGGCATTTAATGGAAAAAAGGGAACATGCCTCCAACTTTCACTGAAAGACACCTGGACAAGTGAAAAAGAATGACTGAAATTTATCTCTCACCAACATGCAGTCTCTCGGGTGCTAAACTAATGAGAGAAGGTAAACCACTGATGCAAGGGCTATGGTCTACTGAAAATACGAATGTGTGACTAAAATTTTTAATATTTCCCTTTCTGGCACAGTTCAATCCTGGCTTATCTATACTATCAAAACCTCTTGCCTCTTTGGATTTACAATTTAATAAAAATGTAATATTCTGTCTTTCAATCTCTTTCCTGTAAAAGTTCTATCACATATTTTGAACTAGTACATGAGAGTGCCTTTTTTTTATGTCATTTTTTCATAAATTTAAGTCACTAGAATAAAATTCAAACATATTCTAAGGATCTTGCTATTGACTCAGTTCACTTGCCAAGTGTTCAATGTGGTCATCAAAACATTTGGCTGAGAAAATTATTCCTTTCTAGCTTGCTTATATGCACTGAGACCCAACAAGAATTATATAACAGATATATAAAAGACTAAACATAAATGAGTTCTATAAAATACTTTCTTCCTGTTTTCTAACTCTAATTCAGCAGAAACAGTGGGCCAAAATGAAGGCTTTCACTGATGAACATTGGCATGGAAGTGGCCCTGCTGTAGTCTCCTGCTCAAGTGCTTGCCAAGCACCAAATGGTTCAGCTCTAGAGAGCAGAGCAATGAGGATGGGTTAGCAGAGCATGGCCCAGGCTTTAGTAAGGAACATACTATGAATATGTCCCAGCACTATTTTCCTCCATTTGAATGCACCCACATTTTACCCTCTGACAATTTTTGTGTTTCAAAGCTTTTTATGATGAGAAAAGAGTTCCCCACACTTTCATTTTTCAAATGTAGCACATTTTTAACTTGTGCATGTGTGACTGCTCAAAACACTGCTGTATCAAAAAACTTTAAATCCCCTGGCTAAAAATAGTGCACTGCTTTTCAGGACTGTAGTCTGGTTTTACATCACTTCTTTGAAAAGAGTATACTAATGTAGAGTTTCATCTAAGAATTCTTATATGTGTAAGTTTATTCATGCAAGTTACTTCAGTGGAATTATGAGTAAAGAGGAAAGACTACAAAATCTTGCTCTGCTCCCCTCAATACAAGATTAATTTCTCTGAATGAAGGGCTGGCAAGACTGTACCACATAAGTGCCTGCAAGCTGGCAGTGCAAGATATTAATTTAACATAAAGGGGTCAATGAAAACCCAATGTGGCAGTTGGCTCAGGTCACTGGCTGCTGTCCTTTTCTCTCCTACTCTCAAGCCCTTCACACATACACTTGGCTATTTAGTGAACTCAGAGTCTGACAAATGTGCCCTTTGAACTTAGTTCTCAAAAAAAGCTTTCAGAGTAGCAAAAATAGCTGTGCCCTCCTACAATACCTACTGCACCTTCAAATCCATGGAAGGGGAAGATCGAGTTTTGTCATGGAGTTTCCAGTACCCCAAACTTTTGTCATATACAAAGAGATGCCAGTATGTAACTAAGATCAGGAGGCATACAGCTCTGCCTAATCACAGTTCTTCATGTGGATAATCACATATATAACAGGCTCTAGTCATCTCCCTGACAGTAGCTGCCAAAATTTTTTAGGATAGCTATGTAAATTAGTGACAACCATGAAGAACTATCACATGTACCTTATTTTTCTGACATTTTAAATAAACATATTCAAAAAGCAGAAAATATTCAGTGCTTGCTTCCTATCAGTAAAATCAGTCATAAACATTTTTCTTAGCATGGTTCAGGGCAAGGACACAAGTGTTTCCAGTACCTATGAGGTTTCTGTACTTTGTACCCCGAAATGCAGAGGCTACACCAGCTGACTTCTGGTTTTTGCACTTAAAGCAAGCTGGCTCTCAAAAAAAGGTATTGGTTTACTGGTTACATGTTAACTCCAAAAAGAATGTTCATCTGACAAGGACATTGACCAAGAGAGACTAATACTGCATCATCTTCTGCCTGGTTCCCTCACCTCCATGGCCAAGCACACAACGTACATATAAAATCTTTGCAACATGGTATTTAAAACCTGCCTTTTGCAATGGCTGGAAATCTGTGATCCAAATAAAATGAAAAGACACTTTCCTAGAGTACTATGGAAATCTGTAGTGATTTTTTTTGAGCAAATATTTACACTGTGTCCTTGGACTTCAGTGACATGAACACCAAAGACAGGCATGTTCTTTATCTGAAAAAAAATAAAATGACGAGTGTTCATTCTAAAAGCTTCAAACACTATTTTGTGAGTAAAGGCAATGCAGTTATATCCTGAAAAAGAATCAACCTGAAACATCTGGGGTATCAGAGCAGACTTAGCAGTGTTAAATGCATTGGAAAAAACAAATTTTTCAGTTGGCCTCAGTGCACATCAATATGTATGGAATTAAACAGTGACTGTGCTTTTGTAACAGATTCCTTATTTGAGGGACAAATGCATAAGAGTGTTTTGAAGTGTTCTATTTTCACATTCATTAATGTCAAAACCAGAGCTTTCCAGTGACCTTGCTCTACCCAGGATTGTTATCACTAATGGACCTACCATAGTCTCATGCTCCCAAACTTCACAGCTCATTTCTTCCATGCTAATGCACATACAGACCATCTGAGGGGAAAAAAACTCCCATATCCATATCTAAGCTCCATGACTCCCCACTTTCTATTACTTCTCATAAAACAAAAGCGTAGGTGATTTTAGCTTGAGTGTGACAGAGGGAGTAAGACAACCCCAGAAACAGATCTTAACACCTAACACATGCAACAAGATGTCTGAGCACAAAGTTTATTCCAGGATTCACTACTGAATGACTTCATGGCATTAGGAAGTCAATGTCCCCTGACCCACAGCTCCATTTCTCTAAACTGATAACAGTATTTCCTTTTTAAAATCTGCAGTTTGGAAAAACAGGGGAAAGCTGTAATGAATTTGGATTTTTTTTAGCCAAAGGAAGGGAAGAGAAGAGTGAAAGCCTCACTGTCTAACAACTTCCACTTGCTGGAATTTAAATCTAGGTCTCCTTATCTGCAATATCAAGAACACGAAGAAGAAATTATACCCTTGGCCTTTGCATCATCATACTCAACTTTAATCACTGACTGTAGAAATTCTATCATATCATTCTATCATTCAATCCCTTGTATGTATTTTGGAGTTTCAGTTAATGTAGACTAGCAGTATGGGAACTATTTAATATATCAGGCAATCCTAGCTGCCTAGGGTGGAATTCATCACTATTTGAGGCAAGTACCTCAGAATTCATTTACAGTCCACGAAGTGTTGGCCATGATGCACCTCATCGTCAAGTCCCAAGTCTAAAACAAGTCCTAAAATGCCCAGTTCCTCTTCAGGATTTGGTGAGCATAGGGTGACTGTCTCAGCTATGGATGCATACATAAGAAACACAGACTCACAGAATTTCATTTGCAAGGGAGCTTTGGAGGTCATCTAGTTCAGCCCCCTGCCCAAAATTAGGTCACGTTGCTCAGACCTGGGCCCAGTCAAATCCTGACACCTCCAAATTTTATTTTTATTTCATAAACTCTGGACAAACAGTTTTGGTAATTGACAGTCCTCACAGTTTAAAAAAAAAAGGTTTCTTGATATCTCATCAGAATGCCCTATTTTTCAACTTGTTCCCATTACAGATGTCTAAAATCACCTGAGATCTGAGTTCTATAATGCAATTAACAGGCTACTCTCTTACAACATTGTGCTACTGCTCACTTTATTTGAAGGTCTTCATAGCAAGCAAAGAGTCTTTAAACTTGTGGTAGCGTGTTCCAAGCATCAGCAAGACAGGAAGTTTAGAAAGGTCTAAAGGTTTCAAAATCGTCAGTATTTCTAGACAAGGAAAGTAATGAGATTCCTCCCCTCAGATGCCAAGTACAGAAATTAAGGGACTCATCCATAAAACGGTTGGGTTTTGGCTTTCTGTTCAAAATCTAAGAACAAAGAAATATAAACAAAATCAATTAAAAAGTCTAGTGTTCATTTGGAGGAGATTCATTGACAATTGGAAAGACTAAGTAAAGGCAAATTAGAGATGTTACTATGAGATTACAGCAAACACAAGAAATAAGAACTTCAGAAATGCGAGCTGCCCAGAAGCTTCTGAGTAAAATCTATGCATTTGTAATAGACAAAGCTCATCTGCCTGCTTATAATTCAGGAAAGATCAATGTTGTTACGAGTATAGCAGAACTTGAATAATAAATTTAGGTGGAGACCATCATTTGCACTTCCCATTTGGTTGGAAGGGCATGTAACAGCTGTTTTTCTCACCAAAAGCAGCTGACTGGTGATATTATTTTTCAATTAATGATGTTACACTATGAATAGATTACTGCATGTAGGCAGGAAAACAACAACAATTAGTGAAAGAAATTCAGCAACGTAACAAAGTAGGTTTTGGTTTTCTTTTAATTGGAGGGTAGGGAAAGTCAGAGATGAAATAAACCCCTTCTAGACACAGTGAAATTTGTATGCTGAAGGCTCTCAAAACAATCTGAGCCAGACTGAGTAAACAGATCTAGAAAAAGAAAGAATTAGAGAAGTGTAGAAGAGCAGAGAACAAAGATGCCAAAGACTTAAAGCAGTGTTGAGAAAATCTAAGGGGATTTTGTTTTTTAAATAAGAGCGTAATTTTGCACTGAATCCTCAAATGAATAGAGATTTCGTTTATTTAGAACTGAAATGCCATCCCTTAATATCTTTACATTGTTACATGCATTCAGCCAAGCTGTGTAATTCCACACTTGGCTGAGTGTGAAAGTAAAGCTTTTTAGTTTTACATTCCAAATCACAATAGAAGAAGAGATGATACCAAAGGAAAACAGCCTTATGTTAAAAGACAACACCCTACTGCAGTGATGCTTACCAACTTCATTCCACATGTTAACTCACATTTCATACTATCTGTGGAGAACACAGCCTAATTTGGGTGTATAAGATGTGAGATCTCTATTAACTAGTCTTAGAGCTCTAATGTATTCCTCTAGCATAAAATGAGGACCAAATCAAATAGCTGAAACAATGACCTCTGGGCACATATTACTACATCTTTAACCACATCTCTAGGTCACAAAATATTCCCAATTCTTCTCAGAAGCAAATAAAACCACCAAATAACATGAAGGAGTAAGTAAATATAACCCAGGGAAAATAAAATCTGCTTTGCAGGTACATGACTTATGACCAACACGTACATTGATAATATATGCTCTACACCCTGCTATGAATGAACATGTGTGTGAATGTCAGCTGGTGAAAACAAGACTCTTTTAAAGCTTGGGTTTTCTTTCTTGTGTCATTCTGCTTTCCTTTGTGCTCCTTTCCCAGACAACAAGCAGGTGAGCACATTTAGATCCTGTAACAGCAAAACATCAAGAGTTCACATTCCAAGGACCCGCCCCTCATAATTCACACCTTGCAGCTTTTCTTTCTTAAAAAGACTATGCCTTATTGCTGTCACACATTTACTGTTCACTCTCTTGCCCTGAATCAGAAATTTATGAAAACTTCCTTGCAGTGAATTGAGGGACAGAGATATTGGAAAGCTGATCTTTCTGATCTTTGATTTTACAAAACCATATTTTTCTGGTTGGTGAAATCAGGATTAATTTCTCTGTCTGAAAATGCAAAGGACCACCCACTATCACATTTGCTACATCCTTCCCCTAAAATCCTCAAAATAGAAATTATAAAATTGCTCTCTTTCTTTTTCCTGAGTCTGTAGGAGTAACAGCCTGATTAGTAATTCCCTGTATAAGAAAGAAGAGTGCCCCAGCAAAGAGTGTGGGAACATAAAACTGCTAGAAGAGAGAAGCCAAGTCGCATACTTTGCCTATTTATTTCTAATAAAATGTGTTCTCAGTGGACAGTTTTATACAGCAGGAGCTTGAGATGTGCAGAGAGAGATAAACCCTGGTCAAGTATCTACATCCCTTTTGGGACATGAGCTAATCAGGAATTTACAGCAAAAATTTTTTTCCTCATAATACATAATTTTGTGTTCATTGTACATTTAACATCCTTAATGTCAGTGAAAAAAAAAAGGGGCTTAAATGTCAGTGAAGAGCTGAGGGGAGGCTTGGGTTATTGAACTGCTCCCTCTCAGGACCACTTCCTTTCTTCTCCCTCTGCCTTTAAAGGTTGTGAATGGTCACCAGCTCTTGCATCCAACAGCAAGGTCCTTCAAGTCACCTGCTGAGAGAAGTCTTTTCCCACAGCAGTATCTCAGTGTCCCAGGTGCTGAGCACCTGAAGCTGAAGCCAGCCACCAAAGGATGCTCCTCCTTCATGAAACACAACAAATAGGACCAAGACAATAACTGGGAAATGAGCTGAAGAACGGGTGATGGGTGAGCAGACTGCAGACACAGTTCTGATGAGCTACGATGAGGCTTCTCACACTTTGGAGCTGAGGCTGTACAGACACTGACTGGTTCTAACTGAGCATCTGCTGGGGAAGCAATTACCTGGCCCCAGGGTTCTCTGAGAAAGCAAAGAGGAGACAGCCACAGAAAGGAAACCCCTTGCATAATGCTTTACACTATGAATTTCTGTAAATGCTCCACAGCACCAGCTGAGGAAGCAGTGAATAGGCTTTCTGTTCTGTTCACTGAAAAAAATATGAAAGAATCCCTGAAAACCCATGGGAGATGTATTTATTGCAAGTCGCAAAAAACTTTTGTCCAACATGAAAAAACCAAAAACTTTAATTTCACTGACCTCTGCAAAGTGAAAGATGAAAAAATATATAAAACTATCCTAGAAATGCACACACTTTTTCTTTAGAACTTGAAAGGCCTACGCGATTCAAAAAGGAATGCATAAAAATTCCACCAGGGTTTGTGTTTATTTATAGTACTCTTCACACATTCTACTGCAGTTTATTTTCTACTTATTCTGCACCTACCAAAAAGTTTTGTTATCCAGCTCATCTTTCAGCAGCTACATGATGGTCTGTAAAAGCACAAAAAATTCTGACTACTGAGAGAAAGAGAACATAAACGTATTTTAAAATAGTCCACAACTCCATCTTTGATTGTCTCCCAGCCTGCATGCTTTCTATCAACTTTGTTCAATACACACTTTGATGTCCTGCTTTATCTAATCATTGTTTTGGGTTTATGTGGCAATTAACAAACTCAGTTTTTCTGGGATTTTTGAAAAGAAAATGGACATTTCTATGAGTTTTGTGATATATTTCTCACATGACTGTGAAATTACTTTTTTTTTCCACTTACAAGGTAAGGGTAATGTCTTCTAATTTTCCTGAAGACATGGTATTGAAGATGCCACATACCTTCAGAAACACCAAAATACATGCCAGTAATGCACTGAAATAATTAACCTTCTTTATACTACATTCCAGACAAATATTTGGTATAATCAGTGTCTTTCTTTTACATACCTTGCTTTTTTCCCCTCATACTATAGATTACACAGGTATTGTCTTTCAAAGCAAAATCTCATCTTAACCCAGAACACTCAAAAATTTCCAATTAAATCACTGGCAATTTTTACCAAATTGAAAATGGAGAATTATTACAAATACAGTAAAACATTTGAGTGTTTTTAAGAATATTTGCAGAACACAGCACATTTTGCAGTCAGATTAAACTAATAATTAATAAATAGCTTTTACATTTATATTTTCACCAGAGTCATTCATACAATGTTTTAAAATGTCAGCAAGAGTATAATTTTTTTAAAAAGTTATAGTTTGACTTACTGGGAAGTACAGAAGAAGGGATCCAAAAAGAATGGTTTCCAACAGCACCAGCCCAGAAGCTCTGATACTCTAGAAGACAAAAACCAACACAAAATATTAGAAAATTCTCTTTGTGTGTCATTTTTATAAAGGTACCTTCACTTTTGTCAGTGTAACAATTCCACAGTAATGTTTATTAAGCTGTCTGTCATGCTTGCATGCTCCACACTCTTTAAATCACAGGCTCATTACAAGGGTTGTGTTTTACGAAATTAAATTTTAAAGATCATTTTCCTATGTTAAATACTATTCACCAGACATTACCTGGATATGATTTGAAATTGCTAAATTTGCTCTCAAGTGTCAAGACTTATGGATCATGGGAATTACAGACATGAATTTAACTGTAGAATTTGTTCTGCATTGTTTATATTTCAAGAAGTCCCTAGAGTATTTTTGCTCATTTAATTATTAATGACTTAGCTTCCACAATAAGTAGGAATAATCTACAATTTTACTGAATATACAGTGTGGTCTTAGACGGCAAGTGCACCTACTTTTCCTGAAATTTTTGTACAAAGATGTTGATTCATTAACTTGTCAGGATTGTAAAATACTATGCCATTTCCTCACCACATGCTGGTTAAGAAAACCAGCACGGTTTTCCTAAATCTTAAAAAAAAATCAATTATTTTTCCTAATACACAGTGTATTCCAATAAGTTTGATGATTTATGCACAGTGCAATTGTGCCCTATGTTAGAGACAAAACATCAACAACACTTGTAAGAAACTGAAATGTTAAGTGAAGGGTTAATGACTGAGAATCGACCACTGCAATAGCAGGAGTGCTTTGCTGATAGTGCCAGGCACAGCTCAGGTGCGGAGGCTGCGAGCACCAGAGCACAACCACGACAAATCAATCTTTATTTAGCAAAAAGCTGGGTTTGAGTCAGATAAGGGAAGAGGCCAATAAGAGGCAGATCCTGAGAAGTGGGATAATGCTTTTTATCACACCAGGCCCTCCCTTCACGAGTGGCTCCACCATCATACAAGACACAACATCATACAAGGCAGAGGTCAGTGAGCTCATGTTGCTCAGACTGAGAAGTACTCAAACCACTAAAGAGTATTTTCTTTTATTATTATGTACAAAGAATCCTCAAATACCAGAGGATGACCAAGAAAGCAACTGAAATTCGCCCCATAGAGAGAAGATGGAAATTATCTAAAATCCATTTAACTCCCATGCAGACATTAGTTTCTAAGCAAGTCTTTCACATCCTGATCAGGCTTTTCTTACCAAGCTTGTTTCTGGGCAGCATGATCGTAAGATAACCTGCTGGGACAAAGAACTCCAGCACTTCCAGCTCTTCTTCCGTGACAATAAATTATCCCATGATTTCTTCTCACCTGTATTCTGGTAGGGATCATTCTCTGTGAATTCTATCTATGTGCTTCTGCCTCCTGCCCTAACCCTGCAACTCAAAATGGGCTTGAATCCAGGTTTTGACTATACTTTCACCTCAGTCTTTGGCACCAGGGAGTGTTTCACCTAATGTTTACACATATCACTGCTCTTCTAAACAGGATTCCTTGGCAAATGGAATATACATTCTAGCAGAGATGAGTGCTATCCACAATGATGAAGAAAAAAGCTCAAAACCTCCAATACAAAATAGCATAACTATTTTTAAATAAGCATAGAGAAAATAAAAAAACAGATTGGAAACTGAAGTATAAGAATTCTCCCAAACTACATTTGTGAAACTGTTGGTTTTCTCAACTGCAAAAAAAAGAGCTAGTTTCACACTTGATTTTAAAATATTTTTATTTCTTCCATAATGACCACTAAAGCCCTAGAAGTCCAGGAAGAAAAAATTATCCAGCACTGGAACTTTAATAACAGGCATTAATTAAAGAGAAGAAAACCAAACTAAAGCAGAATGTTTCAAAATTAATTTAATAAAAATATTTTATTAGATATAGAGGTATTTCCAGAAGTCTGTGAGTAACAGTGTTTCCACCAAAAGCTGAATCTTCCACTGTACAGACTTTGCAAATACAGGTCCCTAAGGCATGGCTGGGGGCAGGATCACAAATGCTTCACTTTATGGACATCTGCAACAGTGAATATGCCCACATACCTCAGGAAAAAAAGCCTTTGCTCCTTCCCCCTTTAAGAAGATAAACAAAAGAAAGAAAACCGATGATAGCCCAAAGTCTCCACCAGCCAGTGTTCACCTATACAGGCTGCACAAATAAAATTGTCCAATGGAATTTACAGAAATTAGGGCTTTTTAGGACACAGCCCTGAAATTTCATGCACTGTGAATTTCTTCCACTTGGATGTAATATTTGTGTGCTTTTTTTTTCTTTTTTAACAGCTGCTTGGGGTGTTTTGCATCTGTCTTGCTTGTTGGCATTTATTTTGGTTTTACTTATTTATTTCTCTGGCTCTTCATCTTGTGTTCAATTTGTTTATTGCCACTTTTTCTGTGTGTTCATTTCCCATTCAGGGTTTCATTTCTATCTTTACTTATTTGTGTCAGCAGAACTCTCCTTCCTGGATTTCCTTGTCTCACTCAATGGTTACACATTGCTGACACCTAAGTAGCACTGCAATTAATTTTGTTTCTAGCTTCATACTAAATTTCATACTTAGCTACCTAGACCATTCACTTCTCTAGGCCTGCAAAGAGTACTGTTTGTGAAGGACTGAGGATGGATGCCTTAGGATTTGCTCAGCCTTCCATCCTTCCATTCTATCCAGGCCACATCAGCAGCCTGTGAGATAAACATTCATTCCTTATCCTTGAACCTCAGAAAGTAACACCATTTCTGTGAAAAATCCCATTAAGAAAGGAAAGTGATAGGTGCCTCTTAGCCACTGCTAAAGCGTCATAAATAAATGTTAAAGGATTATCTGCACAAGGGAAATTTAAAAAGGCGTAGCTGCCCAAGTTGCATCAAGTGTAACAAAACAAAAACTGAACTGATGTATAAACAAGCACAGAAGGTACTGCATTTCAACTGTCTGTAGTCCTAAGCAATCCAGGAAATACAACAACAATAATTAGCACTGAATTCCTGAATGTCATCACACAAACCACTGATATGACTGTCAGAGTATTTTCATAGTGGAGGAAAGAAAAAATAAAAGCCAAAATAAAATTAAAGCCATCCTGTATCAGTTACATTGTGTAATACTGAATTAACTGAACTGTAGACTTTTGGTGTCAGTCCAGGAAGACTGCAGGTTCCTCCAGGGCCACATGTCACTGTGTATAATATGAGCATGGTACCATGGAAACCTAGTGAGGGGAAAAAGCTGGCATATTTTGATTTTTTTCACTTGTGTTAAATAGTTCTGCCACTTCTGTAATATAAAGAATGACCAAAGAAGGCTGTGATTTACAGAAAATTTCCTTTTACAAAGGTGGTTTCACTAGAATGTGAGCTTGCTTTTGAGATAAATAAAGCATATCAGAAACCATTAGAGAAAAAAAAATTCAGATACATTTCTTTGATCTCAGCTTTGAATACATTCATATTTATTAAACTAGAAAGTGTATCTACACTCCATGTGTAACTGGAAAGCACATATGGTTACACGACAGAATGGTGGAGAAGCAAGGAAGTACAGAGAATGGGCACAGGTTTGCTCTGCTGTGCTAAGCTGATACATCTGAGGTGACTAGAAAAATTACTGTGCAAATGGTCTCAAAAGAAGTGAAATAAGAAGTGTAGCTAAAGGTAGATGTGAAGGCAATGTGCTCGCTCTGCAGTGCTCCCAGGAGGATCCTTGGGGTGCAGGTCTGGCAGATCCATCCCACTCTGCACTGAGGACATGGCAGATGTGATGAGACCTTACAGGACTGTATTCCCAAATCTGCCTCTTACTTCTCTGAAAACCCTTCCTGTTCAAATTCTTTTTATTCCTGGTACAGGTGTTTCTTTACTTCTATTAAATGCAAGAAGTGAGAAAAGATTTTTGTCAAGTTGAAAATACATGGTCTGAAGTGGAGCTGGTTGAAATGTTTTACTAGCAGCTGCTTTTCTTACTAAAATACACCTTCCCAACAAATAAATTTTTTCCAGTATGACTATATTTTTGTCTTGATTTCCATGAGCTGTTTTTCTAAAGCCCATTGAACCTTTTTCCTCTGTCTTATCCCATATACCTTTTCCCAAACACAAAGACACTGTTATCTTTCTTTGTGAAAGAGCTGTGTGGAAAAACTAAATTTCAGGAATTTTATCTCAATTAAAGTTTACTTTTAAGAAACAGAATGCAGAGATTCTTCTTTCTGTCCCTGAGGCTGAGCAGCAGCAAGATGTTTGGCTCTTCTGTTAAGAGACAGAAGTTGGACTTCCAGTTCCCAGACACTGAGCTGCAGAAAAGAGTGGAACTATAATTCATCATGGTGGGCATCCCAATACTATTCACACCTGGAAGAGGAGTGCTGGAGACTAAAGAATGGGCATAAAAACAACTGGAAGGAGTCCTCTGAACCCTCAGTTAGTACCCTGTAACAGTAGTGTCATAAGTTATTTATTGTCTTGATAATAAATTCAGGGACTCATTACGACTGCTACCCATGAAAACGTAAATGTCAAATTCCATAACAAGGCTTTGCTTTAATTTTATTATTGTTGGTTGACATACAAAATTCAAACAACTCATTCCCAGCTAACTGCAGGAAAAACTCCCCAATTCAAGGGAGAAAAAGCTGTACCTCTTTTGAAAATTTCTCAGTAAAATAATGACAAGGAAATTATGTGTCCTGCTCAACCTTTCATCACACTAACAAATACTTTTAACCTAGTTGAATCATAGCCTCCTAATAGAATACAGATTTCAAGTACAGAAAAGGCCAATTTTCCAAAAACAGGCATACAGTTACAGGCTGCCACTTAAACTGAACTGACAAATTGTCAGAATTTTCTGGCATTTCTACAGGTTTTGTGCAGTATTCCTAAACCAAATAAATATAACCCTCATGTTCTTTCATTTCCCTTTCAAGCCTTTGGGGAAGACTTACATGAAGGTAATTTTTTTTTATATTACTCGTTATAGCTGAGGTCAAAGAGAATATAATAATTAAATTTACTTTTTACTTGAAAAAAAAAGTCAGGAATAGCAAAGGCCATCAACCATAAAGCAATTTCATTAAAAGTACACAAGATGTCAGGCATCCAAGAAATCCCCAAATATTTTATTTTTCAATTCATGTGGCCTTGGTCCTTTCTGTTACACATGTAATGAAATCTGTTGAGATATATCATGATGAATGTAAGGTGTTCTGCATTTAGAAACATGGGCATTGCTGCATCTAAGTTGCACTACACCACCTACAAGACAGACATTTGAGAAAACAGTATTTGCTGGTGAAGAGCCCTCACAATAAAAACATCTAAGTTCAGTTTCAGTCTATTCAGCTTTATGGTTAATTTAAAAGAAGAATATGTACAATGACAATCATCAAAAATCTGGATCACTTAAAATGTCTGTTTCACTAGGTTATGCATTCAATTAACACAGAAATTAAATGAAGACCTAAAGACATTACTTTCAAGAAGAAAATGCATTCTAATGTTGATAGTTGCCTAATCACCAAGAGATTAAATTGAATATGCAAAAAATCTGATGAAATAGGAAACCAAATTTCAGGAGCAGGAGGTAGGGCTCAATATGTTCCTCTGTTTAGTTTAGAAATAGCTTCAAAATACCTGAACTAAATTTCAGCTTTCTTATTCAACATGGCCTCACCTATTACAGAAGATAAAACCACAGCTCAATAAAATCGTCTGTATAAATCATAGTTCAATCACACAGAAATAAACAGTTTATGGTAAAAGGATAAAAAAACCAACCTGACTGCAAAGTTCAAGATTCATAACATCTCAGAGGAAGCAAACTGAAAATTATGTGAGAAACATTAGAAGAAATCTGATTGAGGTAAAAAAATCTCATTATTTTCACGACTTAGAAGGCCAATTAACTATAGATGAAAATCATTATAATAATTTCAGATAAAATCTCATACTTCAGAAGGTTTTAAATCCAACTTCAGTTTATTTTATTCACTTTTCCTTTACAAGAGCCAAGTGCTAAACCACTCCAAATGAACAACTTATGATTGCATCCGAGAAATCCTAATCCCAAAAATGGTGAGATATTTCAGCTCTTCAGAATTTATTAAGCTAAGTAATCTCTCATTAAGTTTAGATCATGGAATGTATGTTTCACTGAAATAAAAGCACATTCATTTTTGAAGGAAATACTGCTATGCATAACTTAATTATTCTTCCTACCAATGTATTGCTGAAAGGCCCAGCCCCAGGGAAGTCTCATGTTAGTGCAGACCCTGCACAAGGAGTAAGAGAAAATGGCTGTGCTATCTGCACAAAGTTAAGAGTTTAAGACAAGGACAGCATATGGATAAGGGCAGATGAGAAGAACAATGGAACAACGAGGCAAGATCACATTTCAGAACTAGTAATTAGTAATTAGTCCCAGCCTATCATTATCCCACTCTAAGTCAAATACTTTGTCAGCACTGGAATCTGAAGACATAATATGGAGAGCAGGGGATGCTCTCAAAAAGCCTCCACCAAGCATGAGGAAAGTATGGAGTGAACAAGGGGTATTTTTTGGGAAAGGTAACAAGATGAGGCTGGTGTTGAAACTTCTGCTCAAAGAAATGGCATTAGGAGACAGAAAAACGCTCATGTGGGAGTTGAAAAAAAAACCAGAGATACACAGCTCACGTATGATGTCAAGAGGGAGATGCAATGAGGACAGCAGAAAGTGGCAGAGCAGTAAATCATGGGCAGCATCATTTTGAACAGACAGGAGCAGGCTGTGACTGCATCTGCCACGGCTGGGTGAAAGGACATCACAACAGTCAAGCCACAAGACACCAAGCTGAGACAACAAACTCAGGGCTGCAGACCAGCAGAAAACATCCATTAAAAGGGAGCTCAGGAGCTCAGCAAGGCTTAGACATAGCCAGAGACATTTGGTAACAAGCAGGTTGCTACACTACCTATGAAAGCAGCAGCTGGGATGTCCTAGAGGGAAACAGGAGGAGATCAAGGTTTCTTTTCTGCTATATTGAAGTTGATGAGAAGATGTCAGAGAAAAATGTCATGATTTTATTCCAGACAGAGGGAGGCATGGCTGGGACAAGGAAGGCAAAAAGCAACGTGACTGTGTTCATAGTACAAAGTTCTAATGAGAAGCTGACAGCATGAGCCTGCTTCTAAAAACCTTCAACTTTTACCCAAAGAAATTACAAAAAGAATGAAGAAGAGGAATATGTTTTAGTCTGAGGGATCTGTGTTCAGCTTGTACCACATGATATAGCCAAAACCAACCAAACAATCAAAATATTAAAAATAGCACAAAGTTTCTCTGAACACTCTACCACTAACTGAAAGTTTTGCAGTTACAAATATGCAGTAAAAAAATGCAAGACTTTTCCTAGAATAAAGTTTCCAATACAGTTTTATTACTACTACTTGAAAGTTGTCATGCTACATTTTTTCTGGTGTTTTCTTTCTCTGTTTCTTAATTTATGTTACTTTTTTTTTTCTCTCTGGGTAAAACTTCTAAAAACCCTGTTTTCTGTTACTCATAAGAGCTTCTCCTTAGTTAAACTGGTTTTTCAACATCGAAATGGGGTCTTACTATCAGACCCTTAAAACAAAAACAAAGGTCTGCTTCAGACAGAAGTCTTCTCTTGGAGAGGGAGGCATGCCAAAGACCTCATGCAAGCCACCAGAGACTTTGCTATTGCTATTGATTGTACAAGGAAGGTTCACAGCAGGATACAACTCCAAGACAAATAGCAGGATAAATAAATAATGTTGCTGTTATCCTGCTGACACGATAGGAAGTCTCTTCCCAGCAAATCTGTAAATGCCCATTCAGGAACCCAGATGAAACTTCAGATAAATGCAACTGTCCTGAAGCTACTGCATCAAAGAATCAGTGGGGAAAGCTTATTACCACATGACAGACCATTCAGTCTACTCAGAAACCCTATAAGGGCTATAAATATGAGACTCAGCAGGAATCAGAGAGCAACAGACAAGCAAAAATCTTAGCAGTTTGCTCAGTTTAATTGATGACTCTGAAACAACCTTGGAAAAATTTTTCTATGACGTTATAGTTGTCATTGTTGGAAAATACTTGCTGGAACTCAAGAATTTAATTACTTAAATTTTCATATTTATTTTTAAAGTGAAATCATAGTGTAATACAATTAAATGAACATAGGCCTTCAAGGATACTACAGCTTTTTCTTTGTTGACAGCTATATCCTTGCCAGCACCCTACACTGAAAGTGCACTACCAGCTCCCTTCATTTGAACTTTGGGGCTCTGTGTTGCAGAGTTTTGTTGAACAAAAGGTACCAATGATTCACAGTCCACAAGGTCTTATGCAGCAAAACATTAAGGTTAAGAAAGCAAAGGCCAGGAATCAGTTTCAATGTCAAAGTGGAGCAAATGTGTCATAATCCATGGCTGATTGACATGACTTTGAAGGCAGTACACTCCTCGAAAAAACATGAATGGTTTCCAGATGGTTCCCCTAAGGTGTCGTGCAATTCACCTTTGTAGAGACAAGCACTGGCTTAATATAAAGTTATACAGAGAAGATTGCAGCTTTTGAATCCTTAGAGCTACTGCTGAATATTGATGAAAAGTCATTTTTATGACCTACCTTGTCCATTAGGAGTAGCCTCTATCTAGAGCACTTTTTTTTGCTTCCTACCACCCTGCTCTTCTCATTAGCTCTTCTTTATGAGGCTGAACTGAAATCAATGAACATATTTCATATCTAGATCTTTATTTTCTTCACACTTCAGTTTTCATTAGGCCTAAAGTGTCAGTAATTTATTTTTCGATTCACAAGTACTTGATGCCTCTAAACTGTGTATTAAAATGCAAATACACATTCATGGGAAACCTCTGTCCTTACGAAGTGCATGGACACAACAGTCTGCAAACACTGCAGCCATGCCTACTGTCTTTGGGAGCTCCAGCAGCCATCCACCCTCCCTGAGACAACTGTTGCTGCAGGCTAATGGCCCCTCCACTTCTCATCTTGCCAATATGGCACTATTCATGTGGGAGTTAAGAAAGTACAGCACCCCTAAAGGCACATCTTAACTACACAAAAAAATGGGAAGGGACATGCAAATAAAGGAAATGAGAATTCCACTAAAAACAATAGTTTTGAAAGCAACATCTGCAATGTCTTTAAACTTGCACACCTGAAGACTGCAATAAACTTCCTGAGAAATCACAAGGCACGAGGTTCTCACCCTTGGATAGGATGAAGAAAGGGTGTCTAATGCACTGCACAGAATGTGAATATGCTGAGTGAACTATCAGGTATGCCCACCAGCACAGCATGTAAAGGCAGCTGCTCCATCTGAGCAAGATCTCTTCCCTCTATCACGTTTCCACTTCAGCTGAAATGTCAGAAATTGTTGTCTAGGGAGAAAAAAGCAGAATGTGCACCGAAGATGAAACTCATCCAGGCATAAGCGCATCAAGATGCCACTGTGGAGTCAAAAATAAAAGGAAAAAGGATTGGCTGATTTACATTAGAAAAAGAGGTATGTTTGCAAAGCCAGCATGCTTTAATATTTAAAGATGTATCACACATCAATAGTCTGTGATTACCTCATTCTGAATTACTGTATCCTACTGCGGCTGCCATAAGGGAGAAAAGACATTCTTGATTTCTCAATATTACAAAGGGCAACTACAGCATAAATTTGCATGTTGCCTTTCCATCTATGTGCAGTTCTGTGCAGTGTTTAAAATTGCACTGCTTAGGGACTATCTTCACAGTTTTGAAATCATATTTAGCAGAACACTTAAATACATTTACAGTAAATAAAAAAATGGGATAGTGGTGGCAGAGTGCACCTAGCCACCCTGAATTCCAAAATGAAAATCTGTATTTGACAGAATAAAAACCATATAAAAATAGTCTGTAGCTATTATTTGCCACATTTCCCTCAACACAGGGAAAATTATTTATTCTTGTTGATGATTAGCCATATTGTCCTGCTAACTCCATTTACCTTGATCAGTGTTCAAGATGTATATTTTCTTCCTCTCATTAAAAATATTTGTATTCTGGATTTCCAACCTTTCGCGAATGCTCGTTACGGGGGAGGGCTGGTAGGGGTGGAGAAGACCAGTAGAATAAAGCATCATTTAGTTAAAAACTTCCAATATTTGGGATTGGAAATGCTCTTGAACAGGGCAAAGCCCTTCATTCCAATGGGTGCTATCACAGTCCTTCATCATTGTTAATGCCATATGACACCATCATTCCAAATTACTGTGCTGAACTCTAAGCACTTTTTCCACTATTTTTCAAACACAGCTAAAAACAATCTTTTCAAAATTTTTTGAAGCTAAAAACAATCTTTTCCAAGTGTGCTCACTACTACCAATTTTACCTTGACATTCTGGATTTACACCCAGAGATGCTGGCCACAGGTGCATCAGGAAGATGGAAAGAGCAGATCCCCATGCTTGCTCTCTTTCCCCTTTTTTTCAGAATCTGGCCGCACCACAAGGTGGTGAGATGAGGTCAGAGTAATTTGGCTTTAGTGCAACTACTTTGAAGCCTTTATCATTGATCTGAATGAGAATTCCCAGCAAACAAGACCCTTCCAAAAAGTTCTAGCATGAGTCAAGGCTGGCAGCACATTCTCATCCCTCCTTCATCACAAAGTAGCAATTAGTCTTCCACTCTATGGCTGAGATCAACATCCCTGTTCTCTTTGCCAGCAGAGCTTCTTGGCATTTCTGTAGGACACTTACAATTCCTCACAGCAGTTGCATTGTACCCAAGAGCTCCCTGTTTGAGGTGGTAGGCTGCTAGGCAAAGGTCAGTTATTTTCAGCTCTTCTTTCCAATTTGTTCAAAAAGGCAGCCTTATAACTGATGAGCCTTTTAGATTCTTTGCAGGTAATGTCCTTCCACAGTCCAGTACTTTTACAAAAATATGATTACAATGCAGCTGGTTTTCTCTTTAAGGCTCTGGTAGATTTCTAGCCCTATGTTAAATCTGAAATTTTAAAAAATCTGATTTTTATTCACAGTTATTTAGTTCATTTTCTTTCCAGTAGCTTTGCTACCCTTACAATGCTGCAGTTGGTCACTCCCTGTTTGAGCTCTCCCTTGGTCCACACAGCACTGCTTGCAGAGATGAATTTTGTTGACACTTTTTCTTACAAAATCACTGTTCAGTTTCTCATTTTTGAGAATATTTGTTTTAATATCTGTGATTTCTGTCCTTGTCTAAATAGCTAGTTTTGTTAGCTTAGCCTCATACTTTTTGGACGTGTTTTTTCAGTGATGTTTGCATTATAAATCAATAATAATGCACAGCACATAAAGATGATTGCTAGCATCACCTTGAGCTCTTTTGTTCCTGAATTGTTCAACTTACAGAATGCACTTTTGCACCTCTGTATACAGGCATGAAAATCTGACTTGGTAAGGATGAAAGTTGTTCTGCAAGATCCTCATACCCAAACTCTGCCAAAGGCTTTGAAAACCAAGGAAATAAAAGGAACCTGTTCCTTTACAAACTGCTCTGTGATTGCTGAGACACACAACATGACAGCAACAGCACTGAGCCCGCTCCTTGTTTTGCAGCCACTGTCCCTTTACTCCTCTGACACTGCAGAAGCCTCACTATCTTCCCAGGTCATATTGAGGAAAATCACTCTGTCAGAGCAGTCAAAATAGAATTCCAACATTTTCACTATTGAGGAAAGATCTCTTTTTCCCAGGCTTCATCACACAATTCCCTCAGTGTCATGAAACTGGTGCTGACAGGTGCTGTCAGCTTTTCTGATGGGATTTCATAAATTTTCATCTCCCTTGAGTTTTTGAGCTTCTTGCACCTTGTGTTAATACCAGGTTCATGGATTCCAGCTTTCACTACTAACTGGCACGAGGGCTGTCCACAGCAAAGATTTCTTTGAAGTGATCCACGCATCTGAGTTCCCTTCTGTATTAGCTATGAATAATTTTTCCTCTTTTCTCTTTGTTCGGCACATTTCCCCCATTTACTCTCCTGCTGAAATGCTTTGTCTTTTCCCATTGTAGCACTAGCATCTCCTCTTTATCTATTATATTTTTCACCTTTTTCTGTGTTTCCCTACAAATCTTTTCACTAGTGGTTTAACTTCTGCTACTCCTTCTGTGCCTTCTTCCAAATTTTTTTTGATCTTATCATTTAGGAGTTCTTCCTTCTCTTGGCCATGGGCCACCTTTTCTGCCTGTGACTCTCCAGTTATGACTCCTGCAGTTAAATAACATTACTGCTGAGCTGATCTCAGGGCTGCTGAGTCATTTTCACCTGCGTTTGACAAAGCCTCAAATTAATTCCCCAGCATTGATCAGAGCTTTCTCACAGTATCTTTTTGCCATTCCATTTTGTTCTTTTGGCCAATTCCACTGACTCCTTGAAGTCACTACTGTGCAGTTACACCTACAGGTTGGCAATGGTCAGATTGGTCAGTGGCACCAGCAGTTTGGCTCAACTGTCTTTTACATGAACAAGCTGAATTTTGTTTTGTCATCTATCAAATGTGCAAGTCTACATGAGTAACTACAAGGTTTTCAAGAAGAGACATGAAATCTAATTTAATGACTCTTTGCTAAGAGAACAAAAGATATTCTGGTTTAGTCTCTAGTGTCCTACCTCACTTCACAGCCAGTGCTGCATTATTAAAGAAGCAGAGAGTGATCCTTCCTGATCTATCCTCCAAGTTTCCCACAATAAAATTATGGCCTTGAAGCATTAGATATTTCACCAAAACCACTGTGTTTAAACACCCTAGAAATACAGAAACATATATATATATATNGCCCACTTCCCACATCTGTCCATGGACCCAGTAGTTCTGTTATTTATTACCATTACTCTGAATTTGCAAGTGTGAGAAGTTGGACCTACTGATCTCTAGTTCTTGTCACTATTATAAGGAGTCTTTATAAATACAGATGTCACATTTCCTATCTTCCATTGCTCTTCTACTGCCATTAATGTAAACTTATTTTACAACAAATATTCTGGCAGTTTTCTAGACAGAAGTCTGAAGAGGATTCTTCAGAGGAACCTTAAGAAGTTCTAGAAGAAGAGATTTAAAACCTCAGAGACTTCTAAAAGTCCCTCTAAAGAGAAGCCTGGCTTTTAAAAGCCAATCTTCTGGCTTGCTATAGGCTTTGCCTATTTATTACCATTCATTTTGACAAGATCTGAGTGGGAACTCATGAGCTGGTATTTACCAGGTTCTCTGTGGAGTCTTATTATTACAGCCTAGGTGAGTAATAATGATTGTGTCAAAATGAAAGTTGTATCATCACATTTTGTCAGTAACACTTTGGCAGTAATTGTCAAAAAGGTCTCTGCTCTCATGGCCATGCTCTGTGGCAGTGCAGAGCTCCATCTTCTACCCCTGGCTGGTCTTTCAGCAGCTGCCTTGGATCTCACATATATTCCACACAGTTGACAGAACTAGGCTGATGGCAATTTTCCATTGTAAGCACTCCTTGGTCATAAAAAGTACAGCCAGTGTGATCTGAACAGCTGAGGTATTCTTCACTTCCCTAAAACACTATGATCTGCATCTGCTCTTACTGCTACGTTGACCTTTTTTGAGGCAAAAAAATATCTTGGCACTTCCATCATAAGCTGAAGGATGCTTATGGACCTTTATCATTCTTTTTGTGAATTATTATATATTACTGCCAAGGTGCCTGGGGTGTTTCTTCCCAAGTGCATTCTGTTGGCCGACCTTAACTTTTCAGGACCTTACTTTTCTGCAGGTAGTAATTACCAGGAGCCTCCATGAAGTACAAGCACTGAGAAGTCTTCTGTGGTCACTTTTACTAAAGAAGTAACCTGATCCCATTTACCTTCGGATTTTACCGATCAACAGCCGGATCAAAATGCCACGTATCTACTCTTCATTCCTTTCAGCACTGAAAGGGCCTTAATTTAACATCTTTTATTTTCAACTCCCATCTTTTGCTCCCTAAAACACTTTGAAGTTTGCTTCTTGATATAGTAGCAGTATGCTGTTCTTTCTGTTAAAATGTTGCATTAAAAACTATTTTTTGCAACCATTTGAATATTGTAGTGCAACACGTGGGAGAGAATTGAAAGAAATTTTCTTCTCTGACTCCCACACAGCACAATGGAAATGAGCAGTTTAACACAGCAACTTTAATCACAGACATATATACTAACCTAATTGTGGTTTGCTTCACTAACAGTTGGAAATTCTCAAAAGGGCAGATATTTTGAATATACTTCAATATGTGTTCTTTCATTTTCATGATTTTACCTCCTTAGCAGAGAGTACATAGTAAGCTACTAGTTTTCTTCCTTCACTCCAAATTTCTGTCATTTCCCAATGTAACCAGCAGTTTTCTTATGCAAATACTCATCGTTCTCAGTATGTTTGCCCTTCATACAACTTCTCATTTCATGGTAGGCACACAAGATCTTTTTCATGCTGTACCAACATGACAAAAAACACTAAAGGAATATCCAAGAAAAGTTCAACTGAATGACATGAAAAGCAATGAAAAATCTATCAGTTCCTATTCCTTGAAAACATAAATCATAATGGAAAGGTTTGCTAATCACAATATTATTTCTTTTGTCTCATGTTTCCCTTTTCCTTGTGAGATACACATTTAGAGAAAAGTCAGCTTTCCTGCAAGGTATCAAAACTGTAATTGAATCCATCTCTGGTCAATTGAATGAACTGCAATGTCTCAAAGGCATAATTTTTCTTTCAGGGAAAAAGAATGCTTTGTTTTGAGACTGATTCTCACTCATTCATATGTCATGATTACCAATGGTAAGAGGGAATCTGGAAAAAAATAAGGACAAACTTTTTCCTAATGACTGAAAAGCACTTCAGAGACAACGAAAGGTGTGTATATGCCTCTTTAGTATTCTTTTGGTATTAGAGATTCAGGTTCCATGTGTTTCTTTACTCATGGACTACCTTGGAGAACTTACTAATCATCACAAATACAAAAACGTGCTTTTCATGACTAGCAGGTTTTGTGAAACACAAGATTTCTGTGTTATGTCTAATGAAGATACATGTTTTTACTCTAGCAGATATCTGTATCAGAACAAGTGTACAAGTGCAAGAGTGAAAACTATTTCTCAACCTATTTGTGAGAAAATATAAATGTCCTATAAAACAATCAATACTGCAGTGTGCAAAAAAGAAGACAAGCCCAGCTTGCAGTAGCTGCATATCACTTTCTAAGTCTAGAAATAGCTTTTACTCACAAGAAATGCTTGTCATGATGTTGTTTATGACATTAAAAGTGAGTAACATTACCAGATTAAAACCTTACAAAATCAGAATGAAGTTCTTCTGCTAAGCTAATGTCAAGCAACTAAACAGATGCCTACAACAAACTTTTCATAACAAAAAAGCTTTATGAATACAATTAAGTCTGTAATTTGAATCATTTAATATAATATCATTAAATACAAAGACACTGTCAGAAACAGAAGAGATTAAAAAAAAAGGAATGTTATTGCTCGTTCTGTGATTTCCTGGCAGGATATTAAAATCTTCCAAAATGAGCCACACATTTGTAACACAGACACTGCAGGATCAGGAAGACTGTGGGATCAAGCATTCCAAAAACCAAAATGGAAATACTTACCTAGTTATAGAAAGTGGATGAAGCTATTAATTTCAATAATGTAGCATACTGTGTGCACGCCTATGTTTCCCAAATATAGGCAGTGAATATATGCCAACTTCAGTTAATTTCTTTTTAGTAAATCTGAAATTTCAGAGAATATTCTGCATTTACTGAGGCAACAGTGAGATTCCAAGAGATGTTACCAGATTTTCAGTAAGGTAAAAGCAGAAAGTTCATTAGCTTAGTACATAAATGCTGCATCAGCAATTTACAGACATTCCTTAGTATACTCATGCTTTAGTGAAAAAAAAATCTTTAACCATAGAATCACATTTAAACTCTCTAGGAACCAGAATTATTCAGAAATATTTCTCTTTCCCATAATTATTTATCAGCTAGTCTCTCAAATATATTGAAACCAAACATGATTCCCAGTAGTGGTAATGCAGAGACTTTCAAGATCCCAAGTTTCTAAAAACTCCATGTCCCCTTAGATATGTGCATAATTAATTGCCCCGATTTTCCAAAATTACTTAACAGTTTCCTTGATTTTTGCTGAACATCTATAAATGTTCATCTATGAATGTTCTATAAATAGCATATTTCATTGGAAGACACAAACTGCTCAGATTTTTTCTTTTTTTTTTTTCAGTTCCCCAAGACCACATAAACAATTCAGGAAAACATTCCTGCTTGGAAATCCCATCCTGCCCTTGTGCTGTGCTCCTCGCCTGAGAAACTGACCCTCAAAATGGGAACCAAGACAAAGGAGCGGGGAGGAACGGTGGGGAGGAGCAGCCGGGTGAAAGCGCGGTTACCTTTGCCTTGCGGAAGTGGTAGACCACCAGCATGCTTATGAAATCCAGCAGCATGCAGAGCGTCTGGAAGGAGATGATCGCCAGCCGTAAGTACTTGTCCTCCTGGGCGTAGCAGGGAGTATCATCTGTGCAGAAAGAACATCCTTCTCTGCAGGGCAGGCAGGTGTACACTTCCTCTGACAGTTCACCGCCCGAAAAGTGATTTTCTGCATCCTTTCCTAAAAGGATCAGAAGGGTGAGGGGAGACACCTTTAGTTGTAGGGGATGGGGAGTTCATCACCAGCCCTCTGCTGGGCTTCCTTTCCCTCCCCTTCTCTCTCAGTAGGTTACAAAATAGCTTAGCCAGTGCTGCCTTTCTCACTGAACCATCCTTTAAAGTAACACTCAGAAAACACAGACCAGTGAGGGAAATTGAGCTTATTAAACATCAAATGCTTTCCTGTTATATTTAAAGTGGGCTAAATCTGTACAGGAAATTCTATGAAGAATTTTGAATGGGGAAAAAATTACATTAAATATTTGGGAATAAGGAAAGGATTTTACACAGACAGATGAAGGGCAGACCATTAACTACCTAATGTTCATAGTACAAGCTCTGATCCCATTTCAGATTGTTCCTCAATTTTATAAAAATGCTATCTAGTGAATTAATGAGCTTCAAGAGATTAAACCCTTCTTAATTAACATTTGTTCAACAGGTTGTTGCATGATTGCACTACTCTGTCCCCAAAGAAAAACCAGTGCACTTAGACTAAGTATAATTTTCCATTGTTCACACAAGCACACCAGGAAGCAGACACACCTATTTTGTCTAGGAAAATCAATGACACTTGAACTGACATCTCATCCATCAATGTGAACCCATCAAGAGCACACACAGAAGGATTTCTAATTTTTCTGGTCTATGACACTTGCCCATAAACCCCTGAAAGGCTGCTTACCCTACAGGCCATGAATAGAGTTAAGAAGTGAAAGAGAAAGGGGGCAAAAAAATAATATTGTTAAATAAAAGGAAAAAATAATTTGTTGAAAATGTTTGCTATAGGCAAGACAGCCTTTGGAGCTCACAGAAAAAACAAAATGTGGCTGAAGCCAAGTCAATGGGTGTGTTATAATGTGTGATAACTCCTCTCACTTTTCACAATTCTAGAGAATTGCTTCAATTTCTTTGATCAAAATTCTTCTTCTTTGTCAGGGAAAGTAGTAAATTATGTATTGCTGAGTCCTTCAAGAGACAACCTATTCCACCTATGCTGCACATACACATCGGCTTCTGCAACTCTCTTTAGACTTCTAGCTCGAAACAATTGAAGCAGAAGGTTTTCTACAAGGGTAATTACGTCTTGCTTTCTCAAATCCATGTCTGAATGGCACGAGCACACATCTCCTGCCAGGCAAAGCCTGGGAAAGGGACAGAGGCCATGCTCCTTGTCCTCAGTGTAGGACGCTTTGCTCCCACATCCCTGAGTGAGTAGAGAACAGGATGGTACTTCCCATGCAGTTTGTGAATTTCTCCTTGGAGTTTTACTCTAAACTAAGATGTTGGAAACCTGAATATAGGAGAGTAGTGCTGACTCATGTTGGAAGTCAGATTTTTAGATACAAGGAGCCAGCATGAAGAGATCTTGTGCTTTTTTGACCCAGACTGTGAGAAACAGGAAAGGAAATCTTGGAAAATAACCATGCTTGGGCATACCAAGAGATGGAGAACCTTTAAGGAACACTAATGTTGAAGATATTCTAGAACTGGAACTTCTCTTCAGAGCATACACATATGGACCTCAGCCAATTATCACTCCAAAAGTTTTAACAGAAACCACCTTCTCCAAACCTAACATCAGACCCCCTGCTTTCTTAATTACAGCTAGAGCAACAGACCCACACTGTCCTCCGCCAGAGAGAGAAGTCACAGTCTCCGACCTCCCATCTCCATATCCAAACCAAGAGCATATTCCCTACTGTCCAAGTTTTCCACTTGATTTCCACCAAATTTAAGCTCATGTCAGCCTGCTTTTCCACCACATACCTGTTCCTTTATAATTTCTATAGTTGCCCTTCAATTAGCCTATCTCTTTAAAACCTCACATTTCTGAGCCCTGTAAACTATTTGTTAATACATTTTTATTGTGTCAACTAAACAAATGATTTGCAGTATAAAAACTTACACACAGAAAAATATAATTCAAGACCTAATACTCTCATGACTATTTGTCACAAATATTACATTAATACAGCTTGATACTTTAGCATGATTCTAACTTGATGCACTTTATTTCTGAAATGCTCAACCTTGAAAGTTATTGCAAATACAATATATTCCATTTTATCAAGCAGTTTCTAATCAGAATCATATGTGGGAGTGTCTTCATGTGGATGCTCATCACATACTACAGGGTGTCATGTTCAGAGATCGAGCTGCCCAGCGGGGTGGTGGAGTCACCATCCCTGGAGGAGTTTAAGGACAGACTGGACGTGGCACTCAGTGCCCTGGTCTTGTCTATGGCAGTGTTTGGTCATAGGGTGGACCCAATGATCTCCAGGTCTTTTCCAATCTATTGCTTCTGTGATATTGTCTGTTATACACAAAAGAAGATGACTGATGCACATCTTCTACACTGTCTGCACTGCCAGCCAGGACTGATTTTTCTGTGAATATCTTTGACTATCAGGTGGAGGTGTCTGTGGAACAACTGGATGTGGCACCCAGTGCTCTGGTCTGGTTAACAAGGTGGGGTTTGCTCACAGGTTGGACTTGGTGATCTGACAGCTCTTTTCCAACCTACTGGATTCTGTGATTCCATGTGATTGTTCCTTATAGCTAATAAAAGAAAGATCAAAAAAAATTGGATCTACATTAAATTTTCCACAATGCAATGAAGAACAATTAACCATTCCTATGCGTTTGGGTTTTTGTGGGCTTTTTTTTCTCCTTGACAAAAAGAAAGAACTTTTTTCAGACCCTCTAAAATAAATTCTTGGGGAAGAACTGTTCATTATATATACCACTGACAGGGATCTTGTCCACCCACACCCTTGCCCTGACTATATGTCTCAGGGCACAGCTGCCCAATGCATAGTTGAACATTTCTGCCCTTTTTATCTGGTCCTGTCCCCTCACCAAAGTCAATGTAACATCAATTCAAGACACAGACAGCCCAAGCCAAGCCTGGAATGCCTCTAACAGAACTGCTAGATGTTTCATTGTGCCTTGTCCTATCACAGCAATTCTTTGGGATTACATGTCTCCTGCAGTGAAGAAAAACAGTTTTTCCTCCTCAAAAGGTGACAAAAGATTCTAGACACTGGTAAGGTAGATGGACAAGAAGTCATTTCTGCTCTGTGTAAGGCAGCAGCAGTTTCAGCACTGTCACAAATGAGATGGAAGCAAACACTGTGATGCAGAAGTTAAAGCTGAAAATGAGGAAGGTGCAAAAAAAGAAAAGAAGAGCAGAAATAAAATGCAATAACCTAAAAACAAAAAGGATAAAAAGGAAGGAGAAAAGAACAAAGCAAAGAAGGTGGAAATTAGGAATAAGTACACTAACATGAAGTATAATAAAATAAAACAAAAAGCTTAAATGTTTCAGCTATTTCCACTCTACCACATTTTTTTCCTAGCTCTTCTCTCTTCTATCCCAGTCTTATTTTTCTGTCTGACTGGCCCATCTGTTTTTGAAATGTTCTCCTGAGGGTAACTCTTCATCAGCTTTGGGTCTCCTAAGGACACTTTGCCACACAAGGGAAGCCTCAGCAGCTGTGACATTGCCAGCTGGGACCTTCCTGCAAAGTCAGAATGGCACCACAGACTGCTGAGAGGCAGGGCAGGGACTGCTTTGTCCCAAACCAAATCATCCCACGCTCCAGCCAGAGCTCAGCACATGAACACAGAAAGCACAGTGCATGCTGAGCACTGAGCAGAACAAAAGACTGACTCTGCTCCTGTCCTATAATAAGAGTAAACTAGGAACACTCCAGTTGCATCAGCGAGGTTGCAGCAACTTGGTGAGAAGGTAACTGGACCTCTTGGCACCAAAACCTGGTCATCAGCCATGGTCATAAGGCTCACCCTGGAAAGGGATCACTGATGTCAGCGACAACCTTCGAATGTGCAAAGATCTGCATGTGCAGCTTCTGTTGAAGAAACATAGCCAAAGGGCAGGTGTAAAAAATGAAAATTCCTGTTGAACTGGAAACTACTCTTGGAAATTTTTATGTGATCGTGGCAGTGTTAGAGACAGCAAAGTCACATATTCAAAGGAAAGAGCCACTTCTGGTGCAAGCAAGGCAGGTTCCATACCCAAACAGCAAGAGCTGGGAATTTCTGCAGTATAGGGATGATGCATTCCTAAAGAGCAAACTTCAAGGCTGAATAAAGCACCGTTGTTTTGCTAAAGAGTTTTCAATGCAAACCTGATTACCCCATAAGGCAGAGAACAGAAGTGCTTTAGAGAAGGGTGTTACAGGAAAGTTACAATATAAGTAATCATCAGTTAGTCTATTCTGCTTATACTGATAGTGCTACCTAAAAATGAGCCATTAGGAGAAAGTGCATAACCATGTACTCAGGTACTTACAGGTTAATACAACCTGTGTACATGAAATGCAGTTTTTTTTCTAAAATCAATTTCCAAGCTCAAAAGACACCCTGGAAGTACAGTAATAACTGTGTCCCCTTATAGTACCCAAGATCCTCATTAATACATGCAGAAAAAAAAAAAGGTTTTACATATTTTGGCACTGTCAGTTCTGAAGAACGAATGCAGACTTGGGTGGGAAATGCCCTCCTACCTGGCTTCTTACTCAGTAAGTGAATTCACAGCCTGAATTCCAGCTGTGCCTCTGTCCCACACACTCTTTGGGAACCTGCAACATGTGCAGCCTTACTGGGAGCAGCAACACCATGCTGCCTTAAGACAAGAAAGCAAATGATTTGCAGAATCTTTCCTACACAGGACGCTGTTTCTGTCACACTGCAGGTTCCCACAGAGCCACCCAGTAAACTGTGTGGAGTGTCCAACACCTCTGCAAAGCTGTATTATACAGTCACCTTTCAGACTCAAACCAAAACATTAATCTGGGCCGAAAGCAGAACCTTTCCCCCACTCAAAAGCTGCACACTTCAGACACAATGTGCAACTGTAGTTATCCATATTTTGCTGTGGTACGAACGCCCAGCACCATTGAGAAATGCTCCCATTTGAAGACACAATACAGTCCAATTTTTCAGTTGAGTGAAGTACAAAGCTGGTCGCTTTTTTCTATCTCTTTTCTGATATCTTGAGACCTGCAAATCTTTGCTGCCTCTTTATTTTCTTCCACTAGGAATACTTTCTAAATGATTAACATTTCTATTCAGTTTCACCTCTTTTATCATCAGATTTCACCAACCTAGCTCCACAAAGAGATCTCCAGGTCAGACAGTTTCTGTCAAAATTGCTTGCAGAATTCTTATCTAGAATTCCTATGTTAATATCATTTTGAACCACCAAATACATACTACAGCCATTTTAGCCATGTCATTTTTTCCTCTTTTCTTTTTACAGAATGCAGCTGTGTGACAGGGCCAAGTTTCCTTTGAACCACAGGCTCTTCTCATTGCTTTTCCAGTCATTTCCAGTCTCACTGTTCACTTTTTGAAATCATTTATACAACTTGGCAGATTGAACTGCATCTGGATGAATTTAAAAAGTTCTTCATTACAGTTTCAAAACTCAGGTTACCTCACAACAACAAAGGCTCAAATCAAACTGGCCCCCTACATCCTACAATATCAGCATTCACAAACTTCCTTGAGACAAGTTTCACTTTATTAGAAGCTAAAAAGCCATTTTTAAAGCTCTTCATTCTATAGCAAATGTAGAAAAGATGGAGATACTGCTTTTTCCATCTAAAGACAAACCACTCTCCAGGGGAGCCATGCTCTTGATGCTGACAGCAGTTGAAACCTAGGTGACTAATACATACCAAGCATATATATTTTGCACAACTGATATGACATAAAGTTAATCTCATCCCTAATGACCAATGTTGTTTTGATCTCTAGTCACATTTTTTGTGTGTGTTCTATGGCACTTGGTATGAAGTTTTCTTTATACACTCCCTCAAGGAATTAAATCCTCACTCCACCAGAACTCACTGTACTTCAGGAAGAACCAAACATTCTCCTTACTCTAGCAACAGATTCACACAGCCCAGAGAAACAGCACTATCACAAGGCTGCCTTCTGCAACACTTTGCAATATGAAAAGACAAGGGAAACATTCAGCAGATAAACTGTTGAACAAACTGTGCTATTTATTCTACAAATATGTACAGGAGACATTATATCCCTGATATAGATATATATATGTACATTAAGTGATGATTAGTACTAGAGATCTTTCTCTTAGGAAACAAAAACAGCTGTTTCACACAAGGCAGGATATAATACAGGCAGTCTGGACCAAGCTCGGTGAAAGTCACTCACTGCCATTCCCTGGATATCTCACAAACTGATGTCACAGCAAAAGCTGATGACAGGAGCCTCTGGCTAAAGGACAGTGCAAAGAAGCTGGGCATGAGATGAACCTGAAAGCAGGAGGCAGAGAAGGATGCCTGTTACACCTCCAAGCAGCAGCTTTGCACCACTGACTGCAGCCTGAGCTCTACCAGTACAACTGCAACAACTTCAGCACCAAATCCATCCAGAGATTTGATCATATGATGACAGTAACAGACATCAGCTTTGGGCATGCAGTTTGCTTATTTTCCCTAGCATCAACCAAGTTCTGTTTCTCCTTTGGTGGGCAATTCAGTCCAAGAACCATACAATGTGTGTTCTGGGCATGTGTAGGATGCATGTTATCCATACACCCAGCCAAACAGACTCCCAGGCTTGAACCATCTCTATTGCCTCATCAGCATGAGAGCATTAGAGTTTGGATGCTCCTTTGAATTCTCCTTTGCAAATGAAGTAAAATGAAAACAATTAAAGCCCGCACAAAGCCAGAGGCTAGGGCATTCTCATTTCCTCTGGCTAAACAGAAAATGAGTAGATTAATTTCCAGAATACTTGTGCATGAGCACAGATGCCAGAAATCTCTATTTCCCCTTAGCAAGGCTTCTTTTCATGTTTTTTAATTTATTTACAAATCAAATATTCTTCAAGTGGGTATGTTTTACAGGATCCTCAAGAGTATCGTGAATGACAAACCAAAGGGCTAGAACTCCTTAAGTGATTATATAATCCAAGAGATGCAAACCACTGGGATTTTACTGTACAACCCTGACGAGGATAAAAAGCAGCCCTGCATTATTAAAGCTAGCTCTGTGTTCTTTTTTTTTTAACTCAAGCAAAGGCACTTACTCTGAAAGCTGTTCACTGAGAAGATACTGGGATGATAGAATCCAGCCTTGCAAATACATTTGTAGGCTCCAAGCACAAATCCAAGGCCTTTAATTGGCATGCACTGTGAGAAAGGAAAAAAAAGAAAAGTCATGAAGATGATCACACAACTGTATACTCAGATGTACATTCAAGCATAAAAACATTACAAGATACTCTGCACGGACTTCTAAGAACAAATAGGTACTCCTTCCAGACTGACAGTATTTCCTCAGCAGCTTTTCCCATAGTCATATATCACTCCAGCTTCTTTGCCTTCTTGCTCATCTCCAACAAATGGCAAAGACAGCTATAATCAAGCCTGTCCCACTGATAAACTGACCAAGTGACAAATTTGACTCTTGCACATTTGATCTAGGCAGGACATTAGATAGCTGCGGTTTTTTTCTGAAGAGTTTCCAGCACTTTTCCCCAGCACAGCAGGCAGGTTTCAGGCAGCTGGAGCTCACACCATGTGAGGAAGAACATGAACACCTGCAGCCAACCCCAACCTTCTGCTGGCAGCACAGGCTGGTGCCCCCACAACAAACAGCAAAGTGGAGCTAGCCCAGCTAAGAAAAAGATGATTCCTTGTTAGAGAAAATGGCTGCAGACATAAATCTGATCTGGCTGAAAGAGAGAAAAACCTATGCCAACAGGAGCCCCATACTTTTTCGAGGTAGCAATACGTGAATCAAGTTTTGTTTAGACTCAGCTTCACTCTTGCTTTGTTTTGACACCAGGTCAGCCGCAGCAAATTTATTACTATGACAGAACATCTACTGTCAGACCATTTCTGTACATCAAATGGTCTTTGCCTAGTACAGAGGGAAGAAACAGTCTAGCAACATAAAGGTTAAAACACTTGTAAAATGATGATTCCTATTACAGTTCATTTCACTTCATCAGATGAAAGTAGACTACCAGACTAGATGCTTTTCCCATGGGTATAGGTGTACCTACAGCGTAGGTGTACCATGAATGTGAACTACACACTAGCAGTTCCTCAGTGACCAATTGAATGATTTAACTAAAACAGCCTCTGTCCTCTCATCTCCATATTTTTCACTTGTTTGTGACTGTCTGTGACTTTAGGCTACACTTCAATATCTAACTGCCTGTGACTGGGAGGAAGATGCAGAGGGCAGGGCTCAGTAAAAAATTCCTGAGTATAAAAAAGTCAAATGTACACCAAGAGAGGACAGTCTGCACTGTAGACACTTGAGAAAAACTCAGGAAAAAAAAAGCTAAGAGTTTCTTATTATCTCAAATTTCAGCTTTGTGACATAATTCTGCCTGATTCCTGTTAGGGAAGCCACGCTGCTTTTCTTTGCCTCAGTTCCCCAGATGGCATCATCTCTTCTTGCACCCTCTGCCAATCTGATGGCAGCGCTATTGGAAACAACGAGCAAGTAGGAAACTGGCATGCAAGAACACTGAAAATTCATTCAGCCTTTGTATAAGCATGAAAGAAGAAAAAAAAAACGGAAAGAGAAGGCCCAAAACTTTTTCTTTTCTCCCACTTCATCTTCACCCTGCAGAAATGTGACTGCTGACAGGGTAGAGGACAGGACAAATGAAAGTGGGATGAGTGTGTGTGCAAGTCCAATGACAGCCAAACCTCTTTAACCAAGCACAGAAAGGTAGTTAAAGTAGTAAAAAGACTTTTTCAGATAAAAATTCTCTTCTGTGTTCTGGCCTCTTGCTTTGTAGGATGAAGGTATATACTACTGTAGAGACTGCATTTTCTTTTTGAAGAAAAGGAAGAAAATAAGTAGCTCCTACTGTATTATGTGAATGCTGCAGCACCCCAAGTACTGTATTCATCATCCTTTACCACTGAACAAATTTATAGATTCACAGAATTGCTTAAATCAACGATGCTGCAGATTCATTAATATGTTCTACATTAAGATCAATGCTTTACTGATGAATCTTTCACAAACATCCAATATTCATACCAAATAAAAACCTGTAACTTTTTATTGTCTCTGACCAGTCTAGAACATGAAAATGGACAAAATACTTCAAATGCTATTATCTTTCACTGGTCTAGGACACTATCCTTTTTACTTCCAGAATTTGGCAGCTGTAATACAGCCTAAAAACCATCAAATTGTTTCTTCCAGTCCACATGATCCCAGGCAAAGGTGTAATAGGGATCAGAATATCATGTTGACAGATGGGATGGAGAGAAGGAGAGAAAGAAGCCTAGATCCCTCTAGATGCAATTTCAAACTCTGAAATTCCACTGTGCTCAACATTGCATGGAAAAAGAACTATTCACAGCCTGACTTTTTAAAAGAAATTGCAGCACCTAGGCAGGAAAAAACCAATATGAGGCCAAAAATGGGAACAACACTTTCTCTGGAAAGAAAAAAATTCATTCTTTTCACAAGATATTTAACAGATTATTTTTTATTAACCGTTGGTGACAAACACTATGGTGAAAAAGGTAATAAATAAACTGCTTTCTGCTGTACAAAAGGAGTTTAGCAAACAAAGTCCAGATTTGTTTGTTATGTTTATTTACAGATAAAGGCTTTTCCTGGCTGTCTGTAGCTGAATCTACATGACACATAGCAGGCACAAGCAAGCAGCTTTTGTCCTTGCCCTGACAAGTGGCATGGTCCCAGTGGCAGACTCTGAGGCCAAGCCTTGCAAAGCTCAGGCCACAGAACTGGCCACGGGCTTCAGACTCTCAGGAGCACAGGAACGGAGTGATGCACAACAGGCTCTGCAGACACAGCCAGTAAAATATCAATCTGCTGCTAAGTTACTTAAGATTTGATCCATATAGAACTTAGCATTGAATGCTAAATTCTAGAAAAGATAAAAAGCAGATGTGTGAAAAATACCTGCTTCTACATAAGCAAAAAAAAAAAAAAAAAAAAAAAAAAAAAGGGAAGCATAAAACTGATCTGATTTCAAATTTCATTATAAACATGAAGCACAGCTCTGGGAATAAACTCACTATATTCCTGAGTATTTTTTTTTGCCTCATCAGTAGTCATCAGTAGTCATCATTAAAAAATCATACTTTAATCAATTCATAAAAACAGCTACCTTAGGTTGGATCAGAAGCTCCATTTAGGCTTCTATCACACCTCCTATGTGCCAGCAGCCAGTGTTGAGGCAAACAGTGAAAGATGCAGGTGGCTATTGAGTGATCCTTCACTGATATGCCCTTCAGGACACCACACTCCCAACTGGAATTTGTATCGTTTCAACTTCCAGTTCTTATAGATGGCTAGGTTACAATTAAGATCAGCTTTATCATCATGTTTGTCAAAGAGAGAGCAATAGGTGTCTGTAGAATTCACAGAGTGCACTATTCCACCTGTCTGCTCCCTGGTTTTATATTTTTAGCTTTACAGTATTAGTATAATGTAATGACTCCCAAGCTTTTTATGGTAAGCTTTAAATCATACGTTCAGCTCAAAAAAACTTTAGCTATTCCATGAATATTTATCTTGAGATTATTTATAAACAAATAGCTCTTGAATCAACACAAGATTCTAACACCTTTAAACACAACACCTAAGCCAGTTTTTTAAAAGTCTGTATTGGTTTAATTTTATGCTGCTTGCTGTAAAGGACGAGGTTGGTAAAATCTAATGCGATAAAGATTATCTCTGTTGGAAAGAAAATAAACCCTTCAAATAACCTGTGCAACTGCTTTGGAAGTCTGAGCCAAATCTTCTGGCACAAGAGAGACAAAGCCCTTCATCAGATGTGATTAGCCAGAAACCAAGTGACGAAGTATTCAGACACACAAAGCAGGTGAGACATCCAGAAGGGGAGAACAGGGCAAAACCAAACAAATAGTTTAAGAGAAAGTATAAGGCATCATGTCCCACATGTAATTTAGAAACTCAGACAAAGGACTGAACAAATCGTACTGTGGCATTCTGGAGCACAGGGGGCAAACCAATAATTTTACAATACAAGAAAAAAAAGGAAATAAAATAAAATTTAAAAAAATACTAGAAATACAGCCAGCCTTGAGTTGGGTACTTCAAGTTTTTCAAAGAGCAGCTTTCAAAATCTGTATTTCCACATGCATACAGCAATGAGAATGCCTCCCTTTCCTAGAGTCAACTCCTTCAAAGGATGTAGTAAGAGCAATGTCATGACAGATAAAGCTTAACAAAGATAATACAAGTAAGCCCATGTTTCTTTGCTCTGGTTAGGGGCAGCACAGAAGGGATTTCTAGAAAAGGGAATGTAAAGAGCAATTTTGTACCTGGCACACAATAGCAGCTGGAGCAGGTTGGTGTCCTGCAAAACCCCAGGAGGACTTTTCTGATACTGTTTACCACTCAAGTGCAGCACATTCACTCATTAAAAAAAAAAAAGGCAAAACAAAACACCAAAACAAACAAACCTCCCCACAACAACAAGAGATAAAAATAAAATAAAATAAAATAAAGAAGATAAAAGCCAAAGTCTCTTTGCCTAAGTCAGTGACAGCTCTGTCATTGAAAAGGCTTTACCCATTGTCTTTTCTCACTTCATTTATCCTTCAAGACCAGAGTGTAGTGTTACAGCATGTTCGCAGCCTCACAAGGAGCAGTGAGCACATCCACACATCCAAGAACTTTGTGTACCACCTGGAAGGCCCTGCTTGCCTCCAGAGAGCTTGGGAGGCAGCCAGCTTGCCAACCACACTACCCACTAACTTTTGTTTTCAAGCACAACATCTTGGTTCAAAGAGACAGGACAGGGTTGGCTACTCTATACTTTTACTGCAGGGTTACTTAGGCCCCTGTAGCTCTTCTCCTCCTTTCTGAATGCATTGGTGGAGTTAATTACTTTTTATATTCAAGTTAAAAATGTCTTTTCCAGCAACAAGAGACTTAGAATAACATCAAGTTGTTTAAATCTGAGTCAGTCAACAGCTGATCTGATTCACCTTAGAACAAAGGTAGTTGTCAGGACAATATTCGGCTTTATAGTTTAATGCTTTGCTAAAAATTCTTCAGTGCTTTTTAATTTGATTTTTCATTCTTCTGATTTTGTTAAGCATAGGATGAGAATAAATAGTGATGGAAAGGAGCCTCAGCTCATTCACACAAATAATGATAAGTGACACATAACTACTGACAAACCACGAGGAGAAAAGTTAATGACATTCACTAAATGTAAGGGGCTGTAGAGTCTTTAATATCTAATTAACCTCTTTCAAAATGTGTCTCAGTTTGGTGATCAGGCTTGTGTTTGAGGACACACAGGATTGAGTCCCTTCTGGTTCTCCTCATCTTCACTTCAATGCTGATATTATCAGCCCGTTGGTGGACAGACACTACAAATATGCAAGCAGTAGTGAAAAAGTAACGGTGGAGGTGGAGCATTTTGCAAAGAAATTAAGAGAGCAGATCAGAAATATGCACAAGTCTTAGTACCTTCTTGGAAGATGGTGAAAGGGGAATAAGTTTAATTGAGCAGTGTTTGAAAGCAGGTTAGATGGGGGCCATGGTGGGGCCAAGGAGCAGAAAACTCATCAACAGCTGTTGCCATGCACATGGAGAACCCACAGGCAGCTTACAAAGAAAGTCTCCCATAGTCACAATCCTTTACAGGCAGATCAAAGTACAACAATTACAGCAATTTTCAGAGGATGTGTAGCTTGGACACTCATAGGTTCTCAGCAATGATATTTTTTAAGATAGATTTTTCATTACTACTGAAAATATCTGTGCAATCTACAATCAGACTACTTTAAAAATAAAGATCTCTTTATTTGATAGTCTGGAATTGACATTGATAACATGAGTATCATTTTAGAACACATCAAACTTCACTTCTGGTAAACATGCTAAACACTAAAATTACAATGCCTCTTCTCCTAGAAAACTGAACTGCAATTACAGGGGAACCTGTTAACAGACACCAAAGGGACTGAGAATTTTATAGCCATTAAATAATGCACTGTAATTAATTCAAAGGCACTTTCTCAGGGCCAGATATCCTTGGCTTTGAACATGAGTTAAGACATTTTTCACCATTAGCACAGGTTAAACTTCATCTAGAGCAAAGTTTAGTTCACTTCCTCAGTGTCTTAATTAAGAGAGATTTCTCTTTATACTGTCTCTCTAACCCTTTCTTCCTACCACTAGGGCAATTCCAGGCTCTACACGCGGGCAATACTGGAAATATCAAACATTATCCGCAGTTCCAGAAGCTGTCAAGTAATATGCCAAAACACACAGAGGTCCTTCACCTCAGGATGTCTGGTTCTGCCAGCTACTTCTGCATTCATCTGTAGCTTGGCAGCAAGTGTTGCAGAGTCTGCCTGGAAGATCAGCCACACAGTGAGACAGGGGATTAAGAAAGCTTGCCACAATCTGCAAGAATGTGAGTCATTTCTGAAATCATTGTGGGGGGGACAGGGAGGAAAGCTCTATCTACTCCTAATCCCTACAAAAGACACAGTGTTTTAAGAGATGCAGAAACACCTAACTTTGTATTACTTATAGATGTCAATTTTAACTAAATTTTCAGTTGGCCCATCTCTGCCAATAAATGCAATTAGTGGCCCTATGACAATGCAAGCTAGTTCAATTCTGAAATCCATTCCACACATTTACACATTACACTTCATTAAAAATATTTAATTACAGTACTAAAAACAGACTTTCACATTTTCTTCCAAAGGCCAATAGGAAATACTAGAATAGCCAATCCAACCCAGTAATTCATCACAAAAATTGTGGTGCTTAAGCACAGGAAACTTATTCAGAATAGGAAAGAGTAACAGGGGGTGGGAGTGCATGGGAATTGCACAGCTCACCCCACAGAAGGGCACAGCCAAACATCCAGGAGACTGCACCATTCTTTGGAAACAGTCTGACTGCTGAAGCGCTTCCAGCATGGACAGCCTGCTGGCCCTGCTAGCAGGAAAGGGAAAAAATTTCCTGTGGTTCATCCAAAAGCTAACAAATAGCTGCTATAATCAGTAGGTAATTTAGATGCATAAAATAAGGAGGGGAATAAAATGGTGGAAAACAGTGCATGAAATCTTAGTGAGTTAACATGGACAACATTGCTAAACTAACATTTTCTAACCAGTGGATGTATCTGCCATTTCTATTGCATTTCCTAGCAACCATTCATGTAATTACTTCTTCATTCCTAAAACATGATTTTTAGGCTGATTCCATACACTAGCAAGACATACATAACCACACTGAAAAGAACTGCAAGGCTTTGTGTCTCTTTTCCCAGCCCACAATCACTTTCTGGACTTACTGCCTGGTTCCAGACATTGCAGCAGGAGTCTTGCAGTCAGAAACTTGCTAAGTTCCCACAAGCTTCATGACAATAACACCCTGCTGGAGAAGAGACACCCTCTGAGTGTCCCTGCTGAGGGGGAGACTCCATCACGAGGACATACCTTTTATTAGACACCAGAGAATGCTCTTTGAACATGCCACAGCCACAAAGAAGCTTTATCTGGCACTGGTGCTGTCTTGTGAACAGCACAACATCCTCACAGACAAACCCAGGAAGTGTGGACTGGATGAGTGGGCAGTGAGGTGGATTGAGAACTGGCTGAACACCAGATCCCAGAGGTGATAATCAGTGGCACAGGGTGTAGCTGGAGGCCTGTCACTAGTGAGGTCCCCCAGGGTTTAGTATCAGGTTCATATTGTTTAGTTTATTCATCAATGGCTTGGATGAAGTTCAAGCCTCCTCAGCAAGTTCACTGGGTTCTCTGACTAAGGTCCCTAAATGCTGTCAGGATTGCCTTTGGTCCCTGCCAATGGTTTAGATTTTCTACACAGATCCATTAGAGAAAATGATCTCTTCCTGCTCCAACCTAGCCTCAGGGCTAGGATGAAGTTCAAGCCTCCTCANTATATTTTATTATATTTTATTATATTTGGTCAATTTTACAGCATTTTTTAGTGGTGTCACATTAGACAGAAATGGAAGGAAAATACCCACCTCACTAGTACTTCAATGAAGACACAGCAACTTCTACTACAAAACAGAGTCTGACATAGTTAATTGCATGAGTCTTTCTGTCTATTTGCTGGTCATTGGTGAAACTAAACTCTCCACTATGCTCTGTCCATCAGCAGCATGCATTTTAAAAGCACATTTCTTTAATTTGAGAAGACAGCCAAATCCTGCAGCAGAGTGCTTGCTCTGTCCACAACTTGATCAATAGCCTTTCATTAATTCTGCTTCATCCTGAACTGTAGCCTCTACAGTCTGACAATGTGTCAACTCATTGGGAAAGTTAATCTTACTTACAAGATACTATCAGAATATGGGTTTTTCTACTTGTCAAGCATTTATTCATGTTCAGGCACAAGTCTCCCATCCTCAGGGTTGGAATGTCCCTCAGAATTAAAGTTCAGAGTACAGTTTCTGGGTTTAACCACGATCTGAGCTCTGTTAAATTACAGATTGCTTCTTGATTGCTTTCAATCCCACAGTGAGAAGCACCATATTGTTGCTGTCAGAAAAAGATCCTCTCCAAATCCCACTACTTGACAGCAACAGCTTCACAGTGATCTCCACAGCCTGGAGCTGCACACTCACTCATGACGTGGCACAGTCCCACAGAGGTGCTGCATGTCCCACTAGCACCATGAAAACAGAGCACCCACTATTTGCCAGCTATTTGATAGCTCATTCCACCTCTTCTTCAGCACTAGGCAAGCATAGGAATTTTTAAAAATACTTTGGGCAAGACAGCTGAACTTTTGGGCAACAAATCAGAAACAAAATGTTATAACAACCCAAATACAAAACAACACACTTGACAAATTAATAACTGTCTTAATAACTGTTGCTTACTGTTTCTCATCCACAACACCTCAGAGATCAGCCAGGAAAATGAAATCCTGCTTTTTGCTCTGAATACTTGCTTTTTTCCTGCAACCTTTTCCAGATTTGACAAAAAATGTCCTAATTTTGAGTAGTAACTGCTCCTCAGGCAAGTCCTCACTTCTAGGCCTAAGGTTAGCCAGAGGGTTGGTGACCAAGCCCATATATGAAACCATCATATTCTAGACAGACACCTTGAAAATATTTGCTCTATTCTTCTGCTTCACTTATTTCAAATCTAGATTGTTACTTTTTTCCAAAGCCAGTGTAGCCTTGATGATTCATATCTCACTCCTCCATTGCCTTCTGGAGCTGGGGGGTTTGGCCATGAATGTAAATTCCTTAGAAAGTTCATTCTAAATGGCTGCTTTTGACACTTAATGATGCTTCTCTCTGTCCATCATTATTTTTCCTTCAGGTTTGCATTTATTCCAACTATTCCAGCTATTCCTGTGCCCTGGTGATTAAAAGACACTTTTCCCTGTTCTGCTCGACTGCCATTTCCTGCCCAAGCTGAGCTCCTCCTTCACACAACCTTCCTCCATTTAACATTAGGAAAACCACACACTATAAAGATGTTCTCTGAAGGTCACAGTGTCACATGAGCTTTGATACAGCCCTGCAAGGAGCACTCAGACTACGAATAAGGGTTGTGTCCAGATATCAATAGGAATGGAAACACTCCCTTGTCCTGTCTCCAACAGGGAGTCAGCCCCTGTGTCACAGAGTCCTCTTGCATCCACAGGAATTCTAAGATGATGTCTGCTGGAGCACATCACCCACAGCTTAACTGGTCCCAGAGCCCTGCAGCAGCTTTGGGACAGTCTTATACCAGGGAATCCACGGAACAGTCCAGACTCATAAGTGTACCAAGGAGGCTTAAAATCTTGGTGGCAGCCCTCCTCTGTTTTGAGATCTTTAAGCAGGACAGCTTCCTTCTTGTGTAAATATGAAGTACAGATTCCTGCATTGTGAGAGCTCCAACCAGGACAACTTTCTTCTTGTATGAATCTACAGTATAACTAATCTTCACCACAGAAGTGCAGCCACATTTAATCAGTCTTCTGAGATGCGTAACACTACACACTCCAAAACGATGGTTAAGTTCAGATGTAGGTTGGAANCTAAGGTCCCTAAATGCTGTCAGGATTGCCTTTGGTCCCTGCCAATGGTTTAGATTTTCTACACAGATCCATTAGAGAAAATGATCTCTTCCTGCTCCAACCTAGCCTCAGGGCTAGGATGAAGTTCAAGCCTCCTCAGCAAGTTCACTGTCAACACAAAGCTGGCAGGAGTGGCTGATAGCCCAGAGGGCTGTGCAGCCCTTCAGAGAGTCTGTGACAGGCTGGAGAGATGGGCAGAGAGGAACTGTCTGAAATTCAGCAAGGGCAAGTCCTCAAGAGTCATCTGGACACAATCCTGTGCAATGTGCTCTAGAATAACCTGGCTTGAGCAGGGAGTTTGGACCAGACAGCTCACTGTGGTCCCTTCCAACCTGACCCATTCTGTGATCTGTGATAAGAAAATATATTAGGAAACCAGGCTATAATAATCTGATGTTCCTGTTCCTTGGTATTCAGCCCATCTTTAGGACTCAGTCAACTTTTCCAGAGGTTTTGACTGCTCAAGACAGATTGGAGTCTTGAGTTCAGTCCAACTGGGTGAAGTTGAGTAAGTTACATTCCTAGTTACAAAATTAATTCTTACTGACATTCTACTTGAGGATTTTGTGTGAAACCTGCTTGAGAAGACAGCTATATGAAGGCTTCAATTTTATTATATTTT